>CAKNYM010052773.1:0-97157 GCA_932195095.1 Andricus curvator
AAAAAAAAAAAAAAAAATTGTGCATACAGTTGAAAACACAGTAAAAACTCTGGAATAAATTTTGTTGCACCTAATTTCAAGATGGAGTTCCATCTCGCTCGGATTTGGGGTACGAAACTACCGTCTATTATTTTTGCCGCAAAACTGTGAAAACAATTGACAACAAGTGATGCTTTGTACCCCAAGTCCGAGGGAAACGATACCTTGCGTCATGGTATCATTCACATTACCAAAGTTATTCTTTGTTGCAGGGAAATTTCCATTTTAAGATCTAATCCATTTCTGTCGAGAATGCCCAAGCATATCCATGAGGCCTTTTATCAGAATGGGTAATCGGTTCTGAACTTTGAGATCGTAGGGTTGAATATTCTTTTCTAATTCTTCGCATACTCCATTTGCATAATCATATCTCGTAACACAGCGACAGTTTTTTGACGAAATGTTTATATTTTATTTAGTAATCAAGAAGGTAAGAACAATAGCAGTGACGCTCAGTGTTAGCCGTCCCTGCATTTTCGCTGCGTGTCTATGGACCCTTGTCAAACGCCATGAGACAGATGCCCCACTGTGAGTCGAATTGCCATGAACGAATGCCTCTTTCATTCTCATGAGATTACGGCCGGTTAGAAAAACGGACATTATGAAATCATGGAATAATTCAATTTCAATTAGCAGAATTCATTAATTTATATCATTGCAAGAAAGTAAAGAAAGCAGTCATGATAAAACGGTTAATATTTACAGTAGTAATGGAAATCTTCAGGTAATAAATAACTTCTGTACATATACACTGCTCATTTTTCTGTAAATGGACGCAGCGGATTCAGAAAACATGAAAAATGTATCATTTTGAGGAGTTCAGAAGACCTGAAGCCTGCAATATCCAACAGATTTATTTTTATGAATCAACTGACAAATTTTCTTTGAACCACTTCACGCTAAGATTCGTATTTTTGGTTTCAATCATGAAAAAGAGCATTGAAAGTAAACAAATTAAATTTGTGGAAAAACGAAAGAAGTTGCAATTAAATGTAGAATAACAATTTTTTTTAATAGGATACGCACTTTTTTATCATACGAAAAAGACAACGAAAGTACGTATGTTTCAATACCAATGCATATTATGTATGTATGTATGTATACCATTAAGCCATTTCCCTTTCAGGGTAGGCGTGACACTACCAGATTCGGGTAGTGTTTCTATGTGGATAGTTTCTTGTAGTAAATAACTACAAGTGTGGGCTCACCACACCCACGATGTGCCAACAGCACTCAGTTTTCTCGAATGGTCACCCATCCAAGTACTAACCGCGCCCAACGGTGCTTAGCTTCAGTGATCTGACGAGAACTGATTTTTTCAGCGTGGTATGGCTGTTATTATTATTATTATTATTATTATATTATTATTATTATTAATTATTATGAATTGTAATAATATGAATTCACTGAAATGATACATTGTTTGGGGTAGCTGAAAATAAAATTAAATACAAAATAAGGAACAAATATCAAAGTCTGAAATGAAAGTCTGAATTAACAATCCCAGGCTGAGGTATAGAAATAAATGTAATATATATTTGATATAGTAGTGTTGGATAATGTAGAACAGTTCGTATTTTGGTAAAAATCGACTGCAAAGCATGAAATACGTGATGAGAATGTGTTCGTTAGAGCCGAAGGAGCATTAAAAAAAGAGAATTCACAATCACCAAATTACAGTTGTCGATGCTTTGACCTTTTATTCTAAAAGGTCTCATTCAGGTTTCAGTCTGAAAAATCTCATTCTAAAAAATCTCCAGTCTTCATGCGCTACTTTTCAACAAAGCTCTTTTTTCAATTTAAAAATTTGTTCCATTTGTAGATTTTTCTAATTTTTCATAAAAAATTGCAATTTTTCAGCAAACTTTGTGAAAATTACTTTCCTCAAATAAAGATTGACTTTAATGTCTAAAGACGTTTATTTTTACTTCATAGCTTTTTTCTCACGCAAAAGATACTTTATTAATTATGCATATTCAGGTTCTTCATTCGCCACTTTTCGGAAGAATTATGTATTCGATTCTCAAAACTGTTGCAAAAAAGTTTAGTTGTTAAAAAAATTTCTGAGCTATAGATTCTGAGGTACACCTATGCATTGTACAAATGTGTCCATTTTGTCAAAAAAGTATTTAAATAAATATTTCTTTGAAGGGGTAATAAGATTTCAACGAATCTAGACCTTTTGAGTGAAGGAAATAATTTCCTTGAATGTACGAAATATTTATTTCAATCAAGAAAATACAGCCAAAGAATTAATTTCTTCAAATCAATGAAAGATATGTGTCTGGTTGAAATGAAAATTACTACTGTGAAAGATTTTTCTTTGATGCTGAGAAATATGGTTCAATTAAATGCATTTACTTGCTTCCAAACACTTTTTTTCCGCGTGTATATTAATTTTAATGAATTTACATCAGACTTAATATGCATTGTATAATAAAATAATAAAATTTATATTATATTCAATATAAACATTTACAGGAAATTCCATTTAGATGTGCGTAAAATCATTTTTTTTTTTTTATTTAAAGTCAGCGACTATTTTTTCCAACCGTGGAGCCAAAAGGACGAACTTTTCAGAAGAAAGTTAAATTTTCAACAAAAAAAACTTACTTTTTCAACCATTAAAGATGATGACATTCACATAGTTGAATTTTCCACATAATATTTAACTTTTCTGCCCAAAAAGACTATTTTTCAAAAAGTGCATGAATTTTCCTCCATATAGTTGAAATTTCAACTAATTAATGATAAATTTCTAACCAAAAATGGAATAGTTACTTTTTCAGATGAAAAAATTAATTTAAAAAAGGAAATAAATTTTTTTTTAAACAGATAAAGCTTCAATTAAAGATGCGAAAGATTTTAAAGATTGCTCTCAGAATTTATGTTCAATAAGTTCGAACAAAGGTTACAAAATATCTCAACCTTTGGGAAACCTAGCAAAGTTGCTTTCTTGAAAATGTGTCACAAAAATTTTAAAAAATATCCATTTTTTAACAATGAAAGGCACCCTTTCCGATTCTTATTTAAATTCTCGTTTCCTAATCTGATAACAAAACTTTGAAAAAAAATAACATTTGCGAAACCTAGGAAACTTTCTTTCAACAAAATTTGTTACCAAAATGTAAATAACAAAAAAGCCATTTCTAACAAGTAAAAACATTTCGATTCTGCAAAATTTCTTACCAAGATGTAAATCAGAAATCACCAGTTCTAACAACAAAAGATACTAGTTCCGATTTCTCAAAGAGTTTCACGAAACGCGATAAACTTGCATTTATGAAAATTTGTTAGTAAGCCTAAAATAATATAACACCTTTACTATCAAAAAAAGGTTCTTTTTTTATTTCTCGCAGAGTTTCAATTACCTGTAAATGGAAGTAGTGCATCACTTCCTGAAAATCTGACGAGGTTTTAAAACTTTAGTCAATTCTGTGATATTTAGACATTTTCTTAAAAAATAGATAAAAGTTATTCATTAAGTGGCAAGCCTCTCCAAAGTGTTGCTTGAGCGGAAAACTAACAAAAAGTGTTTAAAATATACATTTTTTGAGAATCATGAAGAGTGTCAATAATTTCTAACTTCTCTAACATTTATTGATTTTTAAAAAATAGATGAGGGGTTTCACTAATATTGTTAACATTTTTGCCATTTAGCATATTTGAAAAAATGCATCAGAGTTTGCCGTCAAAGTTAATCCTTGACTGTTGCATTGCTTGTTAGAAAAACTACCGGAAAATTTTTCGGAACATAAATTCCAATCATGACACCGCATGTACTAAATTATTTTTTGAAAATCATGAAAAGTCCCTATAATTTTAATCTCCTGTGGGAGACATTGATTTTTTTTTTTAATAGATTTTCGTCAGAATGAAACCTTGACCGTTGTGTTTCTTGATGAACAAACTACCCAAAAAGCTTCTGAAACATAAATTTAAGTCAGGCGACCGGAAGTGGTACAGTAATTTCTCAAAGGAAGGAGAAGTTTCAGTAATTGTTAACTTTGTTGACCTTTGGTCTTTTTTAAAAAATGTATTGGAGTTTGTCCTCAAAATGAAACCTTGCCTGTTACATTCATTAAAAGAAAAGCTACCACCAAAAATTTTGAAACCAAAATTCCATTTATGCCCTAGAAGTAGTAAATTATTTTTTGAAAACCATAAAAAGTGTCAATAATTTGCTGCATTTAAAAGCCTCGACTTTTTGTCTTCCAAATCAGCAAAATCTAATAATAATTTTCATTTACACGGCTTCAAATACAAGAATTTTCAACAGAAAATCGAAAAAATTGTACAATTAAAAAAAAAGTACTCGAAAAGAATATAATTTTTAATTGCACAGATATACATAGTCAACATTGAAGAATCTTTCATTGCAAATCTTCAATGTTGACTCATTTTAAAAATATGTTTAAAATTCGTAATAATAAACTACATATAAACATTCTGAATTAAACAAGTCGCCGATTAAAATTGAATTTGCATGAAAGCCGATGTAGCTCTTTTAATATTTATTTTAATTTTAAGTTATTATTCATCATATTTTATAGTACTTTGAATTTTAACATATACTTTAATTTGACAGATGAAACAAGGATCATGTTAAATAAAGTTAAAATAAGGGACATGTTATATGCTCGCGCAGCGCTCTATTTTTGCTGGTAAGAATACTGTTCAAAAATTAAAGTTAAATCAAAATACATTTTGGATTCATGGATTCTTTATGAGGTTAATTTTTTTTCAATATTACGTAACAGTATCAGTTTACACCCCTCGCCCACTTTGTAGCATATCGTATCATTGCCCCCCCCCCCCCCAAAAAAAACTCACTTATCAATCGAGGGATGATAAGGCACAGAAATGGATCCTTGGTCTTCCTACAGCCTGTGCGGTTGTAGTGATTCGGATGAATTATGATAAAATTCCCCCTGAATTGAATAGATTTCCATTGAAATAATGTATAGAATTCCTGAAAATAAAACAAGAATTCAACGATCAAATTTGGACAAACAGCACAAAATGCTCCTATTGCAATTCCTAAAAAACAAAAAAATTTGTTTTTTCGCACAAAAATAAAAAAGAGGAAAGAAAAATGAGACAGAGAGAAAGAAATGGCAAATATTCAAATGGGAAGAAATGGGAAATGGGAGAAATGGGAGCATCGTTGGTTCGTCACTGTTCCTACCTGCTCTACTTTTTATTACCTTGATAAGGGTGCTGTATGAGTGCCGAAACGTTGGTAAATATTTTGCACGCTTTAATATTGTGATTTGATAATAATAAAAATAAAAAGACGAAAGAAATAAAAAAGAGAAGGAAGGGGATGTGGTTGGTTGCCTTCTCATTTTTCTTTCCTCTTTTTTATTTTTGTGCAAAGAAACAAATTTTTTTGTTTTTTATGAATTGCAATAGGAGCATTTTGTGGTGCTTGTCCAAATTCGATCGTTGAATTCTTATTTTATTTTCAGGAAGTCTATACATTAACTTGATTATTGGACGTTAAATGGGATTTTGAATTTGATTTTAATCTAATTTAAAATTCTTAAATTTCCATTAATATAACTCAAATAACTAAGATTCAACCTAAATCAACCCGAATTACAAGAATTTTCAAATTTTGAATTTAAACTGAACTTTATTGGTTAAACAACAAGGGTCCTCGATCAAGTTAACACGAGAGTTCCCAAATAATAATTCAATAAATAAAAGGGCATTTATAACGGAAAATTCGTAGGATGATAAATGTTAGATTGTGCGACCGACCATGCAACATTGAGACGTATATTCTTCTTTTAGTCCAATTGCAAGAAAAGTCGATATTCACTTATTTCGAATCCAATTTACCAATTTAAAAATTCAAAATATCCTACCTGAAACTCTAAAAGTAATTAGATTTGCATAAAACTCAATAAGTGGGTTTTTCTGGTAGCTGATTTCGAATCAGAAATCTAAATTCAATAATTTTAAATTATGGATCCAAAACACTCGACCTAACTGCCGGATCAACAATTCAGAAAGTGATTTGACTTGAATAAAACTTGATCGGCCACCCCAACACAGTCATCATTACCTTGATCCTTTAAGGTAGAGGGAATAGAATAAAAAGCGATGATTGCGTGATTCACTCGTACGATCCGAGGATACGGAGCGATCTAAGGATGGCCGGTTTCTCATTTTTACCCGAAAGTAAAAAATACGACACGAGAAATATTAATAATTAGAATAAAGACAGTATAATTTTTTAAAAAATCATATATATTTATTTGA
Organism: Andricus curvator; assembly: GCA_932195095.1. NCBI lineage: Eukaryota > Metazoa > Arthropoda > Insecta > Hymenoptera > Cynipidae > Andricus > Andricus curvator. The sequence goes on from CAKNYM010052773.1 coordinate 6,310, forward strand.
CACATTAACTCTACACCAAACAACTAAAAAGGTGATAAAATATATGAATACGAATTGTACACATCAAATCGCCGGACTGAAAAACAGTTTGAATACGGTACCTGTCACTTTTACGAATTTCTAAAATGGTATTCAAACAGCCTTAACGCTTTTAACTTTTATGAACATCCATTATGTATGTCGGATTGCGAAATGGATATTCAATAAATACCTACACAATAAAGGACAATTGAGTCGCATAATGCGACACACATTATCCGAAATTATTTCAAAGATACTCAGGACCATCATAATGTACAAATATTAGTTTCCGGCAACAAAGAGACCGCAATCACCTGTACTTAAGCATTCATTTAATTTATTAACTCTAATATTATGTAGATATAGATTATATTTTAGTACTATGCCCTTTTCGGGGTTTAACGTCTCTAAAATTCCCCCCACCCACAGTAGACCGGCGGTGGTTATACCCTTCAGCTTATATCTCTTTCCATAAAACCCCAATTCACCCAACTTTCATAATAAGCTTTTAAGTAATACGCCGCGTACTCATTCCTGTGGGGTTTTTTAATTCTCTAAAATTCCCTCCCGTCTGCAGCCGGAATTATATTCTAAGCACTCGCATTTGCCTAAACTTTGGCCAGAGGAGTGAATAACTGCAGAAAACCAAAACTCCTGAGCACAACCAGTCACCGATAGACGAGTTTAGATGTAGACATCCAAAAGAATCGAGTGCCTACCACCCATCCTCGACGTCAAACCTCATCTTCAACAGTAGTTAGACGCAGTGAAAACACGACTGAACGAGAATTCCGAACGGTCACCCATCCGAGCTCTAACTGCACCCGTTTGTGGTAAACGTTTAAGATCTCGAACATTCGTGAATCACCACCCAGCTCCTATCTTCGATATGTAACTAGATATAATTTTAACCCTAAATCTTCCCGCAGTACATACAGTTGCCCGCAAGCCTGTGTCGTAATGAAGGGTGTCCTTTACTCGACTCATCTGCTGGCTAGAGTTTCAAAATGATCGATACCATAAAATTGAAAACGGCAAACGAGAAGCTCACCGGTAGGGTCGTTACTCTGGCGGAAACACTCTCTTAATATATCTCTTAACATAAGCATCAACCCATTTAATTTCATCTTTTGTATATCCCTGTTTAGAGAGAGCACCAGGTTCAGAATATCCATTGCCCAACAAAATGGGTACGTCCATATCAATCAAGATAAGATTTCCGTGTGGGATAGTTTTGTGTACCTTGTGAGGCTTGAGGTTTTTGCCCTCATGCGTCGAAACTTCATACCCTTCACGGACATACTCAGGGCGCGACACGACGAAATAAGAATGTATAGCCAAGCCAGGTCCAAGCTGATCTTCATTTTTCGTAAGCATGACATGAGTGGGATTCTCTGTATGCACTTTATATACGCTTTGTGTATAGGAGGGTGACGGTGGTCCCATGAAGACAAGAGGCCGCATTATCTTTCCATTATTATGATTGGTTTGGCAGTGAGGACAAATAGAAGGTGTTGATGGTGCTATTAAGGAAGCTGTTGATGAACTTCTTAAAGAAGAAGCTGTGGATTCATCTGTAAAAATGATACAAGTTAATTCATTAGTATTGTTTCAACAGTAGGAAAGAGATGTTGATCCTCTGTGAGCGACCCTTTATATCGTGACACCTCTGGATAAACGAATTTCAACAATTGATTCGAATAAGAAATTTCATTACTAACACTCTGGCGCTGGTTTTCAATTATAAAAGAACCACTTTGCTGTTTCAGTTGACCCCTTGTTTTAGAACGCACACGCGGTAAACAGGAGACAGGTTTAGTAATTAGTACTTTCTGGTTTAGAATATTATTTGAAATTAATCTGAATTCGCATTAAATTTCTTTTAGTTCATTGGAGTTCTTTGAATTCTTTGTATACAGAGTAGTTTTTTGAATTGCTCATAATTATTTTCAACTATTTCAGATTCTTGAAAATTCTTTAACTTCCCTGCAATCTATTCAATGCCTTAGAATATCCTGAATTTACTGAATTCCAGCAATTGTCGGATATCCTTGAATTCTCTGAAATTCTCGGAATTGTCTGAATATTCGGAATTGCTTGAATGCTCTGAATTCTCTGGATTTCGTGGATTCTCTAGATTCCTTGGAATTTCTGAAATCCTTGAATTCCATGAATGCCTTGAATTATTTGGATTCCTTAAATGCCACAAATCATCTGGATTTCTCAAATACTCTGGATTTCTCAAATTCTCTGGATTCCTTAAATTCTTTGTATTTCTTGAATGCTCTGAATTCTTATAATTATCTAGATTATTTCCTGTATCTGAATTTCTTGAATTCTCAGGATTACCTGAATTTTTCGAATTGCTTAAATTCTCCATGTTTCTTGAATACTTTGAGTTCTGTAAATTCCTTGAATTCCCAAATTTCTAAATTTCGTTGAATTCCTAGAATTAATTGAATATCTAGAATTACTTGAATTGCTCAAATTCTTTTAATTCTCTGAATTCCTAACATCCTTTTAATTCCTAGAATTCTCTAAATTTTTAGAATTCTGTGAACTACCTGAATTGTCAACTCTGAGAATGCTATGAATTCAACGGATCCCTTGAATTCTTGGGATTCTTCGAATTCTATGAATTTCTTAAATTCTTCATATTCCTTGAACACTTTAGGTTCTCTCAATTCCTTAAATTCCTAGAATTCCTTGAATTCGATGCCGATTTTTAGGCTCTTCTAGTTATCTCAGAAAACCGACTTTTGGGAGGAAGTGCTGGCCGCCAGAACCTCCACTAAAGAATACTTGAAAAATTTTTTGAATCAACAGTGCCAGAATTTTGGCCTTTTTTTTGGCTCTCAAAAAATGCAAACATTAATTCACAAAAATAACAACTATCTCCTAGAAAATACGCTTAAGAAAATATGCAATTAAACTATATTTAAGCACATCACAATTTTAGGCTTTTTTTCTCTTCTTGTGCACCAATACCGATTTTTGCGCTCTTTTATTTTGCTAGAAAAAAACGGAATTTTCGGGTGGTAGTGCTAGCAGCCAGCACCTTGACTACAGAAAATTTGAAACATTAAACAATCAACAGCGCCAGAATTTTGGGCTTTTTGGGCTCTCAAAAACTGTAAAAATTAATTCTTTCTCCCAAAAATTACCCTTAAAATCAATTAGGCACCCAGCATAAATGTAAGCATATTTAAATTTCAGGCTATTTTTGGCCTCCCCAAAACAATCCAAAATTATTTTAAAAGATCAACCGTAAACCTTTAAAAAAAAACCCAAAAGAAAAAGGTATGGAATAAGTACGAGAAAACATATACCGTAGGTCTGAGCTACTTTTGAGCTGACCGAGAACAAGAAATCAAATTGTCCGAAAGTAACTGATAACACAGCATTCACCCCTAATTAAAAATATAGATATTAAACAGATCCAAAAAAAATATGAATCAAACGTCAATGATTTTGCGAGGTTGACAAAACACTGCCGAAAAATTTCAAAATGAAGAAAAAATCATACTAGTGACCTTCACAGAACTCTAAACGAACCACGCGTCAGCTGCCTGCAACTAAAACCGCCAGAAATATTTCAAATTAAAAATAATCATCACACACAGCTTTCCAAGTCTCTACCTTTATAATAATATAATATATATAGGTAGTTTATGACGTACTTCAGACCAAAGAAAGGAGATTCGTTGTTAGATCCTTTATTCCATTACAGCTGTCAACGTTTCGAAAACAGATGTTTTCCTCATCAGGACAATATTAAAATTTTTTGTTAAATTTCTAAGTTCATCAACATCTTAAGTTTTTCTTACAGGTTTCTATTTCTCACTCTTCTTCACTATATATTATTATAGATTAGCAGTTCGAACTCGAAAGTTCATTGCCTCATCTACCCGAGACCGCCACACATCTCTGTCTTGTGCATTCTCCATCCAGTTTAAGTAATCATGTCCTAGTTCTTTCAGATCATCCCTTACATTTTTCTCCCATCTGTTTCTCGGTCTGCCTAGGGGTCTCTTACCAGTCGGTCTCCCTCTTAAAACTTGCGCCACTGTTCTTTCATTGCCCATTCTTGCTACATGCCCCGCCCATCTTAATTTACGCGCTTTCATTACTCTATTAATATTTGCTGACCCGTAGAGAGCGTGCAGCTCATCATTATGCAGTTTTGTCCACTCGCCGGTCTCTTCGTCCCTTTTTGGACCATAGATTTTTCTAAGTACTTCATTCTCGAAAACTCTAAACCTATTCTCTTCTCCCTTCGTCAGCGCCCACGTTTCACACCCGTACACGACGACCGGCATTATTATCGTTTTGTAAATTCTTACTTTGATGTTTCTAGATAGCGATCGCGATTTTAGTAGCGTGTTTGCTGCATAATAGCACCCATTGTCAGCGTGTAGCCGCGCATTGATTTCCGTTTTAATCTTATTTTCGCTAGTTATAATAGACCCGAGGTATTTAAACTCGTTAACCCTTTCGAATTTCATATTTCCGGCCATTAGATCCCCGTCTTGATTACTTTCTCCGGACCTGACGACGGTCATATATTTTGTCTTCGATTCGCTAACTTCCAAGCCAATCTCTTTGGCTTTTGCGATCAAGATTTCTGCATTTTTAGCTACCGTTTCTTTATCATCCCCTAGTACGTCGAGATCATCCGCATATCCAAGAATTTGTATTACCCCATTGAGGGTAGCACCGGTCGGATTCGCCTGCACTTGCCTAACCACGTATTCTAAAACTAAGTTAAAAAGGACGCACGAAAGTGCATCGCCCTGTTTCAGGCCATCGCGGATCGAAAACTCTTCAGATAAACTACCGTTTACGCGTATGCTACCCTTACTGCCGCTTAAGCAAATTTCGATAAGTCTACCCAATTTTCTTGGCACACCCAAGAACTCTAGGATCCAGTACATTCGCGCGCGTATAATAGAGTCGTAAGCTTTTTTAAAATCGATAAATAGCTGATGTACTGCTTCATTAAATTCCCATTTCTTTTCTAACAGTTATCTAATTGTAAACATTTGATCGCTTGTAGATCGGTTTCGGCGGAATCCACACTGGTGATCCCCAATGATTTCCTCGGCAAAAGGACTTAGTCTACTTAGGATAACATTAGACAGGATCTTGTAGCACGAAGGCACAAGTGAAATTCCCCGATAGTTGTTACAGTTAGTTTTATCGCCTTTTTTAAAGATGGGAATAATGATAGAGGTATTCCACTCCTCCGGCATGCGTTCTGTTTTCCAAACTGCGCGTATCAATTTACAAATTTGCCTTGTGAGGCAAGGGCCTCCATTTTTTATCAGTTCTGACGGTAGGTCATCGATGCCTGCGGCTTTGTTATTTTTCAACTTCTTTATGGCCATTTCTATTTCTATATCAGTAGGATCGTTAATTAATAGATCAGCAGTGTGGATTTCGCCGAGATTACCTTCAACGGGGGCTTCGCGTACATTTAATAGTTTATCGAAATAATCTTTCCATAAATTCAGTCTCTCTGTCGCATCGGCTACTAGATTGCCATTTTCGTCCCTCATTACTTCCGTTATACTTTGAAAGCCTTTCCTTATAAAATTGATTCCCCTGTACATCTCACGCGGGTTATTTTGTTTATTATGCGCTTCTATTGCTAGTATTTTATTCTTTTCCCACTCCCTTTTCTTGGATCTATAGAGCCTATTTGTACTTTTGCTAATCTCGAGATATTTCTTATGTGTTTGATCGCACTTATTTTGTAAACTACTTAGTCTGGCCTTCCGACGTTTCTCAAACCAGAGTTTGCACTCTTCGTCAAACCATGGTTTGCTTTTGGTTACTTTCTTAAAACCTATCGAAAGTTTCGCGGCTGCCTTTATCGCCTTTTTCGTATTGCTCCACAGGGTTTCCGGGTCCTCCTCGCGATTATTGTTATCGTCTCTCTGTTCTTGGAGAGCGTCGAAACTATTAGAAATCTCAACTTGGTAATTTAATGTTTCTGTTGCTGTTTTGAACTTATCTATATTGAAACGAACTGTTGGCTCTGTGCGGCTTGTTTTCTTACTTAACGCTAGCCTAGATCTTAGTTTTACTATCACGAGAAAATGGTCTGAATTTAAATCCGCTCTCCTATGCGATCTTATATCGAGAATGTTTGTATGACGTCTTCTGTCTATTAGAACGTGATCAATCTGATTGTGAGTATTACCATCTGGTGATGCAAACTTTCTGATCCTATTGTAGGCCTATACATTGGTTCTTTTCCAATTTTCGCGTTGAAATCCCCCAATACTATTTTTGCGTCAAACGTTGAGAACTTGTCAAATACCTGCTCGATTGTTTCATAAAAAAGATCTTTAGTGTCTTCGTCTTTGTCCTCGGTAGGGCAGTGCACATTGATTAATACGTGTTTGCTGAAATTACCCTTTAGTACAATGTATGATAACCGGTCGTTAATGAATTGCATGTCGATAAGTGCTTGCGAAATTCGTTTATTAATAAGAAAACCAGTCCCCAGTCTTTGCCCCTTAGCTCCTCCCCAGTGCAAAGTATAGTTATCCCTAGAAATTGACGCGAAATCGCCCGACCAGCAGGTTTCTTGAAGTGCTATTAAGTCAGTTTTGTATTCAATTGCTATCTTAATGAGTTCGCTAAATCGGCCAGTTTTTAGACTACGCGCGTTTAGAGTTCCCACCCTTAGATCTTTAACTGTAGTTTTTTGTTTTTGCAAGTTAGCCATGGTAGTTTCAAGATAATCCGCACGTTAGGATCCTATTCCGATCGTAGGTGAGTCCACTGTCCCAGGAGTGATAACCCCCATACCTCCCTAGGTCTAAGTATGGGAGCTTTCCGACTCTGACAAGGACCATGTCAACTTGTCGTCAGACACATTACAGTTTCATCCTCGTACCCTAATGTCCCCCTGCAAGGCAGCGCGCCTACTGGCATCAATACCCCTTTGGCCCTATGCAGGCGAATCATTCCACACATCCCTTGCGGGCAGTGTCATCGCTGCAGTGTCCAATGGGCAGCAGGATTTTTCCCTTACAAGATTTTTAGTTTTGGTTCGGGTAGAGTTTCTAGGTGGGTACACGCTGCACCTTGGCTTGCCAGAACCCACCCATTGTGTATGAACGCGAATAGGTGGGTCCCCCCAAGCCATGGTTGTCGTGTACCTATTTTTGCCAGTGCTAGATTCACCACACCCACGACTGGCTCCTATCGGCTGTCCGCGACTGCTTATTCTTGTATTCGCAGTTAACCTTGGGGGCTGTTCAGCCTTACGGGCCGTTCCTCTATCCGCAACCTGAGGACGCGCTACGTAGTGGTGATAGGAAACCCACCGAGTAGACTTCACTATATAAATATGAAATAATTTAGGTTTTAATGGATACATTTGAGTAAAAAGTTTTTTGAGGTTAAGAAATTTTAATTGAAATATTTACCTTCAAATTCTTCATTTATTGTTGAAATTTTGTTTACATGATATTAATGTTATTAAAAATTGTTTAATAGTGTAAATTCAAGATTGCAAAACTAATAATTTAGTTAATTTAGTTGTAAATAAAACGAAGACATCACAACCATTATGCTTCATTTTTACGAAGAGAAATTGAGAAAGAAAGAAAGAGAAACCTTAACAAAGACAGAAATTATCAATGACGTATCATCAATTTATATCATAAGGTACTATAGTTTCTAGATAAATCTAATTACTAAATTAAATACAAGAGCTAGAAAATTAAGCATTATTAACAAACCTTAAAAATTGTTTTGAAATTTAAAATATTACTATTGATTATTAATTAAATGTACATACCAATAATGTAAAAAAATGTTATTGAAAAATTCATCAATTTGAAATTTTGAAAATTTTGAAAATTTTTTTGATTAAATTAAAGAATCCAAAATTATATTATATATTGGACTATAATTATTGAGATCTGAAATTATATTCAAGAATTTATTGCTATTTTTCTTAATAAAAAACATTTCTGCTATTAGTCTTTTAAATTCATTAGGTTCATGATGTAAAACTATAACATTATCCCAATCAATTAAATGTCCAGTTTCAACCTGGTGTTTTGCTATGACTTTATGGTTTTTAGGATTTTGTCTGAAATTGTCATGATGTTCTTTAATTCTTGTAACAAGTAATCTACTAGTTTGACCCACATAACATTTATCACAATTCAAACATTGAATTTTATATACTACATCAGTAAGTTGTAAATTATCTAATAAATCTTTTCCTAATTTTATGAATTTATCGAGTTTAGAGTCAATTCTAAAATTTGTTGTAATACTAAAATCATTTAAAATTCTTTGAATTTCAAAAGATAACACACATTAATAATAAAATTAAAACACTTACAGATTCTTTAAACAACCAAACTAATATAAATATAGTTAGAAATTTTAAACCAATAGTATCAATTTTTTATCATGGAAAGTTATCTTTTCAATTAAAAAAAATTTTAAATGATTTTAATATTACAACAAATTTTAGAATTGACTCTAAACTCGATAAATTCATTAAATTAGGAAAAGATTTATTAGATAATAATTTACAACTTACTGATGTAGTATATGAAATTCAATGTTTGAATTGTGATAAATGTTATGTGGGTCAAACTAGTAGATTACGTGCTACAAGAATTAAAGAACATCATGATAATTTCAGACAAAATCCTAAAAACCATAAAGTCATAGCAAAACATCATGAACCTAATGAATTTAAAAGACTAATAGCAGAAATGTTTTTTATTAAGAAAAATAGCAATAAATGCTTGAATATAATTTCAGATCTCAATAATCATAGCCCAATATATAACATAATTTTGGATTCTTTAATTTATTCAAAAAAATTTTCAAAATTTCGAATTGATGAATTTTTCAATAACATTTTTTTATATTATTGGTATGTAGATTTAATTAATAATCAATAGTAATATTTTAAATTTCAAAACAATTTTTAAGGTTTTGTAATAATGCTTCATTTTCTAACTCTTGTATTTAATTTAGGAATTAGATTTATCTAGAAACTATAGTACCTTATGATATAAATTGATGATACGTCATTGATAATTTCTGTCTTTGTTAAGGTTTCTCTTTCTTTCTTTCTTTCTTTCTCAATTTCTCTTCGTAAAAATGGAGCATAATGGTTGTGCTGTCTCCGTTTTATTTACAACTAAATTAACTAAATTATTAGTTTTGCAATCTTGAATTTACAATATTAACCATTTTCTAATAACATTAATATCATGTAAACAAAATTTCAACTAGAAAATGAAGAATTTGAAGGTAAATATTTCAATTACAATTTCTTAACCTCAAAAAACTTTTTACTCAAATGTATCAATTAAAACCTAAATTATTTCATATTTATATAGTGAAGAAGAGTGAGACATAGAAACCTGTAAGAAACACTTAAGATGTTGATGAACTTCGAAATTTATCAAAAAATTTTAATATTGTCCTGATGAGGAAAACATCTGTTTTCGAAACGTTGGCAGCTGTAATGGAATAAATGATCTAACAACGAATCTCCTTTCTTTGGTCTGAAGTACGTCATAAACTACCTATATATATTATATTATTATAAATTTATATCACTCAGACAAAAAACATCGCTTAAACATCTGCATTAGTCTCTACTTGATATATCTACCTTCATACTAATGTTACACAAGCTCTAGGAACTATCCCTATCAAATTTAAAGAATCATGTTTCAGCTGCCTTGAACTAAAACTACCAAAAAAATGTTAAATTAACAATAATCAAGACAGACAATTTCTCAAGAATACAGATAATATGCACATTTCACCGCAGTAATATTACACAAAATCTAGAAACTACCCCTATTACATTTTTTTACATTTTTACATTACCGCCAAAAAAATTTTCAATAAAAAATAATTATCACATATAGCTATGCAAATCTCTAGTTGATAAATCTACCCTCACAGTAATATTTCACAACCCCTAGGAACTACCTCTATCACATTTAACGAATCATCTCTCAGCTACCTTCAACCAAAACCGCAGAAAATTTTGTTGATTAAAAACAATCACCACATACAACTTTCCAAGTCTGTAGTTGATATATCTACCCTCACAGAAATATTTCACAATCCCTAGGAACTACCTCTATCACATTCAACGAATTCAGTTCCTAGAAGCGGTGCAATATTACTGTGGGGATATATGTATATATTAACTAGGGCCTTGAAAAGATGTCTGTGGTAATTATTTTTCATTTGAAATTTTTTTGGCGGTTTTAGTTGAAGGCAGCTGAGGCGGGGTTCGTTAAATGTGATAGGGGTAGTTCCAGGTGGCTTTAGAATATTACTGTGGAAATAGATATATTTACTGGAGTCTTGAAAAATTTTCTGTGGTAATTATTTCAAATTTTAAATTTTTTTACTGTTCAATTCGACGGAAGGTCAGACTTGGTTCGCTAAATGTGATAAGAATATTTCATAGGGGACGTGGAATATTACTGTGGAGATGAATATACCCACTAGAGTCTTGAGAAGTTGTCTGTTGTAATTATTTTCAATTTGAAATTGTTTTGGCGGTTTTAGTTGAAGTTAGCTGAGACTTGGTTCGTTAAATGTGATAGGGGTAGTTCCTAAGGGTTGTGGAATATTACTGTAGAAATAGATATATTAACTAAAGACTTGAAAAATTGTCTGTGGTAATTATTTTTTATTTAAATTGACTTGATTAATTTTTTATTAATTTCATTAATTTAATTTAGTTTGAATGTTTAATTTGTTTTACCGCTTCAATCGATCGAAGGTGAGACTTGGTTCGTTAAATGTGATAGGGGTAGTTTCTAGAGGTTGTGTAATATTATTACGGGGGATAGGTTCATTAACTGCTTGCAGCTAGCACCTCCCCCAAAAGTAGGTTTTTTGAGAAAACTAAAAGAGCCTAAAAATCGGCATCGGTGCCCAAAAAAGACAAAATTATGGCATGAAGAAAATATTCAAATTCCGTTGTGGAGGTGCGAGCGGGACGTCCCTCTTGAATTCCTAAAATTTCTTAAATTTCTTTAATTCCTTGAAATCTTGTGAATTATTTGCATTATTTTTGAGTCCTTGAAATTCACTCAATTCTTGTGGATTCCCTAAATTCTTTTTAATTCTGTGAATTAAGAGGAATTCATTGGAAATGAGAGAATTCAGCGAAATCTGTTATGTTCAGGTCATTGGAGAAATTACATGAATTCAGTGGTTCTCGCGAATTCAAAGAATTAACAAACTTCATGAAATTACACCAATTCAATGAATTCGGATAATTCAGGTAATTCCACGAATTCCGGAAATTGAGATAATTTGGGGGATTCGGAGAAATTCAGAATTTAACCCTTCGAGTACACACCTATTTTTCGAACATCTCCTAGACTCTGGGTCAATCTGACCATGTTCACTTTTTGATCGTCTATAACTTTCAAAAACTACTGAACCTCTTCACTTAACAAAATTTAGAGGTATACTTTTAAGTACCTTGAAGTCATTTATAAGTATTATAAGTGTCTTTAAAAGTCTTTAATATACATAATAAAATTCACGGAAAATTTCTTTTTTTTTAAATTCATTTTTACGAAAAAAATGGTAACTTTCCTAATTGTTATTATTTTAAGCTAGACATTTATATAGAAACTCTTTCTCGATCAAAAATTTTTTCTGGTTAAAGTTGACCCAGTGTGTAGTCGAAGGGTTAAAGAAGTGAAAAGAATCTGAAAGTGTTTAAGAGCGGTTCAAGTAATGCAAAATAATTGAAAAGAGTATATGGAATTTGAAGAAGTTAAAACAAATGACAGAAAGTCAATGTGAATTAAAAGTTATTTATGTGAATTCAAAGTTATTAAAGTGTATTAAAATGTTTGTTAAATAATAAAGCTGAGGTATCAAAAACATATAATATATGTGAAAAGAAGGAACCTAGAATTCAATTCTGTTAGAAAAAAGCCGACTTTTTGAGAAAAAAGCAATTATTGAACAAAATAGAATTTATTTAAGGGGTACTTTTCGAGGCATTTTGAAAGCCTGTTAAGGGTGGAAAACCCTTCTTTGATTAAAACATTATGAAATTCTTCCTTATAAAGTCCTCTATAATTATGTCCTGTAACTTTTCTGTAATATTTTCCCAAACCCACAGAAGTCGGTTAATATAGGTTAATATCAACATTAAAAAAAAAACCATGCAGGCGTATACTCATAATGAGAGGCAACTATTCTTTTGCTCATTTCTGTCAAGAATAATTAAAATACTATAGTATAATATTTAACTCTAGGAATGTTGAAACTTTCGTGTAATGAATTATTGAATTTGAAGGAAAAACTTCGTGCACTTGTGGCCCAGCAGCATTGAGCAATTCAAGATAACGTCACTTTGTTAGAAAAAGTTAGGCTTGGAATAATTGTCATCTTCTTTTTATTTGCATGATTTTAATCTGACAACGTGAAACTGGGTCGCACTAGATAGCATCTTGTGGTTCCGCATTTCTCAAACATATTGTATTTTTCAAATTTTACCTATTTAGACATCGCATTAATTTCTTATCAAGTTGATTTTATTGACTTATTTTGATCAAAAAAATGAGATAACCCTATGATGCGAGGATCACGATATATGTTTATAAGGGAACGCTCATATAGAGAGTAAACATGTTTCCTTCCATTGATTCGAATAAAGGCCATATAAAAACTAAAAAATAGCAGTAAGATACGTAAATTGTGTTATGTTAAAACCTTCTAAGCACCATATGTTTTTTTTTCTCAAGGCTCTGAATCACCATTTGTTAATTTCACGTCGTATCTCCCACTCTTCAATAAGAAATTGCGAATGAAAACCTTTTGTTGCAAATTAATTTTTTTTTCGAACAGAGTAAAATTATTTTACTTACAACTCAAACTCGCAGTACCAGCTAGGATTTCGTGTTGCAAAACCGCACAAAGTATTGAGAGAATCAAAAAAGTTAGTGTACCCATGTTGGTAAGAAGGTATGTAATCACTGAACGAAACTGATGGCGAAGGAAAAAATGTCCGACATTCATAAGAAAACCGTGTTTGCGGTTTTAATCAATTCAATGACTATCTGAAAGACGATGGAATCAGGAAATGCTGTCTAATGCCGCGCTCATGACACGTTGCCCAAATAGAATCACGGAAATAAAAAAAGATGTAATTTACATTTCACAGACTGCGATTATGCGTGACTGACAATTTTTATGTTTACACCAAAAATTTAACACGCACACTCACGAAACATTTTATTAGACCAAACTTTCAGAAACGTTTAAAAGTTTCACTATATGTTTAATGACATTTGAGGCACTTTACATTTCTAAAATTTCAAATAAAAATATTGTTCATCCAAAAAAATAGATTAATTTCTAAATACATAGTGAAATTTTCATCTCAAAAAATCAATTTTCAACAAAACAGATAAGTTTTTACCAGGAAAGAGAAATTTTAAACAAAATAGTTGAATTATTACTAAAATAGTTACATTCTCAAACAAAGAGATGAATTTTCAACTAAAATGATGAATCTTCCAACAAAAAGTGAATGTGAAAAGTGAAAACTTTAAAGATTCAAATTTATAGAGAACCAAATAGTTACCAAATAGTTTCTAGTATATAAAATACTATTTCCTACTGATAATTCGATGTTTATATAAATTATTTAAAGAATTTATTGTCGTTTTTAGTTTGTTAAAAAATGTATTCTTATTTACAATAATATTCTCTCAGAATAATGCCATAAAGTTGCTGCTTTTCTAAAATTTTTCAATTTTTGTCTACTTTTAAACTATATTGAGGTAATGATTAATGCAAGTTAACAAGCATAATTTTTTAAATATTGTAATATGGTTTATAACTATCTTCACTTAGAGTATTGCTACAAAGTTGCGGGTTTTTCTGAAATTTTCAGATTTTTTTTTTAGTTTTAGTTTGGGACAGGTAATAAATATTAAAACTAATTTGAACAAAAAATCTCTCAGTAACTACTCAAAGAAAACTTTAAATTTATGATGTGATTCATATAGAAAATGTGAAGAATACTTCGAAAATATAATTTATTTTAGAAAAAAATTTATTCACAGAAAAGAAAGGTTGTTGAAAAATTATTCTCTCAATTGTGTATCTATTACTTATTCATCACTGAAAAGCTAAAGTGAAGTAAAAAAATTAAGAAAATACCGCAACTTTCTAGTATTTACTATAGAAGAATATAGTTATAAACAATTATACTTTGATTAAAGAATTATTTTCATTAAATTTTGTTAATTTTTATCTCCCTGTAAGTGAAAAGTGGACATATAGTTGCATATTTAAGAAAATCCCGTAAATTTCGAGAATTATTTAAAGATAATATCATATATATAGAATAATAATACATTTTTAACAGAATAATGTTTGTTGAATTGTATTAATTTCTACTTCTCTCACAACATTCTATCATTATTTAAAGGGAATATTATTACATAAAAATAAAAACAAATTGATTGAAAAATTATGTTTGTTAACTTGAATTAATTATTATTTCACTCTTATATCTATTTCAGTTGAGAAAGTATAAACATATGCTCAAGTTGTTCAAACTTCTAAGCTTTCCTAAATAAATGTAAATTTTTTCTTCAACAAAAAAAAAACAATTTTCTGTTTAAGAAAGTGATTTGAAATAGTCCCATTTTCGAAATTTTAATCTCAAATCATTCAGTTTTGGGATTCTTCAATTCATAATAAAATTATTCAATTTGAACGCCATCAATTAGAAATAATAAAATTTGAATTCCTTTGAGTTTTAAATGATCAAATTTTTTAAATCCTTAAAAGCAAATACTCAATTTCAATAGTTTTAAAACTGGCCAAGTTTCAAAATTGAAGTGTGCAGTTTTTGCATTTTGAGAGTTGATCAAAAAAATCTTAAATTTAGAAACTTGCTAATTATTAAATTTTCATCGTTTTTTTCCCGACGTACGATTTAATATTTCTTGCGAACAATTTAACTCCAATTTCTCTAAAAGATTATTTTTTGACTTTTTTTTATTCAATTTGTGAAAAATTCAAATGTTTTGAAGGAGGTTGATTTTGGAACTTAAGCGTTGTTTTGGGGAAATTTTTTTCCGGAATTCAAGAGCCCAAGCCCAAAATTCTAGTGGAATTGAATGTTTATTATTTTAGGATTTCAGATAGTGGAGTTGCTAGGTTAATCTAGCACTTTCACAAGAAAATAGATTTTTTTTAAAGTGAAGGAGCTCAAAAATTTTAATTGTGCACATAGAAGCCCCCGAAAAAAGTCAAAAATCCTGATCTATGAAGAATGGAGAAATTCGATAGCTAGCTGAATGGAGTGAAACTTTTCAGATTCAATTAGCGAAAAGTGAGCCACTAAAGATTAGTAGAAATTTCCTAATTCGAATAGTCGAGATATTTCCGAATTCAATAGTGAAAAACTAATTGCTTATTCAAAATAAAATTACTTAGCACTGTATATATTAATTTGTCGAAAATTGTAAACATGAAAAACGTGAAAAATGTAAAAGTTAAATAAAACGAAGCGATAGTGTAACATTTTTAACTCTGCTGAAGCAATAAGAAGGCCACATTGAGAAATTCTTAACGTGACCTAGTCTGTTATCACTCTCAAAATAGTGCCTTCCGATTGTTTAAATGAAGTTAAGAAAAATAATAACTTTTTACGATCTCACGACTATAATGGATCAATATGGATCAATATATTAATTAATTATGCATTTTGAGAATCCTCATGCGCTTCTTTTGTACGGAATTCTGTTTTCGATTTCAAAAACTTCTTCCGGTTGCATATTTTTCTTATTTTCCACAGAAAATTGCAATTATTTAGCAAACCTTTATAAAAATTATTCAGATTTTGCGTCGTTTATTCACTTAAAATTTGAATCTTCGACTTTTTCCATAGTATTTTTGATGAATGAAACCAAGATGACATGTCCTATCAAAAAATGGTTCAAATAAATTTTGTAGAACTTTTTGAAAGCTGCCGTTCCTTATTGAAATTTTTTTCCTTATCTCACGCCGTTTGTTTCATAATTCGAATTTTTGAGTTTCTTCATAGTACTTTCGATAAATAAAACCAAAATTACAAGTCCTATTAAAAAATGGTTACAAGAAATTTTGTAGGACTTTTCAAAACCTGTTATTGCCCTTTAAAACTTTTTTCGTATTTTGTGTCGTTTGGTTTGGAATTTGAATTTTGTGGTGTGATGAGGATGTAATAAATTATAAAAAATTAGCATCTCTCTTTTGGGTGAACAACTTTCGTCTATCAATCTTTGTTTCGTACCTTTTGTCGCTTTCCTCCAAATTTTTCATTTTTATTTTTAATGTCATTTTTTATGATTAAAACCAAAACTACGCGTCATATCGAAAAGTTATTTATTAAACATGTGTAGATGTGTTTAGGTGCACAATTTCTGTTTACTATTTTTTTTCATAGCCTGTGTTCTTTTACCAACAATTTAATTTCTTTATTTTTAATGTTATTTTTCACGAATAAAACAAAAACTACACGTTCTATCAAGAAGTGATTACTAAAAAATTTGTAGATCTTTTTTGAGAGCACAATTTTTTTGTTCATCTTTTTTCGTAATTTGAATAGTTTGGCTACAAGATTGAATTTCTTATTTTTGACTATTTTTCGTGCGATCAATATTTGAATTTCGATTTAAAAAAAAAAATAAAAAAGTCGTTCTGATAAAAGATATTTCCTATTTTAATATTAAAAAACAGCTAATTGCATAGTAGAAATATATAAACTAATTTAGGACTGTATATAGTGATTAAAAAAGTTTATAAAAATAGGAAAAGTTAAAAATAGAAAAATTTAATGAAATAACGCCTTTTTTCATTTTCAAAATATGGCCTTCCGAATATTTGCAGAAAGTTCAGAAAAGTAGGAATTTTTTTAAATTACAATTGATCAATGATCTACAAATCAATTCTATATATTCAGAGTCATCATGCGCTACTTTTCAACAGATATCTGTTTTTGATTTTCCACATATTTTTATATATATTGCTTTTTACAATTGTCTTTTAAGTTGTTATTCACTATTCCTAATTTTTAAAGTCATCCGAAAAATATTTTCGTTTATTGCAAGGTTTAGAAATTCGAGGACAAGATTGAGAAACACTTTTAACTTTATTCAGTCAAAAAGCGAAAATATTTTCGTCTTGTAAATCGGCTATGTCATGCATCGGGGATCATGATATGTTATTTACAAGTTATTGCTCAAAACTAGAGGAGTAGAAAATATTTTCACAACTCATCTATTTTGGCTTACTTCATTTACGATCCAAATCATTTCTTTAAAAAATCAATTTAATAAGTTTAAATACTTAAAAATGACTCAATAATTCATGAAAAAAATTAAAGGAAATTGTTAATAATAAAGCTAAAACCGCAGATTTTGAAAATACCAATACAGAAGCGAATTTGATGAAAAAAAGCGAAAAAGATAAACAAACAAAAATTGTGCGACCAAAAAAGATTCACAAATTCATTATTGTTTACTTTTTGATAGTACGCGTAGATTTTGTTTTATTCATCAAAAAATAACATTAAAAATAAAAACACACAATTTTTCGACAAACGACACAAGTTACGGAAAAAATAAGTCAACAAAAGTTTTTAATAAAAAAGAGCTACAAATGAAAAATAAAAAAATCTGCCCGCCTCGCGGGCACATTCTCATCGCGCGCTTCGCGCGCGGCTCGCTTCGCTCGCAAGTTTGAGCGCGCCTAGGGCGCGCCACTGTTGAATCTCGCGCTTCGCGCTCGATCATATATTTATCTCGCGCTTCGCGCTCGATGATGTATTCACCTCGCGCTACGCGCTCGGGCGTATTTACATCGCGCTTTACGCTCGGTTGCTCTAGATTTTTCAAGTTCGTGTTCGACTTCGATGAAAAGAAAAAGTTTGTTTGCAAATATTATAAAATTATCAAAACCTCTACATATTACGTGATTGTTAAATTTGTTTTTATTTTAGACTGAAAAGGAACTTTATTTACTCAAGGTTCTATCGACCTTAAGGAACACATTCTCATCCAGACACTCGCGCTTCGCGCACTTTGTGCTTCGTGTTATATGTTCTTCATATACAAATTACTAAATTTGTATTTGATTTCAAATGAAAAATAATGATATAATTTAGGCGAAAAATTTTATTCATTAAAATTTTATTTTAGCTTGTGCCGTTTTTCAAAAAAGTTAATTTTTTCATTTTGAATATATACTTACAACGAAAATTGATTACGGGTGTGTAAGTCTTTTTTGAATGCACACTTTTTGTTCATTTATCTGTTTTCGTACCTTGCATTGTTTTTTCAAAAATTTGATTTTTTTCACTGTCAATGTTATTTTCAAGAATAAAACAAAAACTACGCATCATATCGAAACATGATTCACAACAAATTTATACCTCTTTCTTGGATGAACAAATGTTGTTCTTGTCATTTTTTTCGTAGCTCGTGTTATTCGTCTAAAAATTTGATTTTTCTATTTTCAATGCTGTTTTTTACGAATAAAGCAAAAACTGCGCATCATATCAAAAAGTGAATGATAAGAAATTTGTAGATCTTTTTTGGGTGCACAATTTTGGTGGAATGATCTGTTCTCGTGTCTTGCATAGTTTCACAGCAAAATGGAATTTTTGATTTTTCATTATTTTTTTGTGCGATCAAAATTTGAATTTTTTATTTTTCAAAAAATTCAAAAAGTTGTTATGAAAATATTATAGGGTGTTCAAAAAGCAACGTTTTTCTCCTCTTGACTTTTTTTCATATCGTGCGTTTTTCGGCTTAAAATGTACATTTTCGTTTGTTTTTTGGAATTTTGAAAATGCTATAACTGGTTAACGAACTCGTTCTTTCTTTTTAGGCCATAAAAAAGTGTGCCAAAGCTCAATCAAATCTGATCATTTTTTCGAAAGTTATCGTGGCTACATACAGACAGACAGACTACAGACAGACAGACACCTTGGTAAAAACCGTTTTTTCTGGCTCAGGGGGTCTCAAAACGTGAAGATTTGATGAAAACCGACTATGTCAAATTTTACATAAAACCAATACCTTCTCATTAGAATGAGAATGTAAAAATTAAATTTTTGGAAAAGAACGCAAGATACGAAAAAAAAATTATCAATAAAATTTGTTCACCCTAAGAAGAGCTATAAATTTATTCTTAATCATTCTTTGATGGAACGCCTAGTCTTTGTTTCAATCGCAAAAAATAAAATTGAAAATTAAAATTTCTGGACAAACGACACAAGCTACGAAAAAATAGGAATCAACAAAAATTGTTCACCCAAAATAATATATCAATTTTTTATTAATCACTTTTTGATAGGATGCGTAGTTTTCGTTTTATTCATAAAAAAGAACATTAAAAATCAAAAATAAAATGTTTTGAACAAACGACAAGAGCTAAGAAATTTTTTTAATCGTAAAAAATAACATTAATTTTTTTTTAATTGTGAAAAGCGACAAAAGGTAAGAAAAAAAATTAATAGACAAAAGTTGTTCACCCAAAAAAGATCTACAATTTTTTTGGTAATCACCTTTTGGTAGGATGCGTATTTTGTGTTCAAATCGTAAAAAATAATATTGAAAATAAACGAATTAGTTTTTTGGAAAAACGACACACTTTTTACATTCTCATCAGAGAAGGTATTAGATTTTTGCAAAATTTGACACTCCCAGTTTTTGTCAAATGTTCGTCAGCCAGCTATTTTGGATGAAAATTCAAAAAGATATAGCAGTAGTCAGAAATTTGAACAATTTAACGTCACAACTTTTTTTTATAAAAAAAAATGTTATAGTTTTAATTTTAAAAAGTTTTTAATTTTCAAAATTCAAAAAAACTAATGAAATTAAAAAATGTTCGCCAAACAACGCACGATATAAAAGAAATTCAGAAGAAGAAAAACGTTGCTTTTTGAAATTCCTACAAGATTATCGTAATAACTTTTGGACTTTCCTTGAAAAATCGAAAATTCAAATTTCGCTCACACACAAAATAATGAAAAATAAACATTTTTATTTTGTGGTCAAACTATGCCAGCTGTGAGAAAAGACCGAAAAAAAGATCTACAAATTTTTTATTGATTAATTTTTCATAGGATGCGCAATTTTTGTTTGATTCGTAAAAAATTACATTAAAATTTTGTTTAAATTGTGAAAAGCGACACAAGGTAAGAAAAAAAATTAATAGACAAAAGTTTTTCACCCAAAAAAGATCTACAAATTTGTTATTAATTATTTTTTGGTAGGATGCGTATTTTTTGTTCAAAATCGTAAACAATAACATTGAAAATAAGCGAATTAATTTCTTGCGAAAACAACACAAGGTACAATAAAATGTTAATTAACAAAAATTTTCTTTCATAAAATGCGCACTTTTTTGAATGATAAAAACAAGACAATAAAAATACACTGGTTTCAATATCAATGCATATTATGAATTGTAATAATATAAATTTATGGAAATGATACATTTTTTAGGATAGCTGAGAATACAAATTAATACAAAATAAAGTACAAATATTAAAATAATCAGAAATAATAAAATTTGTACTTTAGTTTGAAATTCCTGAATAAGCAGTCCCAGACCGAGGTACAGAAATAAATATAATATACATTTGATATAATTAAGTTGAAATCAATATAGAAAAGTTCGCAATTTAGACTAAATCAAGTGCAAAGCGCGAGATACATGATGAGAATATGTTCATTAGAGCCGAAGGAGCTTAACAAAAGAGAATTCACAATAAAAAAAAAGAGTTGTCGGTGACATTGACCTTTAAGTTTAAGAGGAGTTTAAAACCAAACTTAATCGCGACTCTTTGTTCCATTCCCCAAATTGTGACAAACTAAAAAATCTTAATAATTTCAAACGTACTCTGCACACAAGCTGCTGAAGTGATTGGCATGAACCAAAGTGCCTTAAACTCAGAAAGAACCTGAGTAATTATTCGATGAAGAAACTTAACCGTATTTCCCTAAGCACGCTTAACAAAAATCAATCCCCGAACTTTTTGAATGCACTATGCACTTCTGGTTGCCTGTTTGAGATTTCTGTTTTTAAAGCTTTGTCGGTAGCTTTTGACCAAATAATGCAAAGAAAGTCTGATTCTGACGTAAAGTTGCTATCTGTAGAAAAAATTGTTTGAAGCGTCTGCAAAGCTGTTAAGTTTGTTTACTCTTTCTTAAGTCTACGAAAATGGGGTTCAAGTTAGTTAACAGAAACTCTGAGAATTTGAAAAAAGTGACATTTCTTGTTAGAAATTGTTTGTTATTTAAATTTTTCTAACAAATTATGCAGAAAGAAAGTTTATTAGATTTTGAAAATGTTTATTTTTTTGTTAGTTTTGTCACAAGATAGGAAACAGAAATTCTGATAGGAATCGGAAAGAGTGACCTTCGTTCTAAGTACATGCGTTTGTTTCTAAATTTTGGTAACACATTTTTCAGAAAGAAAGTTGGTTAGGTTTCGCGAAGATTGAAATTTTGTGTAACTTTTGTTAGAGTGACTTTTGTTGTTTGAAAATATGTTTTGTTATTCAAATCCTGGTAACGAATTTTTCAGAGAGAAATTTAGCAAGCTTTGTAAAATTTCAGTTATCTGTTAGTTATTTTACAAGTTTTGTAAAGGAAAGGGTGACTTTTGTTCTTACGAAAAGTGTGGTGTTCTTTTCATTATTGTTGGAAAATCTGGTTTGTCATTTAAGTCTTGGTCACAAACTTTTGAGAAAGAATATTTTCTGGGTTTCGCGAGTGTTGACATTTTTTGTTTCTCTTGCTACAAGTTATGTAACAGGAACTCTACGTGAAATCGAAAAAGGTGACTATAGTTAGAAAAGGTGTCGTGTTCCTCAGCAGACGGACATGATTGGGAAAACTTCGGAGTAAAGTGTGCAGGATCGATTTCTGTTGACGTCATTGACAACGTATCTAGGTTTGTATACACATTGTTTTTCGGTATTTGTCGAGCAATATAATATGCAGTTATCAGATAAGTTAAATTGATTTTTTGTCAAATTGCAACCTAACCTACAAAAGACCACAGAGGCAGATATATATCTATGTCTTTACATCGTACTGAATTTATTTCTAGCAAGATTTTTAACAAGTTTTGAGATGGACAATAATGAGTTGCGAAAACGACGGGCTTTTGGGTCTCCTTTAACTTCTAAAACTCTTAAATATATTTCACACTGACTCTAACTTTTCCGCATATTTGATAAAATTCTGTAAAATAAAAAAATTGTCTTTAAAATTTTGTAGATTCTCTTTCGACACATCTGATATATTCAAATTTTTTTCTGAATTCTTGTCATGAGTCTTAGAAGAATTATGTTTATATAAATTTAAAAATAAACTGATACCGGCTTCATTTGAATCTTGCAGCTCTGAGCTGGTAGTTCGGGAGAAAATCGCCAGAGCGCGACGCGCCGCCTCTCTCGCAATAGAAATAACGCGTGGAGTGTTTAAGAGAGCAGTCGACGGAAAGCAAAGCATACTTACCTGGCGCAGATGAAGGAAGGATTGGGTAGGGTACCAGCTGCTGCGATCAAAGAAGAGGACAGAACTGGAAGAAGTCTCCAGTGGAGACTCCACTCGAATAATATTTTTTTATACATATGTTTCGTCAATATAATATAATAAGAGACTATTTCTGTAATTCTTATACTTTTTTCCCTCCTCTTTTTCTATGGTCTAATTTAAACTATCGCGTGGTAAGAGCGTTACACGTCTGTCCAGCGTCTGATTAGCTGGTCTAGTCTGGACGAGCTGATCAGCGGCTGGTTAGCACCGTCTATTCTAGTCTATCTCATGGTTAAGGCTTTACACTTCTGGCCAGCGGCGCTATTAGACCGCCTGTCCAGCGTCTGAACGGACACAAGATGGTCTGTCCAGCGCCTCGAAATTTTTTCACACGGGATTAGGTCCCTTTCTTCGCGGACGGTCACATATAAGGATACTAAGGCATGGGCAGAGGACCTTCGATTCATCCAAAGCAAGAAGAACCGCTTATATCATGCAGGCATCGGTCGAAGTCCTTACGAGGCTGTATTCGGTGTTCTTCAACGAATCGAATTGAAAGATTTCTAGTGCTCTGAAATAATTTCACAATAAATTAATAACAGTAGAGGAGTTGGAGAAAATTTTACATTTTGAAGATAATCTAGAACAAGAACTTGAAATCAACGATGAATCTCAAATGCGCGAAGGCGATCAATATGACAAGGAAAAGTGCGTGGTATATAGTGAAGTCTCAACTGGGGATCATAAATGTTATGTCTGGGGCCTTTCCATTCATACTTATGCAGCTATAAAAAACTGACTCATAATGAACGAGATGGTGCATTGCAAGTTTGGAATTTAAATAGGCTGCAAAAATGCTAAAACGTTCGAATTCTACTTTACCACCCATTAAAATCGGCGCAAACATTCTTGTAAGAATTTCTGACGTCGATAGAGAAATTAAGAACTACTTTAAGAAATGAATGAGCAGTCGTAATTAATGTTAATAAGTCTGGTCTGTACAAATTGGAAACCAACAATGGTGTCTTGGAAAAACTATACTGCCGAAATTGGTTTTCAGCAGCTGAATCTTATTTTATCCAGCACAGTAATATTCTATCATCCCGTTTATATTTTCGCTCGAATAGACCAATTAAGCAACAACACCAACATATTATTTTGGATATTGTTATCATTAAACTTAACCCTAGAATCACACACTCGGATACAAATTTAACCCACGAAAAATTCAATCCCTACTCCTTTTTGCATATTTTCAACACTTGTTACCCTTGAAATCATTTTTTCACCAATGCATATTTAATAAATTTGATTTTATCACACACCATTCATCTTGTCACTAAAAAACAAAGAGATCCACGTATAATTGAACTGTATTAGCGCATATAAAAAAGTGTCTTACGCGAACGAGAAAGTTAGTGATTTCGAAACATATGGCTTTATAGGAAGTCTATAAGCCATATGTTTCAAAAAGGACCCCGCACCAAATGTACAGAAAAAAGCCTTATGATAAAAAATTCTAAAAAAATTTTTTTCTTTTATTTTCGAACCTGCAAACTAAAAATTCGAAAGAAAAATGTCAGAAAGATGGACAGTTTTTAGACAAACACTTGTCCAAAGTTTCGATTTTTACATGTATTTTAATGGAAAAATGCTTATTTTAGCAAAATGTTTTTTTCCCTCAAAAACGCTATGATAGATTTGACTAAAACTTTTGTATTTTGACGATCAGGCGTACCGAATCAAAAGATTCATACCCAAGAACTAGAAAGATTAACGATTCTTTGGGTATACAGCATGTTTTTGGGGGTGTTTTTGTACCCTAAACATCCAAGTAACATATATGTAAATCTTCATTTCTTAGTAACTAAAATCAATAGAGATTTTTATTCAACTGCTACGGTATGAAACGACTTTCCAATAAGTGGATTAAGCGTACATAGCAAGAATATGTTTTGACCTAATTTTAGGGGATGTTTTACCATCCCTTAAACAATGAGTCTGAAGTTCCTAACGCATTAATCAATAACGAAAAATAATTTTATTTTTAACTGCATGAAAGCTGCTATTTTACGACAGAAAATAGTCGCGTACAACCCTAAAAACTTCTTAAAGCACTTTCAACCCCTCATCAGATATAAAACTCACCCCAGCTACCCCTAAATATGTTTAAAATTCAACAAAACCTACCTAATTCAAAAATCCGCCCAGTTTTTGCTGATAATAATTTCAATTTATGCCAAAGGGGCACACATAAAGTTTCAACCCTTCAGCACATGTAGAACTCGCCCCAGCCAACCCCGAATATTTTAAAAGTTCAATAAAATCACCGTAATTCAAAAATACGCCAGGTTTTTCTGATAATGTTTTCAGTTGATGCCAAAGGGACAAAAAAGTGTCTCAATCCCTCAGCACATATAGAACTCACCCCAGCAACCCCTAAATATTTTTAAAATTCAATACAATCACCCTAATTTCAAAATACACCAGGATTTTTTTGAAAATGTTTTCAGTTGATGCCAAATGGGCAAAAAAATGCTTCAAAACCGTATTTTTGAATTAGGGTGATTTTATTGAACTTTTAAAATATTCGGGGTTGGCTGGGGCGAGTTCTACATGTGCTGAAGGGTTGAAACTTTATGTGTGCCCCTTTGGCATCAATTGAAATTATTATCAGCAAAAACTGGGCGGATTTTTGAATTAGGTTGGTTTTGTTGAATTTTAAAAATATTTAGGGGTAGCTTGGGTGAGTTTTATATCTGATGAGGGGTTGAAAGTGCTTTAAGAAGTTTTTAGGGTTGTACGCGACTATTTTCTGTCATAAAATAGCAGCTTTCATACATTTAAAAAAAAATTATTTTTCGTTATTGATTAATGCGTTAGGAACTTCAGACTCATTGTTTAAGGGATGGTAAAACATCCCCTAAAATTAGGTCAAAACATATTCTTGCTATATACGCTTACTCCACTTATTGGAAAGTCGTTTCATACCGTAGCCGTGGAATACAAATCTCTATTGATTTTAGTTACTAAGAAATGATGATTTACATATGTTACTTGGATGTTTAGGGTATAAAAACACCCTCAAAAACATACTGTTTACCCAAAGAATCGTTAATCTTTCTAGTTCTTGGGTATGAATGTTTTGATTCGGTACGCCTGATCGTCAAAATATAAAAGTTTTAGTCAAATCTATCATAGCGTTTTTGAGGAAAAAAAACATTTTGCTAAAAGAAGCATTTTTCCATTAAAATACATGTAAAAATCGAAACTTTGGACAAGTGTTTGTCTAAAAACTGTCCATCTTTCTGACATTTTTCTTTCGAATTTTTAGTTTGCAGGTTCGAAAATACAAGAAAAAATTTTTTTTAGAATTTTTTATCATAAGGCTTTTTTCTGTACATTTGGTGCGGGGTCCTTTAATTTTTTTCCGACCCCCCTTGAAAACGCGCCATTGCATGCACGTGAGGCAGGCGTAATGTGGCCGCTTCCAGCCCAGTGACGTTCGCACATGCGCACTCCGTCGCCGGGCAAACATTAAACTTTACGCCCGCTACATAACACTTTACGCCCGCTAAATAACACTTTACGCCCGCTAAATAAAACTTTACGCCCGCTACACATAATTATCTTTATCTTTTTAAAAATTGTATCGCTGGACCCCACAGTCTTTCTTCTGCAAAGTACGCTATTTCTTTCTTTCACTTATAATCTAAAATTGTCAAGTACGCCAAACATCCTCTACATGCTTAACATGCTTGTTTTCAAGAAGGGTAGGACAAAAAGTATGGTGTGTATCAAGGGCGTACGGCTATTTTGCCTCGCGCGACTGCCGACCTCGCTTCGCTCGGGCGGCAAGTTCACACTCGTCAAAATAGCCTTCTTTACGCCCTTGATACACAATATACTATTTCAAAATCGATTTAAAGATAACATGGGTTAACCGGAACGACCATGTGAATTTTATAAGCCCTCACACTATCCAGCGACTCAATTGAACTATTTGGTTTGAAATTCATGTATTTTGTGGAAATTTTTTTTTCTTGTAGAAAATTAATCTGCTTGGTTTAAAATTCATCTTTTTGTTTAAAAATTCAACTACTTGGTTTAAAGTGCAACTCCTTTCTTAAGCATTTTTTTGTATCATATTTATTATATTTTCAAAATTCAAAAACTTTCCATTGCAACTCTTCAAAATTGTAGAAATTTAGATTTGATGTTCTTAAAATTGAAAAGATTTTATTTTTAGAATCTAAAATTAGAAATTATGCAAGATTTAAGTTTCAGAATTGAAAATTTTATAATTTTGATGACATACATTTAAAATTTTGTTAATTTGTAGATTTAAAATTAAAAAGTCTTGACTTTCGATCTTCAGAATCAGCAACATATAATCATTTTTAATTACACGCCTTTAAATACAATAATTTTTGTTTTTCACTCCACAAAATTGTACAATTTAAAAAAAGTACTGAAAAGTACATGCTTCTTAATTCCACAGTTATACACATACAAAATTGAAGAATCTTCCGCTGCAAATCTTCAAGATGACCTATTTTTAAAAGATGTACCAAATTTCGTGATAATAAACTCCATTCTAAATTAAAAAAGTCGCTTTCTTAAATTGAATTGGCATGAAATCTGACGTAGCTATTTTAATATTTATTTTAATTTATAATTATTATTTATGATATTTCATAGTAGTTTAAATTCAAGCATATATTTTAATTTGACAGTTAGATAACTGAAATAAGGAACATGTTATAAGCGCGCGTGGCGCGCTATTATTGCTAGTAAAGGATAATGTTTAAAAATTATTGTTAAATCAAAATACATTTTGGATTCATTAGTTTCTTATGAGGTTACATCGTTTGCAATATTACATAACAGTATCAGTTTACACTCCTCTCTCACTTTGTAACATATCGTAACATTTTTCGACCCCCCCCCCCAAAAAAAAAAAAAGCTCTCACCTATCAATCGAAGGATGATAAGGCAAGAAATGAATCCTTCGGACTTTATAGGTTAAACAACAAGGGTTTTTGATCAAGTCAACACTAGCGTTCCCAAATAATAATTTAATGAATAGAAGGGCATTCATAACTGAAAATTAATAGAAGAATGAATGTTAAATCGTGCGACGATGCATGCTACTTTGAGACATATACTTTTGATTCAGCCCAATTTCAAGAAAACTCGACAACCAGAGGTTTGGGGTCACTGATTTCGAATCCAAATTTCCAGTTTAAAAATTCAAAATGTCGGACCTAAAACTCTCAAAGTAATTAGATTTGCATGAAACTGAATAAAGGATTTTCTGGGGTAGCTGATTTCGAATTAGAAATCTAAATTTGAAAATTCAAAATGATGCATCCAAAACCTTGCACCAAAATGGCGGATCGACAACTCAGAAAGTGATTTGACTTGCATAAAACTTAATCGGCCTCTCCAACACAGTGATCATTCCCTTGATGGCCGCTTTCTTATTTCTGCCCGCAAGTAAAAAACACGGCAGTAGAAGTATTAATCATTAAAATAAAAAACAGTGTAATTCTTTAAAGATTTATGTATATCTATTTGACACATGAACTCTACACCAAGCAATTAAAAAAGTGATAAAATATCAAAATACGAATTGCACACATCAAATCGCCCGACTGAAGCATAGTTCGGATATGGTACCAGACATTTGAGTCCTTTTTTGAAGATTCGTAAAAGTGACAGTTGACTGCAGAAGCGCTTTATTTCACTGCACGCAGAAGTGTGAGCGTGATGCGGAAATGTGCGACACTCATTATCCGAAATTATTTCAAAGATTTTCAGGACCATCGTGATGTACAAATTGTAGTTTTCGGGAATAAAAAGACCGCAGTCACCTGTCCTTAAAATATGTATTTAATTTATAACCTCTAAAATTACGTAGATATAAATTATATTTTTGTAGTATACCCTTATCGGGGCTTAACATATCTAAAATTCCGCCAACCTACATGAGATCGTCGAACCTTATACCCTTTAGCTTACAACCCTTTCCATTAAACCCCAACTCGCGTAAGTTTCCTAATAAGCTTCCAAGCAATACGTCGCGGAATCCATCCCGTGGGTTTCTCAATTCTCTGAAATCCCCTACCGTCTGCAGCCGGATTTGTATTCGAAGCACTCGCAGTTACCTGAACTTTGTCCAGAGGAGTGGAAAACTGCAGAAAAACAAAACTCCTGAGCACAACTAGTCACGGACAGACGAGTTCAGGTTTAGACATTCAATAGCATAGAGTGCCCGCATCCATTCTCGACGTCAAACCTCATCCTCGACAGTACCTAGAAGCAGCGAGAACACGAATAAGCGAGAATCACGAACGGTCACCCATCCGAGCTCTAAACGCGCCCGTCCGTGTTCAACATTCAAGATCTCGATTAGTCGTGAATGGCCACCCAGCTACTACCCTCGGTATGTAACTAGATATAATTTCAATCCTAAATCTACCCGCAGTGCATACAGTTGCCCGCAAGCGTGTGTCGTAATGATGGGTGTGCATTACTCCACTCATCTGGTGGCTAGAGTTTCAAAATGATGAGTAACATAAAATTAAAAATGGTAAACAAGAAGCTTACCTGTAGGTTAGCAAAGAGATAAGAATTTACTAAAAAGTTCATTTTTCAAATTTATTTTTTATGCTGCGTTTCTTAAGAAATGTTGAACAGGTAAGTTTCAAGAAAGCGCTCAAAAACTTGCCAAAAACTTACCGGTTAGTTGCCAATGTTTGTGTCGTAATTTACCACCTTTCGAACTGTACACTGTCCTGTGCGTCAGTAATTTTAATTTCTGCGCTGGTGCTTATCCCCGCGCCAGGGTCGTGACTCTGGTGGAAACACTCTCTTAATATATCTCTCAACATAATCTATAAACCCATTCAATTTCTTCTGGTGTATATCCCTGTTTAGAGAGAGCACTAGGTTCAGAATATCCATTGCCCAACAAAATGGGTTCTTCCATACGAATCAACATAACATTTCCGTGTAAGATAGTGATGGATACCTCGTAAGGCTTGAGGTTTTCGCCCTCACGCGTCGAAATAAGAATGTATAGCCAAGCCAGGTCCAAGCTCCTTTCCATTTTTCGTAAGCACGACATGAGTGGGATTATCTTTATGAACTATATATACACTTTGTGTATTGGCGGGTGACGGTGTATTAATGAAGACAAGAGGCCGCCTTATCCGTCCATTATCATGATAGGTTTGGCAGTGAGGACAAATAGAAGGTGTTGATGGTGCTATTGAAGATTTTGACGAACTTGTTGGAGAAGAAGCTGTTGGTGGATCTGTAAAAATGATTAAAGTTAATTTATTAGTATTATTTTAAGAGTAGGAAAAAGATGTTGTTCCTCTGTGAACGACCCCT
Source organism: Andricus curvator (assembly GCA_932195095.1). Lineage (NCBI taxonomy): Eukaryota > Metazoa > Arthropoda > Insecta > Hymenoptera > Cynipidae > Andricus > Andricus curvator. The sequence goes on from CAKNYM010052773.1 coordinate 36,333, forward strand.
TATATCGTGAAACCTCTGTGTAAACGAATTTCAACAGTTTATTGGAATAGGAAATTTCATTACTAACACTCTGGCTCTAGTTTTCTGTTATGAAAGATCCACTTTGCTTTTTCAGTTGACCACTTGTTTTATAACGCACACGCGGTAAACAGCAGACAGGTTTAGTGAATAGTACGTTCTGGTTTGGAATATTTATTTGAAATTCATTTGAATTCACATTGAATTTCTTTTAATTCATTGGAATTCTTTGAATTCTTTGTGTACTTAGTGGTCTTTTGAACTGCTTATAGTTATGTTTAACTATTTTAGCTTCTTTTAAAATTCTTTAACTTTCTTACAATCTTCCTGATTCCTCAGAATATACAGAATTCATTGGAGTTACTGAATTTCAGCAATTATCTGATATCGTTGAACTTTCTAAAATTCCCGGAATAGTCTGAATATTTGAAATTGCTTAAATTCTTTGAATTCTCTGGATTTCATGAATTCACGGGATTCCTTGTGATTTCTAAACATCCTTGAATTCGATAAATGCCTTAAATTATTTATATTTCCTAAATTCCTTATATTATCTGAATTTCTGAAATTCTCTGAATTTTGCAACTTCGCTCAATTCTTTGAATTCCCGACTTTTTTAATTCCCAATTTCTCTGAATCCCTACAATTCTCTGAATTTCTTGAATTTACTAGATTCCTTAAATTTTCTGAATTTTCCGAATCCTCGAATTTTCTGAATTTTCCGAATCCTTGAATTCTCTGGATTCTCCGAATTCATGGATTTCTCGGAATTTTTCGAATTTCCTGCATTCCTTTAATTCTCTGAATTCATTCAATTCCCTGTATCGTTTAAATGCTCTATATTCCTAGAATTTTCTAAATTGTTCGAATTCTCTAAATTCCGAGAATTATCTAGATTCTTTCCTGTTTTTGAATTTCTTGAATTCCTTAAATTCGGTGAAACCTATAAATTCCTAGAAATCCCTGAATACCTTGAACTTTCTAGATTCCTTGAAGACTCTAAATTCGTTGAATAGTCTGAATTCCATGTATGCCTCAAATTATTTTAATGTTCTGAATTCCTATCATTTTTTAAATTCCTAGAATTCTCTCAATTTCTAGAATTCTGTAAGCTACTTGATTTCTTTGAATTCCTTCTATGCTCTCAACTTTGAGATTGCTCTTATCTCAAAGGATTCCTGGAATTCTCAGGATTTCTCGAAATTTCTGAATTCTTTAAATTCTCCATATTTCTGCAATACATTGAATTTCTATCATTCCTTGAGTGCAGGTGCGTTTCGCTAGTCCTACACAACCGAATTTGAATATTTTCTTTATGCCATAATTTTGGGCTTCTTTGGGTTGCGATTCCGATTTTTGAGTTCTTTTAGTTTTCTCAAGAAGCCGGACCGCTGGTAGCCAGCATCTCCACTACATAAAACTTAAAAAATTAAAAAAATCGACTGCGTTAGAATTTTGGGCTTCTTTGGGCTCTCCGAAAATGCAAACATTCATTCACAAAAAACAACCCTCATCTCCTGAAAACTACCCTTGAAGAATGTGCACTCAAACTAAATGTAAGAATGTCAGTATTTTGGACTTTTTGGGCTCTTCTATTTTTCTCAAAAAAAAAGAACGGACTTTTGGGGTGGAGGTGCTGGCAGCCAGCACCTCCACTACAGAAAATTAAAAAAACTAAATAAATGAACAGCGCCAAGATTTTGGACATTTTTGGGCTCTCAAAAACTGTAAAAGTTAATTTTCGAAAAACAGCCCCCGTCTGGCAAATTTACCCTTCAAAAACCTCACGCTCTCAGCCTTGATGTAAGCATATCCGAATTTCGGACTATTTTTGGGCTCCCCAAAACACTCAAAAATTATTTTAAAAAATCAACCCTAACACATAAAAAACTCCAAACAAAAAGATATGGAATAAGTACGAGAAAACAGATACCGTAGGTCTGAGCAAGTTTTGAGCTCACTAAAAATAACAAATTAATGTGTTCCACCTTTTTCAAATTTAGTGGTTAGACTTATAAACAGGAAAGTGGCTTAGCTATGCGTTCTCCCCTCTCACCTGCATCTGCCAATTCAGTGATGGAGAAACTTGAATCTCACTGTCCAAAAAATATCCCTTTTACAGTTCCATTTTTCTTCCGTTATATAGACGACATAATCAAACCTGTCCCTGAAGATAAAGTCCATGCATTCCTCGAAAATTTCAAGTCTTACCATCCTAACATGAAATTCACCATAGAAGTTAAAGAAAATTAGAAAAAAAAATTTGGACACTCTTTGTAAGTAATAATTGATTGAAGTTAACTAAAATAATTGCTCAATCAATTCATTAATATGTTTAATAATATTCTCTTTGCTTAATGCTAGAAAATTGTCGTTTTTTCTAAAATTTTTAACGATTTGTCTTTTGTTCAAAATTCAAGTAATTGGTTAAAAATTTGTCTTCAAACTATCCTGAATTCCCTTCAATTCTTCTCAATTTACTCCCTTTTTACTGAAATGAATGGAATTTGATCGAATGTTTCCAAATCATTTTTACATTCTCATTCTAATGAGAAGGTATTGGTTTTATGTTTTATGCACACTTTTGTATGGCCTACAAAGAAAGGACAACTTGGTTAACCAGCCATTTTGGATGAAAATTCATAAAGTGAGCACATTTTGAAAATTTTTGAGACCACTTTTTTTTAAGGTTTGAAAATTCTATGTACGGTTGTTAGTAGTACGTAAAATGAAGGACAAAATATCCTAATAACTTTTCGTGATAAAAAAAAAAATTACTGGAGTTATAGCATTTTCAAAATTCCAAAAAAAAAACGAAAAATAACATTTTAGGCCGAAAAACGCACGATATGAAAAAAAGTCGGGAAAAGAAAAACATTGATTTTTGAACACCCTATAATATTTTCATAACAGTTTTTTGAATTTTCTGAAAAATAAAAAATTCAAATTTTGATCGCACAAGAAAATAATGAAAAATCAAAAATTCCATTTTGCTGTCAAACTATGCAAGATACGAGAAAAGATCATTTTACCAAAATTGTGCACCTAAAAAAGATCTACAAATTTCTAATAATTCACTTTTTGATATGACGCTTAGTTTTTGTTTTATTCGTAAAAAACAGCATTGAAAATAGAAAAATCAAATTTGTAGACGAATAACACGAGCTACGAAAAAAATGACATGAACAAAATTTGTTTATCGAAGGAAGAGGTACCAATTTATTGTGAATCATGTTTCGATAGGATGCGTAGTTTTTGTTTTATTCGTGAAAATAACATTGACAGTAAAAAAATCAAATTTTTGAAAAAACAATGCAAGGTACGAAAACAGATAAATGAAAAAAAATTGTGCATTCAAAAAAGGTTTACAAACTTGTAATCAATTTTTGTTGTAAGAATATATTCAAAATGAAAAAGATTAACTTTTTTGAAAAACGGCACAAGCAAAAATAAAGTTCTAACTAATAAAATTTTTCGCCTAAATTATATAATTATTTTTCTTCTGAAATCAAATACAAATTTAGTAATTTGTATATGAAGAACATATAACACGAAGCACAAAGTGCGCGCTCAGTGTATTTACCAAATCGCACGCCGTAAGTGCGCTGAAACTTTTTTGTTTCTATCATACGGTTCAAATAATTTTCAAATCAAATATCGAGCGCGAAGCGCGAGTGTCTGGATGAGAATGTGTTCCTTAAGGTCGATAGAACCTTGAGTAAATAAAGTTCCTTTTCAGTCTAAAATAAAAACAAATTTAACAATCACTTAATATGTAGAGGTTTTGATAATTTTATAATATTTGCAAACAAACTTTTTCTTTTCATCGAAGTCGAACACGAAGTTCAGAAATCTAGAGGAGCCGAGCGTAAAGCGCGATGTAAATACGCCCGAGCGCGTAGCGCGAGGTTAATACATAATCGAGCGCGAAGCGCGAGATAAATATATGATCGAGCGCGAAGCGCGAGTTCCAACAGTCCTTGAACTATGTCAAATGTGTATTTTGCAATTCAAAATTTTTTCCATCTTTCGATATAATATTTCAAATTTATTCATAACGCAAAATATTTTCATTATATTTTAGAAGAAATTCTGTGCATATTATTCCAGGGAAAAAAGTGGTAATGGGCTATTTCAGACCATTAATGGTGATGAAATTCCAAATTTTCCTATTCTATGTCCGATCATATGTTAAACTATTTGTTTTTGTTCCATAAATGGGTAAATTTTTTTTTTAATCAAAACTATATGATCTATATGAGAATAGGTCACATCACCTCGAAAAATACGACGCATTTACAAGGTACTGCTTCTAAATAGAAAAAGAAGAATTATTTACACAGTTTATCACTTCAACCTTACATTCTTCACATTCATGAAATAATAAAGTTAAAAATATAAAATAATATTCTCATAACTTTTCATGTTTTCAGGTTCCTACTTTATACCAAAATATAACATGAGGATTAAAAAATATATATTTTGAGAAGTTTTTGTTTACTTATCGTTAAGTTTATTTGTTTTTTGTATTAAATACATATATTTTCCCTAGGTTTCTTGCGAAAATTCAAAAAAGAATTTGAAAGATTTCAGAAATCCCGGAAATGCATCTAAAAAATTTCTAATCAGGTTTTTTCATTTTAGAGGGTTTTACAAAATTTTTGGAAAAATTCCCGAAAAACAAAATTCCCGAGACTGTCAAATTCCCGAATGGGAAAATTTCCGGAAAATAAGATTCCCAAAATTACAAAATTGCCGAAATGTAAAAATCCCGAATTGGAAAATTCTCATATCATAAAAATTCCAAGCAGGTTATAATATTACCGAATTAGAAAATTCCCGACCGAAAATTTCCGAATTACAAAATGCCCGAATTTGAATAATTCAAAAAATCTGCCCACAAAAGAACTACGCTCTTTTGTCGTAGCTTGGGTCGTTTGTCCAAAAGTTTAATTTTTTAATTTTTTACTTTATTTTTTACTTTTAAAACAGAAACTACTCGTTCCATCAAAAAAATAAATAATAATAAATTTACAGAGCTTTTTAGGGTGAACAAATTTTTGGATTCATATTTTTTCATTTCTTTCATAGGTTGACCGCGAAGAAGAATTTTTATTTTTTCATTTTTTTTTGTAGTTAAAAATAGAACCGTTAATAAAAAAAAGTGAATTTCGATTTTTTAAGAAAATTTAAAAATTTGTTATGCTAATCTTGTAGGACTTTTAAAGAGCAACGTTTTTCTTCGATTAACTTTCTTTCCATATAGTGCGTTGTTCGGCTTGAAATTTTAATTTTTAGTTTTTTTTTTTAATTTTGGAAATGCTATAACTCTTATAATTTTTCTTTTATAAGAAAAATTCGTGGACATAAATCATTTGACTTTTCGTGTAATACGAATGCCCGTACATAGAATTTTTGAATTCTGAAAAAAAATGTCTCAAAAATATTGAAAATGCTCTTAATTTTTGAATTTTTATCAAAAACCGGGTTTTCAGGTTCAGCGGGTCTAACAACGTGAACATTTGATAAAACGTGGGAGGGGGGGGGGGTCGAATTTCACATAAATTTAATACCTTCTCTAATTTGAATGCAAAAATTGTTTTTCAATTATTATTATTTATTTATTAAAAATACAATTATCAACTATTTCTATCAAAGAAATATTTTTTGATGTTAAAATTTTTTTAAATTATTCCTTGAGTTTAAAATAAAAATAATTGTATAAGAATTGTACAACAAACAAATTTTAAACTTGGAAAACAAATTTTCTTTGATAAAAATTTCTGATTACTGTATTTTTAATAAATAAATAATATTAAATGAACAATAGTATTTTTAATTATTTGAATTAAGAAATTTTCTAGTTCGGATATTTTATAATTTCGCAATTTTCTGTCGAAAATTTTCCAATTTGGGAATTTTATATTGCGTCAATTTTATAATTTCAGGAATTTTATTATTCGGAAATTTTACAGTGTCAGGAATTTTATTTTTCGGGATTTTTCAGTCGGCCCAAATGATTTGAATTTTACCTAAAATCCTTGATAACTTTCTGAACAACGAAAAAAAAAACCTCAAAATCTGACAGATATTTTTTTCGAGAATTTAAATAATCTTTTGAAAAGTTTCGAAGTCTTTTTAAACAGTCTCCTTAAATAATTTTTCAACCAAGCAGTTGAGTTTTTAATCAAAAAGATGAATTTTCATTAAAGTGGTTACATTTTTAACTGAAAAGATGAATTTTGAACTAAAATGAAGAATCTTCCACAACAAGTAAATACATTTTTCACAAAGCAATTTAATTTCTAAGTAAATGGTAGAATTTTCAACCAAACATACATGAATTCTCAAAGACAAATTTAATAATTGATATTTCATCTAAAAAATATTTTCATTTTATATCAAAAAGAGTCGAATTCATAAAAGAAAAGAAATTATCAACAAAATCATAATCAAAAAAATCAATTCTTCAAAAATAGAATCATTATAAATTTTCCTAGGAATCTCAAAAAAATTACAATTGTCTTGAAACTTTTCAAAATTCTGAAAAGGCTTCTAAATTTGTTGCACGAAATCTTCAAAAATCTTCATCATTGTTTTTAGTTTTTTAAATACACCTTCGATTGTGACAAATTTTTCTTTTAAATGTCTTTATCTATACTCTTCCCGTAGAAAAAAATTACTTTTTCTTAAATTATTTTTCGAATTTCCTTATATGTGATATTTAACCAACATAATTAGCCCAACATTTATTTATTTCATTGTTATGAATAATTTTAAACGCAAATACTTATCATTTAGAAATACAAAAAAGGGTTTTTTTGTTCAATGAAATATCCGAAATTGAGCTAATCGTGATTTCAGAACTGTCTTCCTTATTCATAATGTGTCCCCTAAGGGTTTACATGAATTCCATTTCTTACAACACTTCCTTCTACATGTTTTATAAAATCTTACCCTTACTATTTACAGTTATTTACACCTACTTACAGAAAATCTTATATCTATATCCTTCTTTCTGTTTTTTGACAATAGCGCATTTTGGGACGTGTTAGCGAAAGAGTGAGCGAGTGCGCGAGCGATCGAAAGCGAGAGTGCAAGCGAGAGAGAGGGAGAGAGAGAGCGATAACGCAAAGGAGGCTTCTAATTTAGGCGACTTCCGTTTCCTTTTTCTTTCACTTCATTTGCTCCCCTGGCACCCTCTAACTCCTTCATCCACTCTTCCATCGAACCATCCTCCCCTAGAATCTTCACCACATTCTCTTGCCAGCTTCCTTTATCTTCCATTCCTCTCCTACATCCTTCCCATACATGTTCCCATGTTTCCTCTTCCCATTCACAGATTCTGCACCTCCTGTTCTCTTTCTTTTCCCAATACATACCTGCCCTTACCTCGTTTCCCAATCTAAAGCTTGCTATTCTGGTCCATCTTTTCTCACCCCATCCCTTTTCTGAAAACTTTGGTACTCCTTCCTTTTTTATCATCTTATATCATTAATTATATTTTGATTCCTCTATCATCCCCCATTTTTCTATTAATTGTCTTTCCCTATCCTTTTTTTCCACTTCTTCATAGTTGACTCCAGTCCCGTCTTCTATATATCTGGCCTTAAAGAACTCCCTCGTTTCTTCTTCCCATCAAAATCCATGCCCTCTTTCCCGCTCTGGTACTTAATTTATCCCTTTGCGTTTCTTCTCTCACCATATATCCCGGCGTCCTCCAGTCTACCCCTAGCGTCCACCTTATATATCTTTCTTGTAAACTCTTCATCTCTTTCCTTTCTTTCCATCCCCATATATCTGCTCCATAACCTAATACCGGTCATACCATGGTATCAAATAACCAGATTCTCCTTCTCCAATTTTTTTAAACCTCCTTTTTCCTATTCCCCATATCGGTTCATTACCACTGCTGATTTGTTTATCCTTTCTCTTATATGAGCTCAATGATCTCCATTTGCTTGCAAAGGTATATCCTAAATATTTAAACTCTTTTACTTCTTCTAATTTTATTCCCTTCCATCTCCCCGAACATTCTTTCTTTCTTCCCTCTCCTTTTCTAAACCTCATTATCTTTGTCTTTTCTACATTTGAATTCAACTTTTCTCCACCTAAGTATTTCTCTAATCCTGTCATTAAGCCTGCCATCCCTTCTTCAGCCCTTGCCATCAACACTATATCGTCTGCGGATGCCAGGGTATATATCTTTTCGTTCCTTATCCTAACTCCTCCCCAACCTTTTCTCTTCATTTTTTCTTCAAAGTCTGATAATAATATATTAAATAAAAGTGGGCTCAGAGGACCTCCTTGCCTTACTCCTCTCACCAACCCGAAACCATCTCCTACTTGCTCTCCTACCTTCACCTTGCTTTTTGTCTCTCTAAAAATTTCCGATACTCTCTTTATTCATTCTTCTCGTTTCAACATAAATTTTTCTATCTCGCCTCGGTCTAATGAGTCAAACGCCGCCTTTAAGTTCCTTGAATAATTTATGTTCATTAGATTCCTTGAATTCCTAGAATTTCTGAATTTTATTGAATTCCTAGAATTCATTGAATATCCAGAATTTCTAGAGGCCCTAAAATTCTTTGAATTCTCTGAATTCCTATCATTCTTTAAATTCCTAGAATTCTATCAATTTTTAGAATTCTGTGAACTACTTAAATTCTTTGAATTCCTCCTATGCTCTCAACTTCGAGATTGCTATTATATCAAAGGATTCCTGGAATTCTCAGGATTTCTTTAAATTTCTGAATTTCTTAAATTCTCCATATTTCTGCAATACTTTGAATTTCTATCATTCCTTGAATTCAGGTGCGTTTCGCTAGTCCTCCACAACGGAATTTGAATCTTTTCTTGATGCCATAATTTTGGGCCTTTTTGGGTTGCGATTCCGATTTTTGAGCTCTTTCAGTTTTCTCAAAAAACCGAACTTCTCGACAGAGGTGCTGGTAGCCAGCACCTCCACTACATACAACTTGAGAAATTAAAAAAAAATCAACTGCGCCAGAATTTTGGGCTTTTTTGGTCTCTCCGAAAATGCAAACATTTATTGATGAAAAGTAACCCTTATCTCCTAAAAACTACCCTTCAAAAAATATGCACTTGAATAAAATGTAAACAGATAAGAATTTTCGGTTTTTTGGGCTCTTATTGGGCACCCAGAGAAAAAGATATGGAATAAGTACGTGAAAACAGATACCGTAGGTCTGAGCAAGTTTTGAGCTCACTAAAAATAACAAATTAAAGTGTTGCACCTTTTTCAAATTTATTGGTTTTACTTATAAACAGGAAAGTGGCTCAGCTATGCGTTCTACCCTCTCACCTGCATCTACCAATTCAGTTATGCAGAAACTCGAATCTCACGGTCTCAAAAATCTCCCTTTTTCAGTTCCACTTTTTCTTCCGTTATGTAGACGACATAATCAAAACTATCCCTAAAGATAAAGTCCATGCACTCCTCGAAAATGTCAAGTCTTACCATCCTAATATTAAATTTACCATAGAAGTTGAAGAAAATAAAAAAAAAATTTTTGGACACTCTTGTGATGATGTGAAGATGTGAAGGTTTTGTAAAAATTGATTGGTATCAAAAGAAAACTTGGTCTGGTCGTTATCTAAATTTGAACACTTTTCATTCTAATTGCCATAAAATTGGTTTAGTCACGGGTTTATTTTACAGAATTCTTAGAATTTCAGATCCAGAATTTAGATTCAAAATCATAAATTTAATCAGAGATACCTTAAAAGATAATGGTTTCCTAACCCACTTTATCAACAACGTTCTAAAGAAAGAAACTTTCCGATTATAAAATACTAAATTTGCTTCTGGATCTAATAAAAATAAAAAAGTATCTTATCTTGATTTTACAGTTTGTCCATACATAAAAGGTTGATCGGAAAAAATTGAACAAGTTCTAAAGAATCAAACAATCAAGATCATTTACAAACCTACTAATAGCTGCTCAAAATGTTTTAATAATATCAAAGATCCACTTCCCAAAAAAAATATCCAGATTTGTTTATGACTACAATTGCGCTCTGTCCGTTTTCTTATGTAGGTGAGACTTGCAGACCTATAGAAACCCGTGGTCGGTCGTGAGCATAGATATTCTATTTCGCATCCTGATAAAGCTGCTCATACTGCTCTTACTAAAAATTATATTGATACCGGCCATAACTTTAATCTGAATAATTTAGAAATTCTATCATTGAAGAACAATAGATTCTATCATTGAAGAACAATAGAGCTCGTAGAAAAATAGTTGAAAACTTTGTTTATCAACGAAGTACCAAATACAGTTAATCTTAGATATGAAAATAATTTATGTTGAATCATGTTTTTACTTTCTGTTTGATTTTTACTTTGACTTTCTCTTATATTTTTAACATGTACCATGTCTGTTTGTTTTTATGTTTTCCTTATTGACCTTCCGTTTTGTTCGCTGTTTTCAATATTTTTTTCTTGTGATATAGATTGCAAATTGAGGGCCTCTTTTTATGAGACAACCATTCTGTTTCTTTTACTTGAAATTTTAGTTTTCATTCATTTGAGTTATCTGTTTTATAATATCTTCTACATTATTTGTATGTTTTTTAAAGACTTAATAAGTGTTTTTTTTTACTGATGAGGATCGACCACTGCGACCGAAACGTTTCAAAGAGAATTATTAAATCTTCTATTTTGACCTTCATTTCCATGACTTGCTTGGCTATTCAATTCAAAAAATGGTCGAGACTAAACGTACAACACACTAACACCTACACCTAATCGAAAATATAGATATTAAACAGAACCAACAAAATATAAATCAGCAGGCAATGATTTTGCGGGGTTGACAAAACGCTGCCAAAAAATTTCAAATTTGAGAAAAATCATACGTATCATACATACGTTGCAATACATGTACTAGCAGTGAGTCCACCGATGTACATTTTTCCACAGTTTTAATGAAGGAGACGGATCAGGTGCAGAGACGACGTGGCAAAAGCTAAGTTTCGCAGTCTCAATCTCGCTCGAAAAACAATTTCTCCCTCTACCACATTTCCCACTACCGCGGCCGGCAAGCCGACAGGCTCGCTCGCACCGACGCAGCGGCCAATCGCCGACCGCCCCCCACCATGCCCTACCCGACTGGCGCACGGTACCCGTCGGGTAGAGGCACAAATATAAGTAGCCTCGCGCCACGAAATCACCAGTCGCTCTACGGGCACACAACGCGCACTGTCGATATCCATTCTACAGGCATAAGACGTACAAGGTCGGCATCGCCTCTCTCGACGCTGCAACTACGCAACGGAGCACCGGAGCACGCTAGTGCCTGTTTCTGCACGCTAGCTCTCCGCAGTCTTGCCAACATACGGTAAACTTCAAACAACAGACTTGCCTTCGTCGCCTCTCGCCTCCGAACTTGATACGCCGCAGTCATGGATAGAAAATAAATAAAGTTGTTTTTTTTATTTCTCGCTATACCCCCTTACTCTCCCTCATCCTACTTAACCTTTAGCTTTTAAACAATTAAACGCACTATACGATGCACTAACAGACCTTTTCCGGAAAGAGGTCGGCCGGTGAAAATGGACCGAAGAAGCAGGCGCGGCCGTGTTGTTTCAAGTCAGAGAGGACTTGACTAAATCCATCATAAGCTATGCAAGTGCGAAATTGTCCTCGGTTGAATTTCGCTACAAGCATGACGAAAAGGACTGCTTCTTAGTCATCTGGGGGGTAAAAAAGGTCCAACATTACCTATCCCCACGACAGTTCATTCTACTAACAGATTCAAAATCTCTGAATTGGCTGAACCAGTTAAAGGACACCAACGCCAAACTGGGAAGATGGGCCTGCCTGTTAGGTGAATTTAGTTACATACTACGACACTGTCCAGCCTCTCGACCAGAGTTACCTGGAGCCTTGGCGAGATCACCAGGCGAAGAGGCTCAGGTGGTGACCCTTGATGACGGGGATCATCTATCCCCTCGTGAAAACAATCCAGGTCTCAGCAATGAGGGCCCGTACCTCGCCCACATCGCCACCGACAATTTCTATCTGGAAATTCAGCGACATCAGCAACGATCAGCTTAACGATGGCAAACCATTTCCGAGAAAGAAACCCGCACAGACCTGGATGAAAATTTCCTTCAAAAATACGAGGTAGACGATTCCAGACTTTGAATTCGGCACGGGACCCGGTGGGTGATGTTGATACCGCCAAGCTCTCGCGAAAGAGTCCTGTTTGAATTTCACGACACTGGTGTTTCAGGCCCCCGGGGGGAGACGAAACCTTAAGCGCCATCCAGGAACTCTTTACCAGGGAGGGCATTCAGAAAGACACTCGATAATACGTCCGTTTCTGTATCCTTTGCGCATCATGTAAATCCTTCCGCTCCTGTGGCAAGAAGCAACAGAGACCTCGTCATCCTAAGAATCCGTGAAAAACCGTGGCACTGGATATAATTGGACCTTACCCTAGGTCACCACGAGGCTAAAGGATAATTGATATTACGGAGTCCGAAGTCTTTACTCGCTTTGGTTATCCACGAGCGGTCCTTAAAGACAATGGTACCCAATTTACAGGAAAGCAATGAGGAGGCGCTTGCACCCGGTGGCATGCCGAGCCTTGGACAACGCCAATCTATAATCCACAATCCAACCCTGCAGAAAGACGAAATCAGGAGTTGAAGAAAGGAATGCGTTTGAGGTTACACGTCAAGTCCCACCGCAATTTGGACCAAGACATCCCCGAAATGCTGTTTAACCTACGGAACCGAAGAAATGCCCATCAAACTGTGAATCCTCAGCCACGACTTGAGGACCACCAACAGGAGGTGAGGGACCATCAAGCAAACTACATTCAAAAGAAATACCACCCACCAGCCAGGCAATCATCACGCCACCAGGTGGGTGATTTGGTGATGGTAAAAACACATGTGCTTTCCGATAAAGCTCGAGCAATAAACGCCGACTTCGCAACAAAACGTCACGGACTCTTCCCGGTGATTAGGAGACTCGGAGGCGAAGTTTACATCATCCAGCTGGAGGAAAGAATTGCCAAAATAGATGGAACACAAATGTTGCCATTCTACCCTCGAAAGCGTCATTCGGATTAAACAGGTTCCATGGGCCAAACCCACAATTTTCCAACGACCACCCTTGGAACACCGTCGGCCCGTTCCCCTGAACACGGCGTCCTCAGTGGGCACGACAAGCGCAAATCGCCTCAGGAGTCGCACACCCCACGAGCATCGTCAGCCCGATCACCAGAACTCAAGTCCATCAGCGATCACGTCAACCTCTCGTCTATTCAGGAGTTACCTACTGCTTCTCTTTCACCCTCTCAATTGAGCGAAAGCGCTGTCGCTCAGGATGGTAGAAGATCACGCGCCCGTACGAGCCCACTCTCGTTGCGGAATATTCAGCATGTTCGCGTAAACCGTCACATCCCTGGAGAAGAGTCCGATCAGCCAAGGATGGCTTACGGATCATCACAATCCCTGCACAAGGAACGACTATCGCTAATTCCGAGAAAGAGCGACAGCAGGCGCAGGAAGCTCGAAGAACCCAGTGGCCAGGTGGAGAAACCTCTTCAGTAGAATTGACTTCAACCAATGTACAATCTCCGCTCCAGGAGGGGTAGAGCTGCGTGACTCTCCGGCCTCGAACTTCAAACTCGTTAGGTTCACACCTTCGTTTATCTTTTATTTACCTTTATTTTTTATTTTTCAGGAAATTCTTAGGAATTTACTCTTTCCAGGTCTTTCATCAACGCGTTCTTTGATGATCAAGGAAGGCATAGGAAGGACCCGGCGGTTAATTGTCGCCCACAAGCGTGTGGAAATTTGAAAAAATTATTAAGGCCCACCACCAGGCCCGTGGTGGCAAAGCCGACCAACAATTTCTGCCTCTACCACATTTCCCACTACTGCGGCCCGCGAGCCGATAGGCTCGCTCTCGCCGACGCAGCGGCCATTTGCCGGCCGCCCCACACCATGAGTAGGACATAAATATAACTCGCCTCGCGCCACGAAACCACCAGTTGCTCTACGGAAACACGACGCGCAAGGCCGATAACCCGCACTACAGGCATACGACGTGCAAGGTCCGCATGGCCTCTCTCGACGCTGAAACTACGCAACGGAGCACCGGAGCACGCTAGCGCCTGTTTTTGCACGCTAGCTTTCCGCAGCCAGCCAATTCTCATCGCCTCTACGGCACGACAGCAAGGCGCATCGAAGGAAAATATTAGCACCGTGTTTCTTGCCGAACTTGATACGCCGCAGACGAGGATACAAAATAAATAAAGTTGTTTGTTTATTTCTCGCTATATCCCCTTCCTCTCCCTCATCCTACTTCAACTTTAGCTTCTAAACAATTAAACGCACTATACGAAGAAATAATTAATATAATTATGGCTCTTTTGCAATACGAAGGAATAATACTTAATTAATATTTTCATTTTCAAAAGTTCTTTTTTACCCAAATAATTGTATTTTCGAGACAAAAAAAACGAATTTTCAACAAAACAGTTGTGTTTTCGACAAAAAATGATAACATTCCAATATTTTCAGCAAAATAATTGAATTTTTAACCGAAAAATATGAATACTCAACCAAAAATATAATCATTAATTTTTTAAGAAAAAGATTGAACTTTTGACGAAACATAGTTGGACTTTTTTATTAGGTTCTAATAATTTATTTTGCATTTAAGTGGAAAAATTGAAAGAGATGAAAAGACTTCCGGTTCGGTGTGAGATTGAGGTAGGCGTGTTGGAGGTGCCGGAGTAGAAGTGGAGGTTTACCGATGAGAAAAGTTGGTGTGAAGTGTTGAAAGAAGGGTGAGAAAAAAGGTTAAGGTGTTGTGGTAGTGAAGGCAAGGAAAAGGTAGTTGAGGAGAATTTGGAAAGAGAAAAGTGGCACGTGTAGAGATCTAGGTTAGGAAACCGAACTGGAAAGTCGGGAAGGCAGCGACGCCTAGTGGAGAAAAGCGTAAAGTGACAAGCTGGTTACGGAGATTTGACTCGAGTGGTAAGGAGGGAAAAGCTGGTGGGAGAAGTAGCTAGGGCCAGTTGAGGAAGACCGGTTGTTCTGACAACAGGTAGTGAGAGCAAGTGAATGTGACGGGCTAGTGAGAGAAAGTGAGGATGAACGACGTAATGAGTAACGAAGGGAAAGACGGAGTCGGAGAGAGCTGGAAGGAGGAGATGCGGAAAGAATTGAGAGAATTCAGGCAGGAGATGAGAGAAGAGTGGGAAAAGGAAACTGCGCAGGCGAGGCGAGAAAGAGGACGGGATAGGGCAGATCTGGATGTGATTTTGGAGAAGATGAGAGGGGAGATCAGAAAGCTGAGCGTGTGCCGTAGTATGGAGGTGGGAGCAAAAGAGTATTGTGAAGTGGGATGTCAAACGGGGGAGGAGCAGGAGACTTGGAGAGACCAGCCAAGAAAGCTGAATGAAGAGGAACTGCAGACAGAGCGAGAAGAGAGATGTGGAGAGGGAGAAATCTTGGAGTTCTGGGGATAAAGGCAGATGAGAATGAAGTGACAAATGTGGCGGGAACACTAGCGGCCTGGATACAAAAGATTCCGAGAATTGAGAAATGATGGAGGATTGAGGGAGGAAGAGTCCTAAGGCTGAAGAGGGCGGAAAATAAATTGGCGATAGTCAGAAGCAACAGCAAATTGAAGGGATCAGGTCTGTGGCTGGAGGAGGACGCAACAGAGAGAGAGGAGGAGATCTAATTTTGGCTGGGGAAGGAGAAGAAAAGACTCGAAGCAACAGGATTGAAGGTGTCAATAAGGAAACTAGAGGCGAAAGTGGGAGAAACGTATTGGCAATGGAGCGAGGACATGGGAGAAATGGTGGTGACCGGAATAGAGGGGAGAGATGGAGAAGGAGAGAAGAAGAGCCTGGAGAGAGAAACCCGAGAAGAATAATGTGTTGGAAGGAGAGTGGAGTGAGGGTGTAAAACGGGATGAAGGAGAGGGGTCGGTTTGAGAAGTGTGTTGATCAGTGGGGAAATAGAAACAGAAGCTAGAGACGGTAAGGAATGAGATGAATGAGAGGGAAAGAGTGTACAGAAGTAAGATAGGAAATGAGTTTGGAGAGGATGCACAGTATTGTTATCGGGTTATCAACTGTGAATTATAATTAATCAGAGGTGGGGGAGATGGAAGTGAGGAGGAGTGGGCAATTTTGTAATTGTGTAATTTTGTAACTGACGGGTATTGTGTGGGATGAAGTTGGCTGGGAGAGGAGATTATTGTTGAATGGTAAGAAGGGGAGAGGGCTTCCGTTTGCGCTTGCATAGTTTAGGTAACAAATGTATGTATTGATGTATTGGTGTATTGGTTTATGAAGACTCCAAAATTCGTAAAAGGGAGGAGTATAAATAAAGACAATGGAGAAAGAGATGAAAAGAGAGGAAAAAAAGAAATACTGTGAAGGCTGCAATAAATAAATAGGAATGTCGATTATTTTTAATGACGCAGCAACATTTTAGGCCCTCTAAAGGGGTCGTCTTCATACAGGATTTAATATTTATATTAATTCATGTTACATTATATTAATGTTTAATAATAATACAATTTTAATGATGAAACGATTACTTTGGACAAATCATTTTTGAAGAACCAGAAAAAATCTGTCGCAGCCCAGATTTGAACCGGGACATTTGAAATATCAACTATCAAATTATATGCTTAATTTTAAACTAAAATGATGAAATTTTTAGTCAATTTGATCAAAAAAAGAATTTATTTTAAGTCAGAAACAGTCGAATTCTAACAAAAAATTTAATTTATAACAAAATAGTTAAATCCTCAATCAAAACAGATTAATAATCAAATCTGTAGATTTAAGTAAATTAAGATTATTCCCAATTTTAATCAGTAATTTAATTCCAGCTATAAATCAGTTAGTTTTACTAATAAATTAGGAGCTCTGACTGATTTATCACTAAAAAATAGCTGATACGTAGTGAAAAATCAGTTATTGATTAATATTAGTAAACAAATTTACTGCTAGAAATTTATAGAGATCCAAAAGTTGCATTTTGAACGAAAAAAATATGAAATTTCTACCAAAAGAGGTGAATTTTTGAACCAACAAGATGTAGAATATTTTTTCTCTATTAAAAACTATATGGTCTGTATGAGAATACGCGACATCGCATTGAAAAGTACGACGCGTTTACAAGGTACTGCTTCTAAATGGAAAAGCAAGAATTATTTACACAGTTAATCACTTTAACCTTAGACTCTTCACGGTCATAAAATAATAAAGTAAAAACTGTAAAATAATCTTCTCAAAACTTTTCATGTTTACAGCTTTCTACTTTATATATGTAAAAATATAACATAAGGGTAAAATAAAAAATATATATTTTGAGACGTTCTTGTTCATTTAACGTTGAGTTTATTTGGTTTTAGGATTATATACATATAATTTCTCTAGGTTTCTTGAGAATATTCAAAAAAGAATTTGAAAGATTTTAGAAATGCCGAAAATGTATCTAGAAAATTTGTAATCAGTTTTTCTTATTTTAGAGGATTTTACAAAATTTCTGGAAAAATTCCCGAATGAGAAAATTTCCGAAAACTAAGATTCCCGAAATCATAAAATTGCCAAAATGTAAAAATCCCGAATTGGAAAATTCCCGAATCATGAAAATCAAAAGCAGTTTATAATATTCCCGAATAATAAAATTCCGACTGAAAATTCCCGAACTACAAAATTCCCGAATTTAAATAATTCAAAACATCTACCCAAAAAAACTACGCTTTTTTCGCAGCTTGTGTCGTTTGTACAAAAATTTAATTTTTTACTTTTTTTACGATTAAAACAAAAACCACTCGTTCCATCAAAAAATTATTAATTATAAATTCACAGAGCTTTTTAGGGTAAACAATCTTTGCTGAGTCATATTTTTCCATTTCTTTCATAGTTTGACCGCAAAGTGGAATTTTTTTTTGTAGTTAAAAATAGAGCCGTTGATAAAAAAAAATGTGATTTCGATTAAAAACTTCGAACTTCGAAAACAAATTTCCTTCGATAGAAATTTCTGATTACTTTATCATTAATAAATAAATAATACCTAATGAACAATAATATTTTTAATTATTTGAATTCAGGAATTTTCTAGTTCGGATATTTTATAATTTGGCAATTTTCTGTCGAAAATGTTCTAATTTGGGATTTTCATATTGCGGCAATTTTATAATTTCAGAAATTTTATTATTCGGAAATTTTACAGTGTCAGGAGTTTTATTTTTCGGGATTTTTCAGTCGCCCCAAATAATTCGAATTCAACCTAAAATTCTTGATAACTCTCTGTACAAGGAAAAAAATGACCTCAGAATCTGAAAAATATTTTTTTAAGAATTTAAATAATCTTTTGAAAAGTTTCGAAATCTTTTTAATTAGTTTCCTCAAATTAATTTTTATCCAAACATTTGAGTTTTTATTCAAAAAGATGAATTTTCATCAAAGTAGTTACATTCTTAACCGAAGAGATGAATTTTGAACTAAAATGATGAATTTGCAACAACAAGTAAATAAATTTTTTACAAAGCAGTTTAGTTTTAAGTAAATGGTGGAATTTTTAACCAAACACAAATTAATTCTCAACAACAAATGTAATAGTTGATATTTCATCTAAAAAATATTTTTATTTTATATCGAAAACTTATATTCCTAATAAAAAAACTTCTATGAAAAAAAAAAAAAATTTTTTGGGAAATCTTTGAAAGTGTAGAAATATTTGTAATCTCTTTAAAACTTCTTCAATTCCTAAATATCTTTTGAACTGATTAGAATTATTCCTAAAATTTTTTTAAAAATCTTTTCAAATATGCTCATAAAGTCAATTTGTCAGAAATAAAATCATTATAAATTTTCCTAGAAATCTTAAAAAAATTACAAATTTCTTGAAACTTTTCAAAATTCTGAAAAGGTTTCGAAATTTTTTTGTACGAATTCTTCAAAAATCGATATAATTGTTTTCAGTTTTTCAAACAAATTTTCTTTCCTAACAAATTTTTCTTCAAATGTCTCTATCTGTTCTTTTCCTGGAGACAAAAATTACTTTTTCTTTAATCATTTTTCGAATATCCTTATTTGTGATATTTAACCAACATAATTAGTCCAAAATTTATGTATGTGATTGTTATGAATAATTTTACACGCAAAAGTTTATCATTTAGAAATACAAAAAAGTGTTTTTTTTTCAATCAAATATCTGAAATTGAGCTAATCGTGATTTCAAAACTATATAAAGAGACATTATAGATCAATTTTCCTAATTCTTATTATCAATTTCTGTAAAAAAAATATCTCAATATTCTTGAAAAAAAACATGGTTAATTATCAAAAATTTTGTTATAGATTTTACAGAAAATCTTATATGATTTGAAAACGTTTTATATTCATGTTTTGGGTTGAAGATTCATTATTTCAGTTAAAAATTGTCCCTTTGTATCAAAACTTAACTAGTTTGTTAAAAACTCGTTTTTTTTTGTATTGGAAATTAATTTTTTTAACTGAAAATTTAACTATTCCATATTTGATTTAACATTTATCTTCTTTAGAGGAAAATTCAGCTGTTTGGTTGACAATTTATGTATTTTGTTAGAACTTTGTCTTTCCTGGCAGAATATTAATCTCCTTGGTGACTTATTCACCTTTTTGGTTGAAAATTCATTTCTTTGATTGAATATTAAATTATTAGGCTATGGAAATTCCTTCAAAAATTTTTAATTCGTTTAAAAATTAATGTATTGTGATAAAAATTAATTTTTTTCGTGTAGAAAATTAATCTTTTCAGTTGAAAATTCATTTTTTTATAGAAAATTTTTGGCTTATCAAAAATTAATTTTTTAAACTGAAAATTCAAATATTCCGTGTTTGGTCCAACATTTATGTTTTTTACTTGAAGATTCAGCTATTTGGTTGAAAAATTTCTGTATTTTGTTGAAACTTTGTCTTTTGTGGTTTAACGAAAAATTCAACTATTCCCTTTTTTGGTGGGAATTTATCTCTTACATTCTCATCCAGAGAAGGTATTAGATTTGTGTACAATTTGACCCCCCCCCCCCGGTTTTTCTCAAATGTCCACGTTTTGGGGCCCCCTGAACTCGAAAAAGAGGTTTTTACGAATGTGTCTGCTGCTGTCTGTATGTACATATGTACGTGTGTATGCATGTCTGTCTGTCTGTCTGTCTGTGAGCACGATAACTTTCGAAAGATTCGACAGATTGCATAGTCCTTTGTTAACCTCTTTTAATGCCCTAAAATGAAGGTCAAGTCTGTTAGCTAGCCATTTTGGATAAAAATTCAAAAAGTTAGAGCATTTTCAAAATTGTTGAAACCTTCTTTTTTAAATTTTGAAATTCTATGTACGTTCGTTCATGGTATTTGAAAATACGAACAATTTATTTTTATGACTTTTTTCGATGAAAAATAAATTACCAGAATTATAGCATTTAAAAAATTAAAAAAAAATTAAAATGCAAATTTAAAGCCAGACAACGCACGATATGAAAAAAGTCAAGAGAAGAAAAACTTTGCTTTTTGAACACCATATAAGATTGTGGTAACAACTTTCCGAATTTTTTCGAAAAATAAAAAATTTTAATTTTACTAGCACACAAAAATAATGAAAAATAAAAAATTCCATTTTGCGGTCAAACTATACAACATACCAAAAATATAATTCCACAAAAATTGTGCATTCGAAAAAAATCTACAAATTTGTTGGTGATCACTTTTTGATAGGAGGCGTAGTTTTTGTTTAAATTCGTAAAAAACAACATTAACAAATAAAAAATTTAATTTTTGTACAAACGACACAAACCATGGAAAAAATGAATCGTCAAAAGTTGCTCATCCAAAAAAAGGGTTAAAAAATTGTCATGAATAATTTTTTGATAGGACGCGTAATTTTTGTTTTATTCTTAAAAAAAAACATTGAAGATAAAAAAATTTAATTGTTTGGAAAACGACACAAGGTGCGAAAAAAAATTAATAGACAAAACTTGTTCGCCCAAAAGTTATCTACACATTTTTGTTGATAATTTTCAGATGGAACAAGTGGATTTTCTTTTAATCGTAAAAAACAAGATTAAAAAAAATTGAACTCTTGGAAAAATGACATAAGAGGCCAATAAAAATGAAAAGACAAAAGTTGTTCAATCAAAACAAAATCTACAAATTTTGTATAAGCCCTTGTTGTAAAAATAAAAAAGTACCTTTTTGGAAAAAGGACACATGCTACAATAACATCTTATTGAACAACATTTTTCGTTGGTTTTGGTTGAGGATTCAAATAATTTGTTGAAAATTCGAATTTTTTGGTTTCATTTAACTGTTTTTGATTGAAAATTCAAATATTTTTTGGTGGAAGTATCAACTATATCACACTTTTTTCAAAAAATTAATTTTTTTCATACAAAATTAATCGCTCTGATTGAAGATTCCTATTTTCATTCAAATAACGCAATGAAAATATTGAAAAATGATAATTTTTCACCTGTTGCAAGAATACAAATTTTAATTAAAATTTGAGAATAAGGTTTATTTTGCTCATGTCAAATACAATTTTCAATTCTGCGAAATATATCTGGTTTTATTATGCCCTTCAACTGAAATTCAATTCTTAATTATGTATGTGAATTTGGCAACATTTATTCCTTCGAGTTTTTCAAATTTCCCAATCGATATTGCGGAGAAGCGACAACAACGCTTTCGATATTTTCGTGACACGCCTCTTTTTTAGAGGAAGATTTTTAATTTATTATTTGAACAATTTTTTAATTGTTTAGATTCAAGAATTTGAAGAATTGTCGGGAACTTTATAGTTTCAGTAATTTTATGTTTCGAATGTATTCAGTTTCGCGCATTTTCCAGTGTCAGGTAATAATATAATGGTAGAAACCAATCACATTTTTCGAAATTTTAAAATTCCCAAAAAAAATTCAAAATATAAAATTCACGAAATTATAAAATGTCGACAATTTAAAATTGCAGAATTGCAAAATTGTTATATTATCAAACAAAAAATAAAAAAAAGTTTGCTCCCGATTCTCGTATCTAAGGTAAGTCATTTTCGTCGATAACAAGTTTTCTTAAATAAACATCACTACGCGATTGCAAAAGAATGATAATATTTGTAGAAGGTAAAGGTGAAGTCATTTCTTATCTTCTAACTCTATCTTTTCATAATTTCAAATTAGTTCAACATATTGAAATATTGTATTTATAATTATAATTATTAATATAATAATATATTATAAAATATATATTATTGTCTTTAATATAATAATTATGATTAGTTTAATTATATTAATTATCTTAAACTTATATCTTAGATCTGCCAGGGAATAATAAATACGTCTTTGAAAAAAAAAAATATAATTACTTTATATGAAAGATCAAAATTTGTATTTTTTCACAAAATCGAGACAAGATAATAATATATTCAAAAGAGCAAAGTGGATCTTTGCGAAAAGCAAATTTTTTCAATGTACAGATTTTTCTAATGAAGAATAATAGAAATTGGAAATCCCAACAATACTTTTTAGCATATGACTTAGAATTTTTTGAAAATGTACAAAGCACATGCTTTTTTGGATTGAATTGAATGCACACGTTTTTTTTTGGAAAAAGTTGAACTTGTCGAACCTCAATTTTCTTTGGATTAAACCAAATAAAAATATTATTATCTGGTTCGTTGTGTTTAATCGTTCAACAATTTAAAAAAATTCCTGAAACACCAGAAAGTTTTTTTTATAAAAAAGTAATATTTATCCGCTTTGACCTTTTTTTTACATGAAAATTCAAATAAATTTCGAAGAAAATAAAAAAAATAAAATAAAATAAACGATACCATTTTTGGTGAGGGATGATAATTTTGCTAAATTTTCAAAATCCCGAAAAATAAGAATTCACAAAAAAAAATCATGCTACCGAAAATGTTCATCCTCGAAATTTTAAAATACGAATTTTAAAATTCTTGAAAGTAGCAAATTGCTGAAATCCGGAAATCTGGAAATTTCAAATTCCGGAAGAAATAAAAAAAAATTAAATAGGATTTTTTCTGTTACAATAGTCGAGAATTTGAATTTTATTAGTCGAGATTTCTAAGTTATCCGCCCCCCCCCCCCCAAAAAAAAAACAAAAAACAAATTAAGGTTGCGTTTTTTTCATTCAAGAATTTCATGCTTGTTCTTCGAGAATTTGTATTGTGAATTGGTGGAGGTACATAGTCTATTTACAATAGCTTCACGATATTGCCCTCTCATTGTTTTAATAAAGCTGAAAATGTTGCAACATCTCCTTTCATTAAACTTTTTTATTCATCACGTTACCTTTTCCTATAAACTTTTTAAAATTTTTAGGTCAAAAAATAAATATAACAGTGATATACAGTACAAAAATAATATAACAGTAATAAATGTTCAACCAAAAATATAATAGTTACATTTTCAGCCAAACAAATTAATTTTCCACCAAAAAACGCATTTTTAACAAAAAAGTTGAATTTTGCACCAAGGAGATGAATTTTTTACCAAGAAGATCAATTTTCAGTTAGAAAATTAATTTCTCACAAAAACTAGCAAATTTTCAATTCAATTTGGCTAATCGTCCCGAGTTTTCGGGACGAATAGACACAGCAAAAAAGATGTATTTTTAACAAGAAATAAAAAGTTACAATTCTTTTATTAAAAAAATTCGTTGCTAAAAAAGAAAGGACTCCGCACCAAATACATGGTAAAAAAGGCCTCAGTGGAATTTTCAAAGTTTTTGATATTTTTTAGTTTATGCTCTCCTGATCATAAAATCCTTATGGCAAAAACTCAAATGATGAACAATTTTTGCGCTACGATGATTTAAAAGTCACATTTGGGTACATATTTCTACCTATGGAGTGGAATATATGAATCCCTCAGAGGAAAAATGTGATAGAGAATGTTTTGAGGAAAAACAGTAAGGAAAAATTTCCGAGGAAAAAAGTAACCGAAAAAGTTCAGAGGAAAAAAGGTAAAGAGAATCGCGAGGTAAAAATGTTACTCGGAAACATCCGGGGAAAAACGTTATAGAAAATGTTGATCGATAAAATGTAATAGAAAAAGTTCCGAGGAAAAATGTTGCAGAAAATGTTGAGGGGAAAAATTTAGTAGCCCAATTTCCGAGGAAAAGCGATATATATATAAAACTCGAGGGAAAAAGTTTCTTCTGGAGTTCCAGAGGAAAAACGTCACTCGAACAATTCAGATTTTTTGCTATTATAAGTTGATCACGAAAGCACTTGAAAAAAAAAACAACAAGAACGTCAATTTGATCAGATCCATTAAGCTAGCACCTCCACAATAGAATTTTTGGATTTTTCATAGCTCAGAATTTTGGGCTCCAACCCGCAACTGTAAAAATCAACCCCTTTGTACCACGCAGATATGACTTTGCTCAAAAATAATCTTTTTGATAATCTTACAGTGCCAATAGAGTCTCTGATTTTTGGGCTCCTCGAAAATAGCCACTCCGATTTTTGGGCTCCAACCCTTAACGTTAAGAATCAACCCCTTGGTACCACGCATATATCACATTTTCCAGGGCTGAGATTGTAACCAAAAAGGTAGGGAGGCCCTAAGTTGAGTGAGTTCCAAAAACCTGAAAAAGGTGGGGTGGCCGGGCCTCCATGGCCTCCATACAATATCATCACTGACATTGTCAGGAAACAATCTTTTGGAGAATTTTACAGTGTCGATAGAGTCTCTGATTTGGAGCTTCTTCAAAATACCCACTCCGATTTTTAAGCTCCAAACCTTAACGTTAAAAATCATCCCCTTGGTACCACGCAGATATGACATTGTCAAAAAACAATCTTTTGGAGAATTTTATAGTGTCAATAGAGTCTCTGATTTTTGGGCTCCTCAAAAATACCCACTCCGATTTTTGGGCTCCTCAAAAATACCCACTCCGATTTTTGGGCTCCGACCCTTAACGGTAAGAATCAACCCCTATATATTTCTGCGTCACATTTTTCCTCTGAGGGCTTCATATCGCAGACTTTTTTTCCACCCTTTGCATTGCTCTCGTGTAAGTTTATGCAGAAAAAGAATTGCACGGACAAACAATGCGATTTAATCGCGTTGGAAGTTGTAACACGCACTTTACAATATATACAGTCGTTACCACGGAAAAGTGCGTGAAAAGCCGGTCAGTCACCGCTGAACGCGTTAAGCGATCCCCACTCAGTCGAGGCAAAAAGCCACGTGAGTCGAAGCGGCCAATGGGATGGACCGTCGGACCCCGCCGCGGAGCCTTGCACCTCCATCCAGTGCTCGCTGAGGTGGCAAGGAGCCCATAGAAGCCGGCGCACGAGAGCATCGAGAGAGACCAGGAGTACCACAAGATCAATCCTGGGTTCAGTTCTATTCATATTTTATATAAACGACATATCGCGAATAATAGGAGCATTGCTTTCACTACTTGCCGATGACAGGGCTGCGTACACGGCATCTGTGAGCAAAAGACTTGCTGTAGTTCGACTGCAAAAATATAAGACCGTAGTTGCGGAATTTTTCGACAAATAGAAGCTTAAAATCAATGCTGATAAGACTGACCTAATTCTTTTTACACATAAAGATAAGAAAGAAAAAATGCCTCAATTTATAATGTGTGATAACATTATAGAACCAAAATTACAAGTGATATACCTTGGTTTAATATTACATTATAGAATGAACTTTACTGCACATGTTATTAAAAATAAAACCATCCTGCACAACGTTATTATTAAAGCACTAATGCTACACGCGGCACCAGTAAGGAGTAGTACAAATAAAAGCAATATACTTAGGATCCAGCGAGCACAAAACAGATGCATTATAATGATAACTAATGCAAAACCTAGAGAGAGAAACGTGGATCTACATAGAAAACTAAACTTGCCTTATATAGAAACAGAAATATACAATTGGACAAAAAACTTCTACGAAAACCAAATAAACAATGTACCTGATATGCAGGAAGCGAAACTACTAAAAAATGATGAAGCACCGTTCAGAATGAAGTATAAAATGCCATATCACATTCTAATTGTTGGGTAAATTACCTCACCTGAGCTTTATAGTTTGTAATTTCTAGTCCTCAGGTTTAAGCTCTAAACATAGATTTAGTGGGTTTTTGTAGCAATATTTCTTTTTACCCAAACAGTATTATAATTCGCGAAAGCGTAACTAACTGTAGAAACATAAAGCGAGCAATAAAATAAACAAAGAGGCCGCGTTCGTTTCAGCGAACTAGACACCTGAAATTTATATTATAAATAAACAATTTTTGTATAATTTTTGTTAAAATTTTAAAATTTATGATCAATAAAGAAAATTTCAAATCGATCAACGAAGGAGACCAGCGTCGGATTCCCGGCTGCGAACAACATCCAAGTATTTGGAGTATTTCCTAGGCATCCATTAGTTCTCTGGTCGGCTCTCCGAAAAAACAAATATCCACCAGTCTTCTGGTATACTCTCCTCTCTATTTCACTAATTTCCTCACACCCCTTTTTTTTACATCCGAAAAGTAAGTAAACAAAAATCTGTTGATTCCGCTGAGACGCGTCACGGCATCGAACAGGGACTCGGTTTTTTTATTGTAAAGCCAATCATTCAAAATTCTTTCAATTTTTTTCTATAGTGCCTCGGGATTCGGGTAATCGTTCGGATAATGGCCGACGGCGCAGGGGTCGCATGCTAAAAATACGGCAATTAAAATCAGAAGGCGTTATTTTAGGGGAATTCGCGCAGCAGTTACGGGCCGAGACGGAAGACGTTGCTTAACAGTGGGCCAGTACCGCACCAAGGAGTACCGCGGAAACTATCCGGCTCCAACTTATACGGCAACGCGTTCACCGCAATCGGAAGCACAGATTTCAAGAGCGTCACGCTACCCGCGGTTCACGGTTTGGGAGAATATACCCGCGACGTATACATTCAAGTCCGAAAAAGAACGTGAAGATTTAATGAGGCAAAGTTATTTCGGGGAAATCAAAGCTTTTCATGACCTCATATCGTGTGAGGACAACCACAATGATATTCCGTCCTCTACGAATTCGGAACTAATGTCAGAAAATGCTAGACCGCCTATGAATCTAACCGTCAAAGATACTCCAAGGGAGATAGAAAACCTCCTTTCTGAGTATGCGTAGTATGAATTGAAAGCATAAGGAATCGTAGTCATCAGTAATGTACCAAATATGATCAGAGCCAAACCTTTTATATTTTTATAAAACTCAATCTCGATATATTGTAATTTCGGTTAAAGCAGGGTGTCTACTGTGCTACATTTAAATTCTTAAAAATTATTATAAAATTAAAAAATATATTTTTTCAATAAAATTTAATATTGCAATCGAGCAAATTACGCATGTCGCAACCCACTATGCATTTTTATGTATGCTTCTATCGTAAGGGGGGCCTTTTCTTATATTCATAAGCGGCAAAAATACGGGAATTGTCACAGAATTTCTTGGGCAAGATTTAGTAGACACCCTGGTTTAAGAGACCCTACCCCCGCTAGTTGTGAAATTTCAATGTCAACCCCCTCGAGGCGGCGTAATCGTTCCCGCCCTCGTGACTCATTCTCCGGTCGCAATCCGGAGCCCCAGCACGACGGTGAGGCAACGCGCAAAGCGTTCATATTATTGCATGTGATCGAGCTTCAAACGCAAAATTCGATTTCTATTATCAAGAGGCGTTTGTTTGTCTGAATCGGTGATAAAAATATCTAATTCACAAAGGCATGACAAACGCTGCTTTCGTTTGAAAGATTGCATCTTAAGTTTGTCGCAAAGCGCATAAGTTGAGTGGTCAGACCAAAGAATTGATACCCAGCGTTGCAATTTGGCACTGATCAACCAGTTTATGTCAATCAATCTAAAGTACCTTTTACAGAATTCTTCTCTCGTGCCAACGCTTTCATCCTATTTTCAACGCTAAGAGTTCCATAAAATCACTCAGACCACAAAATAAACTCCCAGTGTTGCTGTTTGGCTTTGATTCGCCAGTTACAATCAAGCAGTCTAAAACACCTTATAAGAAATGCTTATGTCGTTCTAACGGTCCACAAGCGTTTAAGAAAGCGTCCAGACAACAAAATCAACTCCCAGCGTTGCTGTTTAGCTCGGATTAGCCATTTTAAGGCAAGTAGTCCAGAACACCTTATGAGGAATATTGTTCTTACGCTCTCACTTTAACTTTAATGCTGTCTGAGTGCTTTTCTTGAATGCTCAGCGTTGAAGGTAGGATGGAAGCGTTGGCACGAAAGGATAATTCTTTAAAAGGTACTTTAGAGTGCTTCAAATAAACTGGTTGATCAGTGCCCAATTGCAACGCTGGCTATCGATTCTTTTGTCTGGCCATTCAATTTAAGCGCTTTGCTACGAACTTGGGATGCAATCTTTCAATCGCAAGGAGAGTTTGTCACGCGTCTGTGAATTAGCTATTTGTTGATTTGATGGCATGCAATTATATTAACGCTTTGCGCGTTGTCTAAACGCTTAACGCATCACCCAAACGCTTAGCGCTTATCACTTCCAACGCGATTACATCGCATTGTTCGTTGTGCAATTCTTGTTCTGCATAAACTTACACGAGAGCAATGTCAATGGTTGAAAAAAAGTCTGTGATATATGTGTGTAAAAAGTGACCGATTTTTGGTCGATGACGTGGTGCATGCGCAGTCCCGACCTTTTTGGGCAACAGTGAAAAAAGTGGACAGATGCAATGGAAAAAGTAAATGGACAGTGACAAAAGTGAGGCACAGTGAAAAAAGTAAATGTTATTTCGGGTGGGTTCGTGCTGCCTCGGGTGTACTCGTGCATCGTGCGCAGCCAACTTCATTCTATTTTCCGACTCTCGACCCTAACCTAAAATTAATTTCCTGAAAAGAATCGAGTTGTGTATTTTGTATGTACTTTTGTCACTTGGCAAAAGCAAAAAAACACCGCCAGTTTCACCGAAAATAGTGTGCTTGATTTTTTTCACGCAAAATCGGAAATTTTGAAGCCCTCAACTTTATGGGCCAACTATTTAATTGTGAGAACCAGCTTATTATTACTGTCATATTATTGCCATGGTTTTAATAATTGCCATTGTCATTGTTGCGTCAATCGACAAAAAATCGACATCTTTTTACACAAAAAATAGGTAAACAAAAACTAGCACTTTTGAACAAATTATGGAAAAAGTATCGTGTCATACACAATGAAAAAACGATGATTTAAAACTCGTGTGATAGCCACCCTCGCTCCGGTCGGGTAGCTAACTTCACACTCGTTTTAAATCTCTCGCTTTTTCAACTTGTAGCACAATATACTATTATCTGATTTACTTTCATATTGATTGGAAATTTAATCGTCGTTACTGTCCTCGTTTATCACAGTTACACCTTTTTTTGTGATTTAACTGCTCAAAATATTCGCCGTACAATCAGCGAAAGTACTATTAAAAATCACTGCTGACTTTGAAACGTGATTATTCGTTCCCAAAAGGAGCGAGAATTTTTTTAAACCAGTTCACACCGCACAGTGTTTAAGTTCTTATCTTTAATTCGAGCTACTGAAATTTGAAAAATCTTCACGGATTCTCGAGATACGACTAAAAATATCCAAGCGTGTCTGCGCCGAATTTCAGTCGCTTCAGCAGCAAGCCTGGCCATCTGCGCTGATCGCCGCCTGAGACGCAAAGCTGATATGCTTGAACATTTATGTCATATCTTGCGAACTCGTGAATATTTTTGAAGCTTCAAGGGCTCCAATTAAAGGTGAGATTTTACAATTTACGTCCTATCAGTATCAGTGTTTTTCATGAGTATAGTAGGTCACAGCACGAGTTGTATTTAAGAAACAAATTCTGAGAAATTCTCGGCGATCACTGCGTTCACGGCTGACAGCACTGATGGCCGACTGAAAATTAAAGTTTGAGAGTTGGACATCTTGAAACATAATTTAAAAAAGGTTTTTTGCTCTATTTTTTAAAAGTACTTTCACTGCTCATACCGACAATTTCCGACGGTAGTGTTCTATTTAGCTTATGGTCAATATTGGTCGAGAATCATCAGACCGGCAGAACTGTTGAGGAGTTTATTCACAAAAACAAAATATGTAACTGTGATAAATGAGGACAGTGACGAGCACTAAACTTTTAATCAATATTAAACTGAATCAGATAAATAAATGAAGCTGCCAAAAAATTTGAAAAATGATAGAATACCACGAATAATCATTGTATATTTCCTTTTACAATGTATATATCATGTATCTAATAGTGTATAAAAACACTTATATAATTGTATTAAATGGATATATTCCGGTATCACTGGGCCTCAGGACTTGAAATATGTGAAAATTACAGTTTTTAATTATTTACACTAAGATCCCCAAAATTAAAAAATTTCAACAACGAAAATTCACAGTAATAGTTCTTTGTGTGACTATTCTTTGTCAAAAAAATTGAGATAGTACTTGAGATTCATCACACAAAAAATTAAAAAAAAAAAAATTTCGAAAATTTGTTTGAGTTTGAATTTCCTGCTACGAATACATTCTTTCTGAAAGAAAATTAATCTCCTTATTGAAAATTCATATTTTTATTTGAAAATTCAACTACTTCATTGAAAGTTAAACTCCTATGTTAAAAATGTTGTTGTATTATATTTATCATATTTTTAAAATTCAAAAACTTTTCATTTCAACTCTTCAAAATTGTAGAAATTTGAGTTTGATATCTTTACAATTAAAGAGTTTTTATTTTGAAAATCTACAATTCGAAATTATGCAAGATTTAAATTTTTGAATTACAAATTCTATAACTTTAATGACACACATTGACAATTTTTCCAATTTGTAGATTTAAAATTAAAAAGTCTTTACATTTGATCTTCTAAATCAGAAAAATGTATTAATTTTCATTTAGGCGTTTAGAGTATTTTAGATTTAAGCATATATTTTAGTTTGAGAGTTAGACAACTAAAATTAGGAACATGTTATAAGCGCGCGTAGCGGGCTATCTTTGCTAGTGAAGGATAATGTTTAACAATTATAGTTAAATCAAAGTACATTTTGGATTCATAGATTTTTTATGAGCACATTTTTTGCGGCACATTTAGGCACGAGCCAGTGGAGCTCACGGACACCTCGCGTACAGCTGCAGTCACAAGTGTGGGAATGGGTTTCGTAGGCCTCCCGTTCGGTCTCCGCGTACGCTTATCATGCCTATGTTTGTAGCTATCGATTGGCGTAAGAAAATGCAAATCAATTCTTCCCGCTTCGGGTCCCTTTCTTCGCGGACGGTCACATATTTTTCTTTTAGCTTATTTCCAAGGAAATTCGATAATCAGAGATTTGGGGGTTTTCGAGTAGCTGATTTCAAATCAGAAATCTGAACCTTTGATCAAAATGGCGAATCGACTACTCAGAAATTGATTTGACTAGCATACAACTTGATCGGCCTCGCCAACACAACATCTTTACCTTGATCCTTTGAGTTAGAGGGAATAGTATAACAGGCGACTATTCCGTGATTCACTCGTGTGATCCAAGGATACGGAGCGATCCAAGGATGGCCGTCTTCTAATTTATACCCGCAAGTCAAAAATACGGCTATAGAAATATTGATAATTAAAATGAAAAACAATTGATTTTGTTTTAAAGATTTATATATGTTTATTTGACGGATAAGATCTACAGCAAACAACTAAAAAGGTGATGAAATATACAAATAAAAATGGTACACATGGAATCGCCGGACTGAAGTACAATTAGGATAAGGTACCGGTATTTTTTACGAATTTCTAGGATTTGAAGATTTTGAAGATTCGTAAAAGTGACAGTAGACTGCAGAAGCGCTTTATTTCACTGCACGGCAGAAGTGTGAGCGTGATGCCGGCAATGTGCGACACGCATTATCCGAAATTATTTCAAAGATTTTCAGGACCATTAAAATCTACAAATTGTACTTATCATGAACAAAAATACCGCAATCAACTGTACTTAAAATATTTATTTAATTTATAAACTCAAACATTACGTAGATATAGATTATATTTTTGTAGTACACCCTTTTCGGGATTTAACATATCAAAAATTTCCCCCTCCCACAGAATATCGTCGGATATTATACCGTGCAGCTCACTACCCTTTCCATAAAACCCCAATTCGCCCAACTTTAATAACAAGCTTTTAAGTAATACGCCGCGTACTCAATCCTGTGGGTTTTTTTTTTCTATTCTAAAATCCCCTACCGTCTGCAGCCGGATTTTTATTCGAAGCACTCGCATTTGCCTGAACTCTGGTCAGAGGAGTGGAAAACTGCAGAAAACCAAAACTCCTGAGCGCAACTAGTCACCGACAGACGAGTTTATATGTAGACATTCAATAGCATCGAGTGCCCACATCAATCCTCGACGTCAAATCTCATCCTCGACAGTAGCTAGATGCAGTGAAAACACGACTGAACGAGAATACCGAACGGTCACCCATCCGAGCTCTAACTGCGCCCGTTTGTGTCCAACGTTCAAGATCTCGAACAGTCCTGAATCACCACCCAGCTACTACCGTCGGTATGTAACTAGATATAATTTTAACCCTAAATCTACCCGCAGTACATACAGTCGCCCGCAAGCATGTGTCGTGATGATTGGTGTTCATCACTCTACTTATCTGCTGGCTAGAGTTTCAAAATGTTCAATAACATAAAATTGAAAACGGCAATCAAGAAGCTTACCGGTAGATAAACAAAGAGACAAGAATTTAGTAGAAAGTTCATTTTTCGAATTTATTCTTCATGCTTTTTTCGTTAAGAAATGGTTAACGCAATACGCAGATATTCGGTACGTAATGAAAAAAAGTTCTAAAAAGTAAACATGTAAGTTTCAAGAAAGCGCTTAAGAACTTGCCAGAAACTTACCGGTTAGTTTTCAACGTTTCTGTCGTAAATTACCGCCATTCGAACTCTACACCGCCCTGCCCGTCCTTAAACTTAATTTCTGCGCTAGTTCTATTTCCAGCGAATGGTTCGTGGGTCTGGCGGATACGTGTTCTTAATATATCTCCTAACATAATTATCAGCCCATAGAATTTCTTCTTTTGTATATTCCGCTACAGCGAGAGCACCAGAATCAGAATGCCCATTGCCCAACGAAAGGGGTACGCTTGTATGAATCAAGATAACATTTCTATGCGGGATAGTGTCGTATACCTCGTGAGGCTTGAGTTTTCCGTCCTCATACGTCGAAACTTCATACCCTTTACGGAAAAACTCACGGCGCGACACCACGAAATAACAATGTATAGCGAAGCCAGGTCCAAGCAAATCTTTTTTTTTTGTAAGCATGACATGAGTGGGATTCTCTGTATGCACATCCCATACCGTTTGTTCATAGGCGGGTGGTAGACTATTGATGACAAGAGCCGTCGGTCTCGTTCCATCATGATAGAGTTGGAGCGCAGGACTACTAGGACGTGTTGGTGAACTTGTTGAAGAAGAAGCTATTGGTGAATCTGTAAAAATAATACAAGTTAATTTATTAGTATTATATGAAGAGTACGAAAAAGGTGTTGATACTCTATGAACGACCTTTCATATCGTGACCTTTGTATGAACAAGTTTCATAATTAATTCGAATAGGACATTTCACTACTAACAGCAGACAGGTTTAGTAATTAGTACTGTCTAGTTCAGAATATTATTCTGAATTAATCCGAATTCACATTGAATTTATTGTAATTCATTAGAGTTCTTCGAATTCTTCGTATACATAGTGGTCTTTTGAATTGCTTATAATTATGTTCAACTATTTCCCATTCTTTAAAATTCTTGAACTTCCTTAAAATCTTCCTAATTCCTCAGAATATACTATATTCATTGGATATACTGAATTTCCGCAAATCTCTGATATCCTTGAAGTTTCTAAAATTCTCGGATTTCTTGGAATTTCTAAAATCCTTGAATTATACGAAGTTCTCAAATTATTTGGGTTTCTTAAATTCCTTCAAAGTATCTGGATTCATGAAATTCTCTGAATTTCGTCACTTTGCTCAATTCTTTAAATTCCGGTATTTCATTAATCCCTAATTTCTCTGAATTCCTCAAAGTCTATGAATTTCTTCAATTTACTGAATTCCTCAAATTCTCTGAATTTTCTGAATCCTTGAAATCTCTGAATTTTTTAAATCTTAAATTCTCCAGATTTTCTGAATTCATCGATTTCTCGAAATTCTTCGAATCCTCAAGATTCCTTAAATTTCCTGTATTCCTTAAATGCTTCATATTCCTAGAATTTTCTAAATTCTTTTCATTCTATGAATTCCTAGAATGACCTAGAATTCCTGCATTTCATTGAATTTCTAGAATTCGTTGAATATCAAGTACATATTTCTTAAGTTCCTAAAATTCTTTGAATTCTCTTAAATCCTATAATTTTTTAAATTTCTAGAATTCGCTAAATTTTTAGAATTATGTGAACTACTTGAATTCTTTAAATTCCTTCTATGCTCTCAACTCTGAGATTGCTATGAATTCAAAGCATTCCTTGAATTCTCAGAATTTTGCAAATTCTCTAAATTTCCCAAATTCTTCATATTCCTTGAATACTTTGAATTCTCTAAATTCCTCAAATGCATAGAATTCATTGAATTTCATTCATTCATTGAATTCAGGTGCGTTCCGCTAGCACTTTCACAACGGAATTTGAATATTTTCTTTATGCCATGATTTTGTTCTTCTTTTGGGCACCGATGCCGATTTTTAGGCTTTTGCAGTTTTCTCAAAAAACCGACTTTTGGGCGGAGGTGGTGGCCGCTAGCACCTCCACTACAAAAAATTTGAAAAATTAAAAAAACCAACAGTGCCAGAATTTCGGCATTTTTTTGGGCTCTCCAACAATGCCAAAATTAATTTAAAAATAACAACCCCTATCTCCTGAAAACCAACCTGAAAATAAAATATGCAATCAAACTAAATGTAAGCATATCAGAATTTTGGTTTTTTTTTGGGCTCTCCTTGGGAACCAATCCCGATTTACGGGCTCTTTCATTTTTCTCAAAAAACAAACATTAATTCAGAAAAAAACACTTCCATCTTCTAAAAACGACACCAAAATCTCAAACTAAATGTAAGTATATACAAATTTTGGGGTTTTGGGACACCAATAACGATTTTGTGGTTCTTTTATTTTTTTTAAAGAAAACGGACTTTTGGGGTGGAGGTACTTTCAGCCGTCACCACGAGTACGAAAAATTTGAGGCTAAAAAAACAACAGCACCAGAATTTTGGGCTTTTTTTGGGCTCTCATGAACTGTGAAAATTAATTTTCAAAAAACAACCTTGTCTCCCAAATTTCAACTTAAAATAACTAACGCACCGTGCCTAAATGTAAGCATATCATAATTCCGGACTATTTTTAGGCTCCCCAAAACACTCAGAAATTATTTCAAAGAATCAACCCTAACCCTTAAAAACCCTATGAAGAAGATATGGCAGAAGTAGGGGAAAACGTATACCGTAGGTTTGAGCTAGTTTTGAGCTGAATAAAATCACCAAATTAAATTGTCTGACAACAACCCATAACAGCAACACCGACACCTAATCAAAAATATAGATATTAAACAAAACTAAAAAAAATATAAATCAAAAGTCAATGATTTTGCGGGACTCACAAATCACTACCAAAAATTTCCAAATGAAAAAAATCATACTAGTCACATTCCCAAAACTGCAAACAATAACCACAACCTGACAGTAATATTAAAAAAATACGCATTTAACCAAACCCTGCTCGGCTGGCTTCAACTAAAAGATCCATAAACATTTGAATTGAGAATAATTACCATAAACACTTTCCATAAACTCTTTTTCATATCCTCATCTTTACAGTAGAATTACACAACCCCCAGGAACTACCCCTATCACATTGATTAACTTAAGTTTTTAGGAGCGGTGTAATATTAACCCTTCGAGGACAACGTGGAATAGTGGGACGTATAGAGCAACGTGGGGTGTATGCACATCCCTCTCTGTTTTTTGCATTTAAATTTTTAATGGCGAATTTCCGGATTTCGAGAAATACTTGGATTCAATCCCAGAAACCTAGAATCAATGTGGCCAATAATTAAGGAAAGTTGTCAAATAGCTTAGCAACTGTTTAACAATTCATTGAATGTGTTATGAAGAAGTGAGTGAGTTAAAATGGATTCATAGGGATTGGCAGTTATTCGTCAATTGATTCGCACTAAATATCAATCATTTATAGTCAGGCATCAATTTCCAACTAAATTCATGAAGTACAATGAATCATTTGTTTTTTTATAAACAAATTTTGTAAAAAATTAGCCATATCAGGTATTTATGATGAAATAAATAAAGTTTTTTCTACTGAATACGACGAAAATTATAGAGAGAAATCACTTACTTATCAGATTTAGTCATTCAATAACAATTGATGACTGTTTAAACAAATTTAATTAACAAATGCACTGTTTGGCTATTTTCAGAGGTAGAAACTTGATTCTTTCAACGTAATCAAGTGAATGACAAATTTTTGAAACTTTTGGGAGTTTACATAACAATAAACAATTTCAATCCTTAACAATAATTACATAAACAAATTTTTAGCGTCTCAGGCAATTTTGGAGATAAAATTGCGTTTTTATAATGTTATTACCTGATTATTATTTACCAATCACTCTTCGCTATTAATTTATAACAATTGATAATTTTTTAAACATAATTAAATAAAAAATGCACTGTTTGGCTATTTTTAGAGGTAGAAACTTGAGTTTTTCAACGTGATGATATGTAAATGACTAATTTTTAAACTTTTGAGGAGTCTGCATAACAATTAAGAATTTCAATTGTTAACAATAATTATATAGACAAATTTGGATCATTTTGGGCATTTTTCAGCAAAAAATGCCTAAGATGCCAATTTTAATTGTATTTAACAATTAAAATAGTTGATTGATAAAATTTTTTAAATTATTTCTCCCTAGAGGATAAAAAATTAGTCATTTACACTTAATTATTTTGTAAAAACCAATTTCTACCTCTAGAAATATCCAAACAGTGCATTTGCTACTTAATTATGTTTGAACAATTATCAATTGTTATCGATTAATAGCGAAGAGTGATTGGTAAAAAATAAGCTGCTAATAACATCATAGAAACGCAATTTCATCTCCAAAAATTCCTAAGACAATAAAAATTTGTTTATATAATTTTTGTTAACAATTGAAATTAATTATTGTTATGCAAACTCCCAAAAGGTTTAAAAATTAGTCATTTACACTTGATTACGTTGAAAGAATCAAGTTTCTCCCTCGGAAAATAGCCAAACAGTGCATTTGTCAATTAAATTTGTTTAAACAATCATAAATTATTATTGAATGACTAAATCTGATGAGTGATATTTCTCTATAATTTGTGTCGGATATAGTAGAAAAAACTTTATTTATTACATCATAAATACCTGATATGGCCAATTTTTTATAGAATTTGTTTATAAAATAACAAATTATTTATTTTCCTTCATGAATTGAGTTAAAAATCGGTTTTTGACTATAAATGATTCATATTTAGTGTGAATCAATTGACGAATCACTGTCAATCCCCATGAATCCATTTTCACTCACTTATTTGTTTATAACAAATTCAATAAATTTTTAAACAATTGATAAGCTATTGGACAACTTTCCTGGATAGTTTCGTCATTGATTCTAGGTATTTTGGATTGAATCCAAATATTTCTCGAAACCCGATACTCAACAAAATAAATTTCTTTTTTTCTCACTTTTGTTATTAAATAATTATTCCATTGAGATTCTCAAGGTCACTTACCTCCAGCGGCAACTTCCGCGTAGCAGGGGCTAAAGTGATACTGAAAGAGAAGGTACTCAAAGCGGGAAGCCTTCCTGCAAACTGTACAGTAGCGAATATGCGTTTTTTGTTCCGTTGGGGTGGCCATACACCCCACGTTGTCCTCGAAGGGTTAAAGTGTGGAGATATATATTAACGGGAGTCTTGAAAAATTGTCTAAGTTAACTATTTTTGAATTAAAATTTTTTTTGCAATTTAGTTACTAGGGGTTGTGTAATTTTTCTGTGGAGATAGGTATATCAACTCAAGTCTTGGAATGTTTTCTGTGATGACTATTTTTAATTTGAGATTGTTTTGGCGGTTTTAGTTGATGGAAGGTCAGACCTGGTCCGTTAAATGTGTTGAATGTGTCAAGGGCGTTTTTTTTTGTTACTGTGGAGTTTTGGGTATAGTTCAGAGTTTTGCGAAGGTAACTGGTATAATCTATGATCTACATATTTTTGGTTCTGTTTAATATATATATATATATATATATATATATATTTTATTACGGTCAGGTGTTCGTATTATGTCTTGTTTTCAGACAATTTAATTTATTATTTTTATGTTTGCCAACGGCCATACCACGCTGAAAACCCCAGTTCTCGTCAGATCACTGAAGTTAAGCAGCGTTGGACGCGGTTAGTACTTGGATGGGGTGACCATTCAAGAATACTGACATGAGTGCTGTTGGCACATCGTGGGTGTGGTGAGCCCACACTTGTAGTTATTTATAACTACAAGAAAAACCTAGAAACACTACCCGAATCGGGTAGTGTCACGCCTACCCTGAAAGGGAAATGGTTTAATGGTATATATATGTAGCTCAAAACTTGCTCAGATCTATCCAAAACAGCCCAAAAATCTGATATGCTTAAATTTAGTTTGAGTGTATATTTGCTTAAGGGTAGCTTTTAGGAGGAAGGCGTTGTTTTTTCAGGGTGTCTACCCTACCTGGAAAACCTGGAAAACCTGGAATTGTCAGGGAATTTTTATATACCTGGCAAAACCTGGAAATGTCAGGGAATTTTTTTTAAAGTCAGGGAATTTTTTCGTGAGCCTGCTTAATTTTTTTCTAAATTCCAATATAAAATTGAATTAAAATGATTCTTCATTTGCAAAAGTGACTTTATATTACTTTGAAAATTTCTGTTGAAAATTCGTTTTTTTTTTGGTTTGAAATTAATTTATTTAACTGAAAATTGAACTATTCTATTTTTTATTGAAAATTGATCGTTTTTAGTTGAAAATTCAAGTATCTGGCTAAAAATTAATTCATTTTGTTGAAAAATCGTTCTTTTTGGCGAAAAATTAATCTTTTTAGTTGAAAATTCAACTCATGCTGAAAATTTTTCTTTTTCTGGTTGAATTCGACTGTTTTGGATTTTCGTTCAGAATTCATCTTTTTTGGAAGGAAAATTTAATTACTTGATTTAAAGTTAAAGTTTTTCATTAAAGATTAATTTTCTTTGGTTGAAGACTCATCATTTTAATTGAAAATTCATCTCATTAGTTGTAAAATGAGCTAATTTTTGAAAATTTGTTTCTTTTTCGGTTGAAAATTAATTTTAGTTAAAATTAATTTGAAAATTCATCTCTTCGATTAAACATCAATTTTTTGAACTGAAAAGTTAACTATTCATTTTTTTATTGACAATTTATATTTTTTAGTTGAAAATTCAACTATTTCGCTGAAAATTCATGTACTTTTTTGAAAAATCATATTTTTTGGTAGAAAATTCAAAATTCCAGTTAATTATTCATAATTTCTTTTGAAAATTCATCCTTTTCATTGAAAATAAAACTACTTGGTTAAAAGTAAACTGTTTTGTTATAAATTCATCTTTTTGGTTCAAATTCATCTATTTTAGTTGAATAGTCATCATTCTAGTTGAAAATTCATCACTTAGCTGATTTTTTTTTTTATGTGGAAAATTAATTTTTTTTAAATCATCTTTTTCAGTTGAAAATTCAATATTTGGTTGAGAATTTATGTATTTTCTTGAAAAATCGTCTTTTTGGTAGAAAATCAATCTTCTTGTTTAAAAATTAATCGTTTTGGTAGAAAATTCTAGTATTCCAGTTAAATATTCATAATTTTATTTGAAAATTCATCCTTTTGGTTTACATTCATCTATTCCAGTTGAAGATTCATAATTTTAGTTGAAAATTCATCACTTTGGTTGACATTTTTTGTGTGTGGAAAATTGATTTTTTTTAAATAAAAATTTAATTATTCCATTTTTGTTTGAAAACTGATCTTTTGTGTTTCAAAATTCATGTATTTTGTTGAAAGTCGTCTTTTTTAGTAGAAAATAAATCTTCTTGTTTCAAAATTAACTTTTCTGGTTGAAAAATCAATTTTTCCAGTTAAAGATTCATCATTCTAGTTGAAAATTCATCACTTTGGCGGAAAATTTGTTGTTTTTTTGTGTGGAAAATATTTTTTTAAACGAAAATTAAACTATTCCATTTTTGGTTGAAAACTGATCTTTTTTAGTTCAAAATGCAACTATTTCGTTGAAAAATGATCTTTCTAAGTTGAAAATTCAATATTTGGTTGAGAATTCATGCATTTTCTTGAAAAATCGTGTTTTTTGGTATGAAAGTAATATTTTTGATTGAAAATTCAAGTATTCCAGTTAAATATTCATTATTTTAGTTTTAAAATCATCTATTTCAGTTGAAGATTCCTAGTTTTAGTTGACAATTCATCACTTTGGTTGAAATTTTGTTATGGTTAATTAATTTTTTTTAAGGAAAATTAAATTATTCCATTTTTGGTACAAAGCTGGTCTTTTTTAGTTCAAAATTCAACTATTTGGTTAAAAATTGATCTTTTTTAGTTGAAAATTACACTACTGGTTAATAATTCATGTATTTTGTTGAAAAATCGTCTTTTTTGGTAGAAAATTAATCTTTTTGGTTGAAAATTTACCTATTTTGTTAAAAACCCATATATCGTGTTAAAACGCAATATTTTTACTTTAAAAATTAGGAATTTGAAGCGGTTTAAATTGAATTTAATATAGTACCCGCATTAATTTTACCTAAATATGTACTGAATTTTAAGTATAAGAAGATATAACAAAAATTTATTTGAATTACTATTCAAAGTCATGAACTTTAGGGAAAAATTCGGGAAATGATTAAGCATGTTTTTAGTATTATTTAATTATTTAATTTATCGCTGGTACTTTTGTATTTAAGAATATATTGTAATATAATTTAAAATTTTAAAAATGCGAAATATTTGAATGGCTTCCGTACTATGAAATAAGCCTGGAAAAATCTTGAGATACCTGGAAAAAACCTGGGATTGTCAGGGAATTTTTTTCGTGGATTTGGGTAGACACCCTGTTTTTGTAAAACAATTCTTGCATTTTTAAAGAACTTCAAAAAGGAACAGAATTCTGGCGCTGTTGATTTTTTAATTTTTCAAATTGTATGTGGTGGAGGTGCTGGCTGCCAGCATATCCACACGGTGATCCTGAAGCATGTTTGGGTTGACCTAAATTGTCGCCGAAAATGGGCTACGCTATTCGATTCTGTAGTGTTCAAGCTTTTGAGAACCGTCTCTCCGAAAATCCTAGCTGCTCGTTTTCGAAAATGGTGGCCAAAAACAGTTTTCTTTTCATTTTTGAAGTGCTCAGTATGTACACATAATGATAAAGATACAATGTTATAATATATAAGTTGATATTTAAATGCGCTCTGACGAAAATTCCACAACGGACTTCTTCAATCTCGTAGAAAACGAAGGATCCTCGAGTGAATTAATCTTATAACGACCCCAAGTGTCCAAGAATTCAAGATGTACCGACTCCCCTGCTTGTTCGGACCATAAACCGAGTCCATCGTTATTTAGAAAATGTATACAATTTTTCAAATGTTCTATTAATACGTGCACTTTCAATGTTGTAGACACACTACTTTGTCCTTCGCTTTGAAAGCTGAAACATACGGCACCAGACCAAAGTAACCGATATTCTCTGTGTAAAGTTCTGGATCTTGAAGGGCATCTGAGGATTTCAAAAGCTGAAGACACGCATTTTCTTCGAAAATTTCACCATGATAATTTTTGGAGATCAAACCTAGTTTTTCGGGCCATAACAATGCTTTCTCTCTTCCAACGAGAGGAACAAGTCCATCCCAGAAAAGATGATTTACATACCCTTGCAGTAAATGCAATTCGGAAAGAACACATTTCTCAATGACATACGTGCTACTATCACATTCTGTAAGTGGAGGATTAATTGTACTGTGGTTATGCATCGCAAGCTTCTTTTTATCCAATGAACTGAATTTTAAATAATCATATTTTAAATCGCCATACGTTCTCAAACGTAAACAATTATCACTGACTATCAGAGCGTCGATCATTTCAGGATCAGTTTCAGAAATTTGATCAGGCCAATAATTTTCTTCCGTGCCTTTTAAATCTTTTAAAGTAATAAAGCAGTACGGACACGGGTACATAGACGTAGCAGTTTGTTGGCCATTTATAATTGATAAAACTTTGAAGTAGCAGACTAATTTGAATGGAATGTTCTTTACTTGAGTTAAATCAAAAAGCAACATAATATTATCATATTTTTCTTTTATTTGTGGCACTGCACACAATAAAATCAGTATTTTAACACTAGTTAGCTTCGCTTTCTTAGCAGTTGATCCACCTTCTGCATAAGTCGTTCTCTTACTTTCTTCAGGTAAATAGTTTTTAGGCATTATAGTCAAGCATATTTAAAAAATTTTTTGACCACCATCAATCATGAGCTTTATCGTGTAATTATCCAATAAGTCTCTTCTTTCCAAAATGAATTGTAGTAATTTTGTAGAATTAGCCCAAACAACGGGTCTTTTTATTTTGATTTTTGAATCAGTAGTATCAAATTCATATTTTGCATTGCTTTTTGATTTAACTCAAGTAAACAAGATTCCATTCAAATTAGTCTGCGACTTCAAAGTTTTATTAATTATAAATGGCCAACAAACTGCTACGTCT
This sequence comes from Andricus curvator, assembly GCA_932195095.1. NCBI lineage: Eukaryota > Metazoa > Arthropoda > Insecta > Hymenoptera > Cynipidae > Andricus > Andricus curvator. The sequence goes on from CAKNYM010052773.1 coordinate 79,256, forward strand.
ATGTACCCGTGTCCGTAATTCTTTGTTACATTGAAAGATTTAAAAGGCACGGAAGAAAATTATTGGCCTGATCAAATTTCTGAAACTGATCCTGAAATGATCGGCGCTCTGATAGTCAGTGATAATTGTTTACGTTTGAAAACGTATTGCGATTTAAAAGATGATTATTTAAAATTCAGTTCATTGGATAAAAGGAAGCTTGCGATACATAACCACAGTACAATTAATCCTCCACTTATAGAATGTGATAGTAGCCCGCATGTTATTGAGAAATGTGTTCTTCCCGAATTGCATTTACTGAAAGGGTATGTAAATCATCTTTTTTGGGATGGCCTTGTTCCTCTCGTTGGAAGAGAGAAAGCATTGTTATGGCCCAAAAAACTAGGTTTGATCTCCAAAAATTATCATGCTGAAATTTTCGAAGGAAATGCGTGTCGTCAGCTTTTGAAATCCTCAGATGCCCTTCAAGATCCAGAAATTTACACAGAGAATATCAGTTACTTTGGTCTGGTGCCGTATGTTTCAGCTTTCAAAGCGAAGGACAAAGTAGTTTCATCTAGTTTTGCTACGCAAAAAATCGATGGGAATTTGAAGCATGAAATTGATCAGTTAAAAAAAAGCTTAGAAAGTACAAATGTGTCTACAACATTGAAAGTGCACGTATTAATAGAACATTTGAAAAATTGTATACATTTTCTGGATAACAATGGACTCGGTTTATGGTCCGAACAAGCAGGGGAGTCGGTACATCATGAATTCTTGGACACTTGGGGTCGTTATGAGATTAATTCACTCGAGGATCCTTCGTTTTCTACGAGATTGAAGAAGGCCGTTGTTGAATTTTCGTCAGAGCGCATTTAAATATCAACTTATATATTATAACATTGTATCTTTATCATTATATGTACATATGAATAAATTAGAATTTATCAAATATATTTCTCGGTTTATAACCTGATTAATTTCTGTCAATATAAATAATATAAGTTGTAACCTTCAATGAAAAAAATTTAGAAATCAACCGGTTCAACATTGACTGAGCACTTCAAAAATGTAAAGAAAACTGTTTTTGGCCACCATTTTCGAAAACGAGCAGCTAGGATTTTCGGAGAGACGGTTCTCAAAAGCTTGAACACTACAGAATCGAATAGCGTAGCCCATTTTCGGCGACAATTTAGGTCAACCCAAACATGCTTCAGGACCACCGTGTCCACCCAAAAGTTCGGTTTTTTAAGAAAAATAAAAGAGCCCGAAAATCGGCACCGGTGCCCAAAAAAGCCCAAAAAAACCAAGAAAAGCCCAAAATTATGTCACCAAGAAAATATTCAAATTCCGTTGTGGAGGTGCTAGTGGAACGCACCTCTTGAATTCCTAAAGTTTCTTGAATTTATTGAATTCTTGTGAATTATTTGCATTATTTTTAGGTCCTGGTAATCCATTCAATTCTCGTGGAGTCCCAAAATTCTTTTTGATTCTTAGAATTATTTTAATTCCTTGAAATGGAGAGAATTGAACGAAATCTATTATATTCAGATCATTGAGGAAATTGCATTAATTGAGTGATTCGCACGAATTCAAATAATTAACAAAATTCAGAAAATGCCACCAATTCAATGAATTCGGATAATTCAGGTAATTCCACGAATTAGGGGAACTTGGATAATTGAAGTGTATTCAAAGTTATTCGAATGTATTCAAATGTTTGTTAAATAAAAAAGCTGAGGTATCAAAAACGTATACAATATATGAAAAAAAGCAAACTGGAATTTAATTCTGTTAGCAAAAAGTCGACTTTTTCAGAACAAAGAAATTATTTAAACTAATGGAGTTTATTTAAATTATTTGAAATTTCTGGAGTCAGGGGTACTTTTCAAGGCACTTTAAAGGCTTGTTAAGGGTGGTAAAACGATTTCATTGATACGTCATAAAATTCTTTCTTATAAAGTCCTCTATAAGTCCTATAACTTTTCCGTAATATTTTCTCAAACCCACAGAAGTCAATCCAAAAATTCCAAAAAGTAATTTTTTCTCATGTATTTTACCTGGGAAATCTCAAGTGCTCGGCAAAGGTTAATATAAAAATTTCCAAAAAACAAAACCATGCAATTTCTATTTTCGGATTGGTAACCGAATTGGAAATATCATTGAACTTCGCCAGGGAAACAAAATTTCTTACGCATTTTAGTACCACCCTATCTTACATGAAGGGCGTATACTGACAATGAGGAGCAACTTTTTTGACCTATTTCTTGCAAGAATATTTATCGCACTGATATAATATTCAACTCTACGAAAGTCGAAACTTGGGTGTAATAAATTATTGAATTTGAAAGTAGAACTTCGTGTCATTGTGACTCACTATTGAGGAATTCAAGATAACGTCACTTTGTTAGAAAAATTTAGGCTTGGAATGGTTGTCATCATGATTTGTTTGCATGACTTTAATCTGGCAACGTGTAACTGGGTCGCACTAGATAGCACCTTTTCGTTCCACATTTCTCGAACATATTGTATTTTAGAAAATTTTACCTAATTAGACACTGGACTAATTTCTTATAAAGTTGATTTTATTGACCCATTTTGATCAAAAAAATGAGATAACCGTATGATGCAAGGATCACGATATATGTTCATACGGGAGCGTTCATAGAGAGTGAACATGTTTTCTTTCATATAATTTTAGAATTATTCGAATAAAGGCCATATAAAAACTAAACAGTAGCAATAAGATACGTGGCAGGTGTTATGGCAAAACATCCCAAGCACCGTATGTTTCTTTTCTCAATGCCTAATTTCACGTATTATCTCCAACTCTTCGATAATAAATTAAGAATGTAAACCTTTTTTGAAAATTGATTTTTTTCGAACAGAGTAAAATTATTTCACTTACTACTCGAACCAGTACCACCAGATGGAGAAGCTAGGGTTTCGTGTTGCAAAACCGCACAAAGTATTGACAGAATAAAAAAAGTGAGTGTACCCATGTTTGTAAGATGGTATGTAATCACTGAACGAAACTGATAGAGAAGGAAAAAATGTTCGACTTTTATAAGGAAACCTTGTTTGCGATTCTATTACATTCAATGACTATTTGAACCACGCTGGAACCACGAGGTGCTGTCTAATGCCACGCACATGACACGTTGCCCAATCAGAATCATGCAAATAAAAAAGATGAAATGTACATTTCACAGACTGAGATTATATGGGACAAACAATTTTTATGTTTGAACAAAAAATTCAACACGAGCGCTTGTGAAACATTTTATTAGGCCAAACTTTGAGAAACATTTGAAAGTCACTGTATGTTAAAATGCAATTTGGAGTGCTTTAAATTTTTTAAATATTAAGTAAAAATATTTTTCTTACAAAAAAATAAAAAAATTTTTAAAGACATAGCTGAATTTTCAACCCGAAAGATCAATTTTCAACAAAACCGATTAAGTTTTTACCAGAAAAGAGCAATTAAAAAAAATATTGTTGAATTAATGCTAAAATAGTAACATTCTCAAACCAAGAGACGAATTTCCAACTGGAATGATGAATCTTCAACAAAGAAAGCAAGAATTCATAGCAAAGTTGTTCACCCGTCTTTCAGGTAAGCAGTTATATTTTCAAGGAAAAAAGGCGAATCCTTAACCAAAAAATTAATAGCTTATGTTTTAACAAAAGGAGATTTTTATTTGTTAAAGAGAGTTAAAACAAATCAACCAAAAAAGAACCAATTTCAACAAAATAGTTCAATACTTAACCAAAACAGATTAATTTTAAAATTTTTAGATTTCAGATTTCAATCGGCGATTTAATTGCAGCTATAAATCTGTGATTTTCGCTAATAATTAGTAACTTTCACTGATTTGGCACTTCAAAACAGCTGGTTAATATGTAGAATTCAGTCACAAATTGATATTTGTAAAAAATCTAATCATCCAAATCTATACACTCTAAATTTGAATCAGTAAAAAATGACTGATTGCCAGTCAATTTTGACCAATTCAAACAGTGCGGATTCGACGACTGTCAAATCAGTCAAAAATGTCTTTTTGAATCATTCATTTTGAGTGACTGACCAAATCAGTCATTTTGACAGATTTGATCAGTCATTTTGACTGATATAAACTGTACCTTTCACTGATTAAATCAGTCACTTTTAATTGATTGCATCAGTCATTTATGCCCTATTATACTTATTTTATAAAGTGAAGGAATTCAATTGAGAATATTAATATACAAATTATTTCCGTTTATATAAATATATTTATTCAAACTATATCGACCCCGTGTATCAATCCCCTGTACATAAAGAACTTAGTACTAATAATATAATAATTTATTCAATATTGCATAGTGAAATATTTAGAGTTGTCACTGAATTTTCAGTTTTTGTTTCAGGTACTTTATATAAATAGGACTCTATGAAATTATAAGAAAACTTCAGTTAATTCGCGTAGCAAACATTCGTAACGTAGTGCACCTTAAAAAGGGTATCAAACGCTGCCAGGGGAGATCCATTGTCGGCTATTTCTACTTTATGGCTGTCAGCAATTATGGAATATTCATCTCCAGCCTTCGATTGAATACATAAAATGTAAGGCTGGATCCTGCCCTGAGTTGTTTTCGACAGTTTTTGAATAAACCCGTCGACGTTTATTTCGCTCTGAAAATAAAAAGAACGTTTTAATGATGTGTATAACTATACATTCAAACTATATTTTCACTTTTGGGGCATAATTTCTGAAGTGTACCCACCTCGAAAATGAAAGTTGTCCGATCGGGCTAAAAATTGGCCCAATTGTAGTCCTATTAGATAGTACTCCTCACACCAAAAATTAATTAATTTTGATAATTATTTATCAAAGTGGAGGGGGTACAATTTTTGGGTTTTTCAAGCAAAGCCTTAGTTTCAAACGTTTGTAACTTTTGTCCTATTGCCTTAAACAAAATTTCACCTCAAATATTTTTGATAGATTTTTTCACAAACTTTCTGGTGGTGATAACGATTTTTGAAAAAAGTCCAAATTTGACCCGAATTTTTGAAAATCAATAATAAATTTGACTTTTTTTCAAATACGGGCACTTTTTTTTTCTTCAAAATATTTTTAAAAGAAAGCTGAGATTTTTTCCTATAAGACCCCGAATTTTCAGAGTGGCAAATTAATTCGTCTTTGAGTAATAGAACGATACGTAAACAAGATGCCGTGATGGGGCGGGTGGCGCGCGATTTCCCCTAGTGCGCTCACGCCGAGGATCTTTGTGCAACGCTTTAGTGCCAGTTTTTCAAGTTAAGTAATATTATATAGTAATATTATGTGTCTTTCTGTTTGATTTTTTGGTGATAGTTTCAACAGTTGTTTTCTTTGCAGGCCTCTTTTGCGGTTTCTGTTTTTTGCCATTCGAGAAGATGTCGTATTTCTTGAGTTGAAGTTTTCCATTTTGAGTGGGAATGAAAGCGTGATACTGTAATGTACCTGGTATAGTGACAGCTTTGTCAAATCTGGCTTTCAGTAATTCGGTGGCTAAGGCATGATTTTCTTTGCTGCTGAAAAAAATTTCGGTTTCCTTACAGTTACTCTTTGCCCACTGAAACAAAGCATGGGGAGTGAGTATGTGATTTTTCGGAGAACATTGTAAGCTTGAACGTGCTGCTTGTCTCTTTATATTCGCTCCTATACCATCACATGCACCCTTACCATGAGATGTACCATGGAAGTGCCATTCAGCTTGGATACCAAAATCTTCTTCATGGGCTTGGAGATTAACAAAGCTACTCTTATTTTTAAAATGTTGCCCTGCACCATCAGTGAAATAGTAAATTTTCTTTGGCCTGAAATGAGTTTTCAAGTAATCTACTATTATCTTTTGATACTCGTGAACAGCCACCGTGTCGTGAGCTAAGTTATCAGATATGATTGCGATACTTACGTGCTTGAGCTCTCCATCTTTTTTATAATAAATCACCACAGTGAATATTGTAGCTTGGTCGTTATTCCAGTGGAATGATTGCGCTGCATTCTGAATTATGAAGGCGTAATTCTCAGCGAAATCGAAGCAAATCAAAAACTCCTCGGGCAATAAATTTTCCTTCAGGTTTTTGAAAAAAGATGATTGCTCCTTTGAAATAAAGTGATGAGTTTTTAATTTCAACAGCCTTTCACATAAATCATCTAGGAATTCATCAGTATCCATTACCAGAGTTTTCAGACTACATCGGTCGGTCTGTAACCAAATTTCAAATCTCACTTCATTTATACAATGTTCATCAAAAGCTTTTGTGATGTTGTCTTTCAAGTTCACAGTACCTGGACAGTTTTCACACTCTCCTAAATGACATGAACTTGAAGAGTTAGGACATATAACAGCATCCAGACAGTCGTGATAATTTGTGAGCACCATGTCAGTATCCTCTGTTAAATGTTGAATATTTATTTCATTTAACATCAACTTGACATTCTCATGATGCACGCAAACGCACACATTATGAGTGCCACTGCTTCCTGCTAGAACACAATGACGAGGTCTGAGTTTTGTGAATTTCGAAATACTGATCTTCAGGCCTACGTGTTCTGACGTAAATTGAGCATATAACTCGTTGAGATTACACAGTAGTAACCTTTTCTGAACATGTGAACGAGTTCCATCATCATTCTTGATCGACACAAAGTCTTTCATCCCTGGCATCATTCGACTGACCGTAATGCAGGCCTTGTTAATTTCACCCTGAAAATGCAGAGAGCAGTCATTCTTGTAGCATATAATATTACTTAACTTGAAAAACTGGCACTACAGCGTTGCACAAAGATCCTCGGCGTGAGCGCACTAGGGTAAATCGCGCGCCACCCGCCCTATCACGGCATCTTCTTTACGTATCGTTCTATTACTCGAAGACGAATTAATTTGCCACTCTGAAAATTGGGGGTCTTATAGGAAAAAATCTCAGCTTTCTTTTAAAAATATTTTGAAGAAAAAAAAAGTGCCCGTATTTGAAAAAAAGTCAAATTTTTTTTTGATTTTCAAAAATTCGGGTCAAATTTTGACTTTTTCCAAAAATCGTTATCACCACCAGAAAGTTTGTGAAAAAATCTATCAAAAATATTTGAGGTGAAATTTTGTTTGAGGCAATAGGACAAAAGTTACAAACGTTTGAAACTAAGGCTTTGCTTGAAAACCCCAAAAATTGTACCCCCTCCACTTTGATAAATAATTATCAAAATTAATTAATTTTTGGCGTGAAGAGTACTATCTAATAGGACTACAATTGGGCCAATTTTCAGCCCGATCGGGCAACTTTCATTTTCGAGGTGGGTACACTTCAGAAATTATGCCCCTTTTGCATTTTAAAATGAAATTGTTACCATAACAAATCGTATGAGATCATTTTTCGGAATCTCACAACCTGGTGTCCCATTTGAAATATTTTCCTCAACTCCGGCCTGTGTAAAGAAAAGGTAAAAATAAATTTTCAAATCATTTTTCAAACTCAAATATTTATAATCTGCAATCAATGTTTGAAGTTTTACCCTCTTGGTTCCTTTTTTCGTGAAATTTGTTGTGGGTAACATCTCGGGCAAAACCAGTAGAGCCTTCAAATTTTCTAAAAAATATACCAAAATTTATGAAATGTATAGAGCATGAGACAAATTATGCTATAAGTAAATAAATCCTTACGATCTACGATCCTGCTTTGGTCAAAAACTTCAACTGCTTTCCTACAATGAGTTTCGGCTTATGTCAGAATGCGTGGAGCATAAAATGCAGAAAACTTTCCCAAGAAATTGGAGGATTAATTTCCATAGATTTCACGGAATTTTTTTCAACGAAGTCAATCTAGATAGAGAATGTACAATTATATTAAAATATTCTTACAAAAAGTGTAATAGAAAATGCCAATCATTTTTTTACTATTTCACCACCGTAATCAAAGAGTCTTGGACATTGTTCGTAAATTTCATGGAGCGGAGGGTTCTTATTTAAAATCCATTCGCTTCGATTCGGCCGTGTATCCTCTAGAGCTTTCATTATGAGATCTTTTTGATGTGAAGATGGGAGTGTATATCTCATCCAGTGTTTCTGAGAAACAATATAAAGACATTTAGACGTAGTTACGAAATAAAAGTTAGGCTTGAGACGAATATTGTTATAAATATAAACCTTTTCTCTCAGTTCATCTACGGAAAGTAAACTAGCAGAAGAATTGTCCGACTTTTCCTGAGTAGAGCTTTCCGCATTTCTTGGATCTCTCTCTTCATAGATCTTGATATACACCATAATGTATAAACAAAGCAGTAGAAATAAGAAACTCCGAACATTGAGAGCCCCTGCTTGTATTTTCTTACAAGCAGGAAACTCGCCAGTTCGAGTTTCTAATTCCTGCCTGCGACGAGCCTAACTTTCTCCATCCTTTTGTGAGCAAGCGATGGAATGACGGAACAATAGCCGGCGAACGTGCCGATCGTCCAAGGACGCTCATAGGAAAATCCCACAGAGGAAGCGTCCCGTTAGAGTCTCGATCCGTGCAGAGGTTCTCCTTTCGGATTTTCTTTTTACGCAATACTAATTAATCATTTTATTTTTTTTTATATATTGCGGACATGTGTATTCGGATGCATACGAATGCACATGTTCAGGCCAAGGTTCGCAGTTTTGATAAAATTTTTTTTTATAATTCATTTCCACTGCACGATTCGAGAATCTCCATATGAATGAATAATTTTCCTTCTTCCATCATATTTTTTTTTATTATATTAGTATAGCGTATTAGATTAGTCAAATTATATTATTCAAATTATAGTATATTGGAATTATTACTCTATGTTATGTTATATTTAGGTTTTATATATAATTTATTATATTGTCTAAGTATGAGCGAAGCCAGGAATGGAATTAACTTGTAGGCTAATTTTAAATATTTGTAAGAACTTAGGGATTTCGTTTTGATAGAAATTAACTTCGAATAAGTAGCCATGTAACGCAGAGAGGAGGGAGAGAAAACACAACGCAACGTCAGGCTCAAGGCTTCCACGCTCAATGATGCCATTGGCGCGCGGGCCTCGAAAAATCGCATGGTGGGGCAAACTTGCGATCTGACATCCCCACTTCGCTCCAACTGCACGGAGTGGGAGTGACGCGACGGGCCTTGCCGCTCGCGCCGAGTCTCCAAGCATAAAGGAGCGCGTTCGAGCCACCATCGACACTCAGCATCCTGCCTCCAGCCTGCAACAACCGATTCGATCTTCGACCTCCGTTCTCTCTCTGCCTAGGGAGAACTTGAATAAAAGGAAATCAAAATTGAAACAAGTCTCAATTTTTGACTTATTACCTCGAGAACAAATCTGCTCTTTTCAGAGCAATTTTAAACGTAGAGAAGCTCCAGCAAAACAAAGTATTGAGTCATTCTCTGCCACTCGCTGGCCCGAACCACTCCCTACCAGGCGCCTTAACCGGACTGTCCTTTTTAGAGAGTTGCTCGAGTCGTGAGCCGGAGCCAGATTCTTTTCGGCTGGTATTGCTCTAGGCTTCCGCAAGGTAGACCTTTTGGATACCAGTTGAATGGGGTTTAACTCTCGGCAGAGGGAACTCCGCCGCCAGATCAAGGCCCGTCAAGGAGGGACGTGCCTTGAGTCTCACCACCAGGGAGCGGCGAGGGACGCTGCCACGAGGTGGTGAAATCCACTATCCGCTGTCCCTCGGAGGGGACGAGCCAACACCACGGTCATCAGGCGTGGCCTAACAACGACGGTGATCGACCGCCACCACTTGCCATCGACGCTACGCCGCCCTGTCGGTTCGCTCCTCTGCCACCTGGAACGGCGAGTCCGAGAAAGGCCCGAAAAATCCGACGGGAAATCCGGGCGCAGCTCTCAGCAGCACGACGGACGTTGATACCAGTTCGTCCGGATCAAGACCGGAGTCTGGTAATTAACCTCAACATTGAACGGGGGATCCTTTTCTATCCACCCGAGCCGATCCCAGATGGCCATAACCCGGCCACCAGGAAACCTCTGTCCGAGGTCGTGATCCTCCGAGAGAATCCCGTAGAGGCGGAAAGTACGGGATAAATACCGCCGTCTCATCCGGTCAACTAAGTTGGGTATCCGTCGACCACAGACGACCGGGACGTGCCCCAACGAAGAATTTTATAAGGCGTTAGCAGGGTACAGACCAAACAGACCGAAGAAGTTGGCATATCCTGCCAATCTGGAACGACCAAACATCTATCACGACCCAGCAGCGAAATCATTCATCATCCAACGATTCCTAGACCGTATGAGAGGGAGGAAGCATTAGAAATCGAATAACGAAGTCAACGGCCCCTTTCGGGGCCATCAAATATTTAACGAGGATCGCCTTCTTATTTCACCGCATAAAAGAAGGAGCATATCAATCTTTTATTTTTCTATAATTCATACACGGAATAAATGATTCAGAATTACTGAAATATATTAACAGAGGCTGCAAATTAATGAATACATATAATTTCTTCTCCTGGCTGCTTTGAAACAAGTCAGGAATACTATAATTATCTAATACAGACCTTGTACTTCTTATCAGAAGGCTTCAAGTTTCGGCGAACATTCCACGGACGATGTTCTATAAATCCGGATCTTGTCTTAGGGTCAAAATAATGTTTCTGCAATAATAAACATTGCGCCTAATTAATTATGAACCTTTTCATATATTGAGATGCGAAATGTCAATTGTACATACATAGTCATGTAAGTCCGGGTTCTCCAAATTCGCTAATTATGGGAAATCTCGAATAATGGCAGCTGCTAGTGCTGTTTTTGCTTCATTTGGTGGATAACTGTAATACAATAATAATAGAAATATAATTTTGTGAGTACTTTTAAAGTAAATTAATAAAAATAAGTTGCAGGACGTACTGAGTCTTCCGATGTTCAATAAGTTTTCCCACAAGAAACCTGACAAAACTGCATCGTTTAGTAGGATCCATACACCCTTTTTAAGCTAAAGAAATAAGAGATGATCCATGAGGATTGTTTCTCAATATTTCTCTCACTGTATTGAATAACTGAAAACCAAATAAAATATATGTACATGTATAAAAATGTACGAAGCAATATTTTAGAAAAAAAATTGGTTGTAACTTGCCGAAAATGCATCGAGTGGAAGCTTGCGATTTAATGCGCTTGTCGAATCGCACTGAATTTTTTTACGCCGCTGATCATCTGGTTGTTCCACTGTTGTAGAAGTCGCTTTATTGAAATTTTCATTTTCATTATCATTGTTTTCTGCTTGGGCTGGAACTGCAATATTTGGTTCATTTTGAACGTTTCGAGATTTCAAATCACTATTCTGTAGAGAAAAAAATATATATCAATATTTGAGAATAAATTATGAATCAAAGTTATATAATATTATAGATTTATGTTTAAGGTTCTTAGATGCGATATCCGCTAATTTGAGATTATTTTATTACAGGAAAAATTTAACAACATTTTCATACCTCTTTTTTCAATTTTGATTCCCGAATCAATTTTTTCGAGAGTTCTGCAGGGCCAAGGTAATGCCTAGGGTTAAAAAATCAGCTTTCTCGAATTTCAAAAGTGCAGCTCCAGTTACCTCATGTTCTATAAAATAAATTAGAAACATTTATGTAAATAAAGGTTTAAGTTGCATTATGTAATTTTAACTTTCTGCTACCAAAATATTTCACCTGCACTGAAGCAGTTATACAAGAATGTCATGAAGGCTGATATATAGATCATCTTCATTGGGCTTTTTCCATGCTTTAAAATGTTTAAAATCAGCCAAACTGTGAGTGCAGATGAAGCTCGTCGTTCCACAAATAGATCGTTCGATTAAAAAGGCATTTAAATTTGTATCAAGGATTCTTGTATTGTAATTTGAGACTTTAAAGAAAACAAAATCATTTTGCAAAATCAGAATTTCCACAATTCTCCCGAAGAGTGATAAATTCGTGTCGTTCTGTGATCCTGCTTGCAGGTAAACGAAGAGGATTCTTTTCGGTAGTCTGTACAATGAACAGATACATGTTTCGTTAGGAAAAATTAATTTTTAACTAAGAAACGGTTTTTTAACAAAAAAGTTAGATTTTCAAGCAAAAATATAAACTATCAACTTAAATGCTGAATCTTCAAGTGAAATAATTAAATTTCCAGTAAAAAAATGCTTTACCAAAAAAGAACGCATATGTAATCAAGACAGTTGCATTTTCAACCAATAAAGATGGAGACAAAAAAGTAAAAAGAAATGTCTACTAAATTGTTGAATTTTCAAGTAAAAAAGACAAATTTTTTCAGAAAGTAGTTGAATTTTCAACAGAAAAAGTTCTTTTTTACCCAAATAATTGTATTTTCGAGCCAAAAAAACGAATTTTTAACAAAACAGTTGTGTTTTCGAGAAAAAATGATAACATTCTAATATTTTTAACAAAATAATTGAATTTTCAACCGAAAAATATGAATGCTCAACCAAAAATATAATCATTAATTTTTTAACAAAAAGTATGAACTTTGACGGAAAATAGTTGGACTTTTTTATTAGGTTCTAATAATTTAGTTTGCATTTAAGGGAAAAGCGAGAAAGAGGTGAAGAGAGAGAAAAAAGAAATACTGTGAAGACTGCAATAAGTAAATAGGAATTTCGCTTATTTTTTAATAACCTAGCAACAGTTTACGCCCTGCGAAGGTGTCGTCTTGATACAGGATTTAATATTCGTATTGATTTATATTACATTATATTATTGTTTAATATTAATATAATTTCAATTATGAATCGATTACTTTGGACAAATCATTTTTGAAGAACCAGAAAAAATATGCCGCTGCCCGGACTTGAACCAGAACATTAGAAATATCAACTATCAAATTATATGCTGAATCTACAACTAAATTCATAACATTTTTAGTAAAAAAAAGAAGCGTTTAACAAAACAAAACAAAAAAACAATTGAAAATGTAATAGTTGATATTTCAAAAAAAAAAATGAATTCTTGATGAAAAATGTAATAGTGGATATTTCAACCGAAGAATATTTATATTTCTTTCATAGTCAGAAACAGTTCAATTGGTCAAAAAAAGCAAGCTTGAATTAAAAAGGTTGAATTATCAAACAGAACAGAATAATTTTCAACTAAACAGTTGCATTTTTATCAAAAAAAGATGAAGTCAAAGCGTCAAAAAATATCTACCAAATTGTTGAATATTCAGGTAAAGAAGACGACGGTCTTACAAAGTAGTTGAATTTTCAACCAAAAAAGGCGATTTCTCAACAAAAAATGTAAAAGCTGATATTTGATTTAAAAAAAAAATTTATTTTAAGTCAGAAATAGTCGAATTCTAAAAAAAGACGAATTTTTAACAACATATTTCAATCCTCAATCAAAACAGATTAATTTTCAAATCTGTAGATTTAGGCAAATTGAAATTTTTACCAGTTTTAATCAGCAATGTGATTCCAGCTATAAATCAGTTATTTTTACTGATACATTAGTAACTTTAACTGATTTGTCACTACAAAATAGCTGATGCGTGGTCAGAAATCAGTTATTAATTAATATTATTAAACCAAAAGAGTTAGATTTGTTGCATTGTCAACCAAAAAATATAAAATTTCTACCAAAAGAGATGAATTTTTGAACCAAAAAGATGTCGTATATACAAAATAATTTAATTTTTCATCCAGAAATATGAATTTTTCCTTTTTTTTCTCTAAATTCAAGTGTGTATGCAGGGGGAAGAGCTGTTTAATTTAATAATTTGTGCATAGAATAAAAAAATCAATGTAAAATATGCAATAAGATGCCTTCCATAAACTAATTCACCAATTTTTGGCTACTTTATACCCACCCCTGTCCTCTCGTTGACAACAATTAATTAATTCAGATTCTTTCGTATCTTTGTTAATTAAAAGTTAGGAATACGTTAAATATTTAAGTATTTGATTGAAGATTCAACTATTTGGTAAAGTAATCTTTTTTGGACGAAAATTCTACTTTTTTGTTGAAAATTCAACTATTTGGTTGTTAATTACACTGATTGGTTGAAAAAATTTCTTTTGTTTAAAATTCAAGTATTTGTTTAAAAATTCGTCTTCAAACTATCCTGAATTCCCTTTAATTCTTCTAAATTTACTCCTATTTCACTGAGATTAATGGAATTTGATCGAATGTTTCCAATTTATTTCAGTTCTTTTGAGTTTCAGTTGAACCTTTTTTGAATTTACTCTGAATTCTTATCAATTTGTCCTGAATTCATATAAAAAATGACCTGAATTTCTTATCAATTTGGTCTAACTACTTTGCTAAAAATACATCTTAAAGTATGACAAGAATCCTTAAAATATGCAAAATGTGTATTTTGAAATTCAAGATTTTTCTAGGGTCCTATATAAATATTTCGAATTCATACATTACGGATAATATTTTCTTTATATTTCAGAAAAAATCATGTGCATATTATTCCGGGGGAAAAAGTGGTCAGGGGCTATTTTAGACAATTAATGGTGATGAAATTCCAAATTTTCGTATTCTACGTCCGATCATATGTTAAACTATTTGTTTTTGTTCCAGAAATGGGTAGAATTTTTTTTAAACAAAACTATATGATCTATATGAGAATAGGCTACATCACCTCGAAAAATACGACGCATTTGCAAGGTGCTGCTTCTAAATGGAAAAGCAAGAATTATTTACACAGTTTATCACTTCAACCTTACATTCTTCACGTTCGTGAAATATTAAAGTTAAAACTGTAAAATAATATTATCAAAACTTTTCATGTTTCCAGCTTTCTACTTTATACAAAAATATAACATAAGGATAAAATGCAAAATATATATTTTGAGAAGTTTTTGTTTATTTAACGTTGAGTTTATTTGTTTTTAGGATTATACACATATAATTTTCCTAGGTTTCTTGATAATATTCAAGAAAGAATTTGAAAGATTTTAGGAATGCCAAAAATGTATCTAGAATATTTCTAATCAGGTTTTTTTATTTTAGAGGATTTTACCAAATTTTTGGCAAAATTCCCGAAAAATAAAATTCCCGAGACTGTCAAATTCCCGAATGGGAAAATTTCCGGAAAATAAGATTCCCGAAATTATAAAATTGCCGAAATGTAAAAATTCCGAATTTGAAAATTCCCGAATCATGAAAATCCCAAACAGTTTATAATATCACCGAATTAGAAAATTCCCAAAAAATAAAATTCTCTAAGTTTGTGGCGACTGAAAAATCCCGAGAAGTGAAATTCCCGAAATTATGAAATTGCTGAAATGTGAAAATCCCTAATTGGAAAATTCCCGTATCATGAAAACCCCAAGCAGTTTATAATATTACCAAATTAGAAAATTCTGGAATAATAAAATTCCTGACTGAAAATTCCTGACTGAAAATTCCGGAACTACAAAATTCCCGATTTCCAATAATTCAAAAAATCTGCCAAAAAAAAAACTACGCTCTTTTTTCGTAGCTTGTGTCGTTTATCCAAAAATTTAATTTTTTCATTTTTCACTTTATTTTTTACGATTAAAACAAAAACCACTCGTTCCATCAAAAAATTACTAATAATAAATTTACAGAGCTTTCTAGGGTGAACAATCTTTATTGATTCATATTTTTTCATTTCTTTTATAGTTGGACCGCAAAGTGGAATTTTTTTTGTGTTTAAAAATAGAACCGTTGATAAAAAAATGTGATTTCGACTAAAAACTTCAAGCTTCGAAAACAAATTTTCTTCCATACAAATTTCTGATTACTTTATTTCCAATAAATAAATAATACCTAATGAACAATAATATTTTCAATTATTTGAATTCAGGAATTTTCTTGTTCGGATATTATATAATTTGGCAATTTTCCGTCGAAAATGTTCTAATTTGGGATTTTTATATTGCGGCAATTATATAATTTCAGAAATTTTATCATTCGGAAATTTTACAGTGTCAGGAGTTTTATTTTTCGGGATTTTTCTGTCGCCCCAAATAATTTGAATTTAACCAAAAATTCTAGGTCCGTCAAGCTAGCACCTCCACAATCGAAATTCCCAACTTGATAACTCTCTGCACAATGTGACAGGGTAAATTTTGACTTACCTGTCACTTAAATTTTGAACTCCCGATTCAGGGGTTTGAAAAATAAATGTTTAAAATAAATCCATCGACCAAGAGCGGAAGTCACCTCGGCCAAGAGCGTTCATCAAAAATTGTAATTCATGATCATTCACCTTCCGATATTTGTATGCTTTCATGTAAATTTAACCTCCATCTGTCAAATCGAGTTCTACAACAACAACACCACGGTAGCCAGAGATGGATCGTTGCATCTGAGGTTCACCATCCGACACAAACGCACCCTGTATAAAGTACCTATCACTAACCGTATTCCAAGCGTCCCACGTCCCCATGGTAACCGGCCTCAATCCAAAATGGCGGGCCACGAACACCCTGGATAATTAGCACCGTACATGGCCGTCAACCCCACTAATCTTTCAGCGCCATGTCATCGAGGCGTGACGTCACGAGGAACTCACCATCAACAATAAGACCCAGGAAGCTAGGGGTGGGTAAAAGCAGCAGAGGTTTCTTAGGAATTATCTAACGCATCCTGAGTAAAGGACCAGCAGCCAAGCATGGCCTTTCCATTCTACGCCACCATCTTCTCGATCGCAGTACAAGGTGGCGGGCCTCGAATATTCAGTACTTGGTCTCACTTCTGGTCGCCATCTTTCACCATCCTCACTACGCCACACTCCCGAAGCAGACGTCACAATACCAGTTAATGACTTCATGACAACCAGGGCTGAGTCGCCACGTCAGAGGATTACCGGGGTTCTGGTACGCCGGAATCGTTACTTGGGGTGACGCCACATTGAGGGAAATTTACGACTACTGACCGGAAACTTGACAAGAACAGTCTCAACGTTCATTGGGTGGTCATCAACTGGGCTTCAACTTCAAGATCGACTACCGAGCAATGTGCATTGTAATTGTAAAACTCGGCAACTTACGTATATTGTAACTCAGAATTTAGTTGAGGTTGTGTCTCCATGAAACCTTTCATCAAGCATAAACTATTCAAGTGCCTATGAAAGATTTCATGAGACAAAAGTTTCAAAACAACGCTGAAAGTCTCATTAAAACGTATGCGCATGCGCGCTCGCGTCTGGTCGAGGTTAGGTTATTGGCGCGTCGCATCAAAATTATTATGAATTCACAAGCCTAGGTTCACGTACACTTAGTTATTTCACCTCATGCGATGTTCCGTTCACATTTTCAATTTTGAATTTTCCCGCCACACCGAAGTCGGAAACTTTCCAAGACTCATGAAACCTTCTTTTGTTAAGATTCATGAATCTTGGGATCTAGATTTAGAGTAAGAATTTTTTTGTAACAAATTTGTACGTTATTTGTAATCGATTACCGGAAATAGTTCTTAGTTTTAGTTAGTAACAGTTTAGTTCACACTCCCTCTACTAGGCGCTGTAGTTTGAAACTCGGTAAACGTCGATTTCTTATGTAAGTTTCAGGATTTAGCATAGAAATCGCGATTTTAGTTATGCCAATAGGATTTATGTTAATGTTTCGCGAAAATTGTCATGGAATATTGTCACACCTTTAGTCAACGATAAAATTTTAGTTCATAGTTCTACCGGTAGTTGCGCTAGACTTAAGGTTTGTGAACACGCCTGCATGCGAACACCCTTCGAGTTCACGGGCTTGGTGCGTCGCATGAAATCTGTCACTTTCGTTCTTGGCCTGCTAGCGGCACGAAGTTTCTGGTTGTACTTTGAATTACTTGATTGGATTGTCAAAATATATGGAAATTGGATTTGTTATACGACTAAAATTGGATTTTGTTGGATTGTTAACCAAAAAAAAAAAGAATAATTACTTTAAATAACGACCAAAAGAAATGTCC
>CAKNYM010052773.1:106683-138319 GCA_932195095.1 Andricus curvator
GCTCCAACCCTTAACGTTAAAAAGCAACCCCTTGGTACCACGCAGATATGACATTGTCAAAAATCAATCTTTTTGAGAATTTTTACAGTGTCAATGGAGTCTCTGATTTTTGGGCTACTCAAAAATACCCACTCCGATTTTTGGGCTCCAACCCTTAACGGTAAGAATCAACCTCTCTGTACCATGCAGATATATCGCTTTTTTCGGAAATTTTCCTACTACATTTTTCCCCTCAACATTTTCTGTAACGTTTTTCCTCGAAACTTTTTTTTATTAAATTCTATCCCTCAACATTTTCTATAACGTTTTTCCTTGAATATTTCCGAGTAAAATTTTTACCTCGCGATTCTGTTTACCTCTCAACACACCTCAAAACTTTCTGTGTTACATTTTTCCTCTGGGGCTTCATATCAGAGACGTTTTTTCCACCCATTGCATTGCTCTCGTGTAAGTTTATGCAGAAAAAGAATTGCACGCACAAACAATGGGATTTAATCGCGTTGGAAGTTGTAACACGCACTTTACAGTATATACAGTCGTTAACACGGAAAAGTGCGTGAAAAGACGGCCAGGCACCGCTGAAGGCGTTCAGCGAGCCCCACTCAGTTAAGGCGAAAAGGCACGTGAGTCGAAGCGGGCAATGGGATGGACCGTCAGTCCCCGCCGCCGAGCCTTGCACCACAATCCAGCGCTCGCTGAGGTGGCAAGGAGCCCATAAAAGCCGGCGCACGAGAGCAACGAGGGAGACCAGCGTCGGGTTCCCGGCTGCAAACAACATCCAAGTATTTGGAGTATTTCCTAGGCATCCTATTAGTTCTCTGGTCGGCTCTCCGAAAAAACTAATATCCACCAGTCTTCTGGGAGGTCATCTCGCCCATCCGTTAGCTCGCTAACACTCCTTTCTATCTTCCACCAGCTTTTCGGTATGCTCTTCTTTCTATTCCACTACTTCCCTCACACCTCTTTTTACATTCTCATCATAATGAGAAAGTATTGGTTTTATGTGGAAAATGACTTTCGCGGATTCCATCAAATGTCGACGTTTTGAGGCTCCCTGAGTCAGAAAAAATAGTTTTTCTTCGGTGTCTGTCTGTCGTTGTCGTTGTCGTCTGTATATCGGATAACTTTTGAAAGACTAATGGGATTGGATTGTGCTTTGGCACACAGTTTCAGGGGGCAAAAAAAAGATCGAGTTCGTTAACCAGCCATTTTGGATGAAAATTCAAAAAGTTAGAGCATTTTCAAAAAATTTGTGATTATTTTTTTCTAAAATTGAAAATTATATGTGAGGCCGCTTATAATACTCGAAAATTCAAACAATTTATCCTTACGACTTTTTTTGATGAAAAGAAAATTGTCCGCGTTCCAGCATTTTCAAAATCCCCCCAAGAAAACGAAAAGTAACATTTTCGGCCAAACAACGCCCGATACGAAAAAAAAGTCAAGATAGAAAAAGTGTTTCTTTTTACACGTCCTACAAGATTATCATGACAAGTTTTCCAATTTTCTTCAAAAAAATCGAAAATTCAAATTTTGATCGCACAAAAAATAATGAATTATTACATTCTCATCATAATGAGAAAGTATTGGTTTTATGTGAAAAATGACTTTCGCGGATTCCATAAAATGTCGACGTTTTGAGGGCCCCTGAGTCAGAAAAAATATTTTTTACGTCGGTGTCTGTCTGTTGTTGTCGTTGTCGTTGTCTGTATATCGGATAACTTTTGAAAGACTAATCGCATTGGATTGTGCTTTGGTACACAGTTTCAGGGGGCAAAAAGAAAGATCGAGTTCGTTAACCAGCCATTTTGGATGAAAATTCTAAAAGTTAGAGCATTTTCAAAAAAATTTTTAACCATTTTTTTTCAGATTTGAAAATTATATGTACGGCCGCTTATAGTACTCAAAAATTTAAACAATTTATTCCTACGACTTTTTTTGATAAAATGAAAATTTTCAGAGTTACAGCATTTTCAAAATCCAAAAGAAAAAACAAAAATTCACATTTTCAGCCAAACAACGCACGATACGAAAAAAAGTCAAAATAAGAAAAGTGTTTCTTTTTGCACGCCCTACAAGATTATCATAACAACTTTTTGAATTTTCTTCAAAAATCGAAAATTCACATTTTTATTGCACAAGAAATAATGAAAAATCCAAAAAATCAATTTTACGGTCAAACTATGCAAGATACGACCAATAATGACTGGACTGAAATTGTGTATTCAAAAAAGATCTACAAATTTCTTATGGGTCACTTTTTGATACGATGTGTAGTTTTTGTTTTAATTCGTAAAAAATAACATTAACAGTGAAAAAATCGGCCCGATAGCGGGCACATTCTCATCAAATCTTTGCTTATTTACTTTATTTTTCATCTCTGGTGTGTTTTTTCACAATATTTCATTTTTTTTTATGTTCTCAATACTATTTCTAACGATTGAAACAATAAAATATAATAATAATTCAGACAATTTATTCTGACTGAAAATATGACTTTTATTTCAGAATGCGTTTTGATCTTTGTTTACTAAAATAATTGCTGTGAAAAAATTCGACTATTACATTTATATTTCAAGAACTATGCTCCAAATAGACGAAATGAATATATATATATATATTAAAAAAAAAAAGGAGTTATTGGTTCCTCGTTTAGAGGTGGGCCGGGAATGCGCAGATGGAAACATATGAACCCCTATCTAATACAACGCTGCTGAAGGCTGGTGACCTTCTCAGTATAAAACATCAACCAATTGCGACTCTCTCGGTTTCAATTCCTTGTCCTCGCCCCCCCCCCCCCGTAACAGAAGTTTTGGTGGGACTGACGTTAGAATTGGACTCTCCACTATACGACGAATCGCTACTCAACTTGGACATGCTTTCGACTCGCAAAACAAATTTCGCGCATAAAGGTGGTAGTTGGGTGTACAACCTAAACATGAACAATACAAACAATAAAGTAGCCTCGGAATGGACTGAAACTTTAATTGACGAAATGCATACACACGGTGAACGTAAATTTCGAGTTTCAGGCGATGAATGGAGACTGGGTGTTTGGAATGATAGAGGAGTGAATGATCTTAAAGTAAGAGAACTACGCATAGAGAAACTATGCATGCTAGGAAACTAGATATTTTATGTGTACCTGAGACAAAGAAAAAGGGATGCGAAAGTAGAAACATAGAAAATGGGGTGTTGAAAGGCGGTTTTGAAATATGGTCAGGAGTAGATAGGGAATCACATGGTAGTCAAAGGGTCGGTTTGATTATGAATGAAAAAGCAAGATATATGTTCCAAAAACGACTTAAATACTTTTTTTCTCCCCTTTTCAGATAGTTGGAAAAAAATCTTTCTGATTGTAGGATTTATTATAAAGATACGGAAATATACGCTGAAGTAAAGGAATTACCTTCTTCATTTTAAATCAAATACAACTTTAGTCATTTTTATCTGAAAAACATTGAAAATAACATATGGTCGTTGCGAAGCGCGACGACCAAATTGCGCGCAGCAAGCGCGCTCAAACTTTTGGGTTTCTATTATACGATGAACAGAAACGAGCGTGAAGCGCGAGGTTCACATGATGATCATACCAAATATCGAGCGCGAAGCGCGAGTGTCGTGATGAGAATGTGTTCCTTAAGGTCGATAGAACCTTAAGTAAATTAGTTCTTCTTTTTATGTAAAACTGACATAATTAAACCAAAAGAAGGTCATAACGATGAAGCTTACTAAGAGAGTATTAGCCTGCGAAGCGCGCAATAGCGAGCACACGAAGTGTGAAAACCTAGACGACAAATGTGTCCGAGCGCGCAGCGCGAGGTGAATACATTATCGAGCGCGAAGCACGAGATCCAACAGGTGCGCGCTGAAACTTGCGAGATTTAAAAAAATCTGTTGATTCCGCTGCGACGCGTCACGGCATCGAACAGGGACTCGGTTTTGCTTCCTCAGAGAGGAAGCTTTGTAATGGTAACATTTTCCAAAATTTTTAAATTCATTTAATTGAACGTTCCCCAATTTAAAAATGTCTAATACAATGTTCTAAGCAATTGTCCGGATGTGTGTGTGTGGATGTGTGTGTGGATGTCACGCTTTTTTGTGAACACGATAACTTGAAAAACGTTGCAGATGAATTGATGAAATTTGGAGTGGTTCTTTTCCCGACTGATATCTTGAAACTGACCGAAGGATTTCTAAAAATATTTGTTGCATTTTTTCTTAGCACTAAATAATATTTGAAAAATCGGTTTTTTATAGTGAAACTTTTTTCATTAACATAATTCAAAGTTTATGCAAGAATATAAAAGATTCCTTGGTTCGAGACGAATCGATTGACCTATAATATTTATAATTTTCATTAAAGCGTAGGAAAGTTATGGTAATTTATATATTTTGAAAATCGGTTTTTTATAGTAAAACTTTTTTCATTAACATAATGCAAAGTTGATGCAAGAACAGAAAAGATGTGTTTATTCAAGTGGAATCGATTGACCTACAATATTAATGAATTTTATTGAAGAGTAAGGAAGCTATGGTAATGCGTAATATTTGAAAATACGGTTTTTTATAGTAAAACTATTTTCTTCAACATAATTCAAAGTTGATGCAAGAATATAAAAGATTTATTGGTTCAAGACGAATCGATTGACCCATAGCATTTATAATATTTGAGTCATCTGTTTCAAACAGAACAACTTTTTTCATCGACATAATTCAAAGCTGACGCATGAATAGAAAAGACTTTTTGATCATAAATTTGCAAATAGAGTAATTCTGACAATTTTTGTAAAGAAATCATAAAGCTGGGAAAGGGATAGAGTGCGTCAGAACTTTTCCCTTCCATTTTCCAGCTCGAAAAATCCTCACTTCGAATACAAAATTTGATTTGTATGATTTGTCTTTGTGTTAACAATTTTTTTTGTATTATTTTGTAGTTTTGCATTTTTTGTACATTTCTATTTTTAAATTGATCAAAATGAAGACTTTGGTTTGTCTATTATTGAAAAAAATAACTAATGCTTCCTCTATGAGGAAGCAAATACATTTGCTAACGGGAAGCAAAGTGCTCGTGAAATGAGCACCATATAATTATAAATACAAACAAAGTGGAAACACTCGAGATCGAATTCACAGCTAGTTTTTTATTGTAAAGCCAATTATTAAAATTCTATTTTAATTTTTTTTTATAGTTACTCGGGATTCGGGTCATCGTTCGGATAATGGCCGACGGCGTAGGGGTCGCATGCGAACAATACGGCAATTGAAATCAAAAGGCGTTATTTCAGGTGAATTCGCGCAGCAGTTACGGGCCGAGACGGGAGGCGTTGCTTAACAGTTGGCCAGTAATGCACCAAGGAATACCGCGGAAACGATCCGGCTCCAACTTATACGGCAACGCGTTCACCGCGATCGGAAGCACAGATTTTAAGTGGGTCACGCTACCCGCGGTTCACGGTTTGGGAGAATATACCCGCGACGTATACATTCATGTCTGAGAAAGAACGTGAAGTTTAATGAGGCAAAGTTATTTCGGCGAAATCAAAGCTTTGAATGACCTCATATCGTGTAAGGAGAACCACAATAATATTCGGCCCTCTACGAATTTGGAACTAATGTCAGAAAATTCTACACCACCTATGAATCTAACCGTCCAAGATACTCTAAGGGAGATCGACAACCTCCTTTCTGAGTATGCGTAGTATGAATTCAAAGCATGAGGAACCGTCGTCATAAGTAATGTGCCAAATATGATCAGAGCCAAACATTTTATATTTTTATAAAACTCAATATCGATATTTTGTTATTACGGTTTAAGAGACTCTACCCCCTCTCGTTGTGAAATGTCCATGTCAACCACCTCGAGGGGGCGTAATCGTTCCCGCCCTCGTGACTCATTCTTCGGTCGCAATCCGGAGCCCCAGCACGACCGTGACGCAACGCGCAAAGCGTTCATATTATTGCATGGTATCGAGCTTCAAACGCAAAATTCGATTTCTATTATCTAGAGTCGTTTGGTTGTCTGAATCGGTAATAAAAATAGCTAATTCACAAACGCTTGACAAACGCTACTTTCGTTTGGAAGGTTGCATCTTAAGTTCGCCGCAAAACGCTTAAGTTGAGTGGCCAGACAAAAGAATTGATACCGAGCGTTGCAATTTGGCACTGATCAACCAGCTTATGTCAAGCAATCTAAAGTAGGGTTGCCATCTGCATAGGACAGGTTGGAAGGACAAAAAATATATATATATATAATTAATTAACATTTATAATAAATATGTATCAAACACAGCACTTGAGTATATCAAAAGCACTCATCTTATAGTTTACAAACTAAATATAAATCAGTTCACTGTAACTTTGCTTTCTGGAATGGGGGGGGGGGGGCAGGTAACTTCGGTAACTTGCTTACTTACAGAAAAGTCATAGAAAGAAAGAGACAGAGGTGCGTCCGTAAATAGGTGCGTCTGCGTTTTCGATAGATGTGTATCCTTGCGCAAGTGAATTCACCTTCTTAAGAGGAAAAGAGACAGACTATTCTGATTTCTATCACTTTCATTCTTGTTGATTTTCTTCAGGCAAGCGCAGCAGACGAAAAAAATTGACTGATACGCACAAAAACGCCAAAAATAAATAAAATTAAAAGAAAATTCCCAGTATCCCTAAAAGGAAGGACATTTGGGTTGTGCGAAGGACTTAGAAGGACACGACTAAAAAGAAGGACAAATCCTACCAAGGAAGGACCTTTGGCAACCCTATTTAAGTACCTTTTACAGAATTCCCCTTTGTGCCAACGCTTTCGTCCTATTTTCAACGCTAAGCGTTCAATAAAAGCACTCAGATCACAAAATAAACTCCCAGCGTTGGTGTCGGGCTTTGATTCGCCAGTTTGAATCACGCAGACTAAAGTACCTAATGAAAAATGCTTATCTCGTTCTAACGGTCCCACTTTAACTTCAACGGTAAGCGTTTAAGAAAGCGTCCTGACAACAAAACAACCAAACGCCTCTGGATAATAGAAATCGAATTTCGCGTTTGAAGCTCGATAACATGTAATTATATTAACGCTTCACGCGTTGCTGAACGCTAAGCGCATCTCCCGAACGCTTAGCGCTCATCACTTCCAACGCGATCACATCGCATTGTTCGTCCATACAATTCTTTTTCTGCATAAACTTACACGAGAGCAATGCCAATGGTTGAAAAAAAGTCTGTGATATATTCCAGCGCAAAAACAGTTCATAATTTGCCATTAGACTTTTCCGATCAGGAGAGCATAAACTAAAAAATATCAAAAATATTGAAAATTCTACCGGGACCTTTTTTACTCTATCATTTTTGAAATTTTTTGGAAGCTTCATTTATTTGTCTGATTTAGTTTCATATTGATTGCTAATTTATTCGTCGTTACTGTCCTTGTTTATCACAGTTACACCTTTTTTGTGTGACTAAACTGGTCAAAACTTTCGCCGTACAATCAGCGAAAGTACTATTAAAAATCACTGCTGACTTTGAAACGTGATTATTCGTTCCCAAAAGAAGCGAGAATTTTTTTTAAACCAGTTCACACCACACAGTGTTTAAGGTCTTATATTTGATTCGAGCTAATAAAATTTGAAAAATCTTCACGGGTTCTCGAGGTACGACTAAAAATGTTCAAGCGTGTCTGCGCCGAATTTCAGTCGCTTTAGCAGCAAGTCTGGCCATCTGCGGTGATCGACGCCTGAGACGCAAGGCTGATTTGCTTGAACATTTATGTCATATCTTGCAAACCCGTGAATAATTTTGAATTTGATTTTGAAGCTTTAAGGGCTTAAATTGAAGATTAGATTTTACAATTCACGTTCTGTCAGTTTCAGTTTTTTCCATGAGTATAGTAAGTCACAGCACGAGTTGAATTTAAGAAACAAAGTCTGAGAAATTCTCGGCGATCACTGCGTTCACGGCCGACAGCACTGATCGCCGACTGAAAATTAAAGTTTGAGAGTTGGACATCTTGAAACATAATTTGAAAAAGGTTTTTTGCTCTATTTTTTAATAGTACTTTCACTGCTCATACCGACAATTTCCCACGGTAGTGTTCTGTTTAGCTTATGGTCAATATTGGTCGAGAATCATCAGACCGGCAGAAATGTTGAGGAGTTAATTCACAAAAACAAAATTTGTAACTGTGATAAATGAGGACAGTGACGAGCACTAAACTTTTAATCAATATAAAACTAAATCAGATAATAAATGAAGCTGCCAAAAAATTTGAAAAATGATAGAATACCACGAATAATCATTGTATATTTTCTTTTGCAATGTATATATACATTATGTATATATCATATATCTAATAATCTATAAAAACACTTATATAATTGTATTAAATGAATATATTCCGGTATTACTGGGCCTCAGGACTTGGAATATGTAAAAATTACAGTTTTTAATTTTTTACACTAAGATATCCCAAATTAAAAATTTGAACAACGAAAATTCACAATAATAGCTCTTTGGGTGACTATTCTTTAGTAAAAAACTGAGATAGTACTTAAGATTCATCACACAAAAAATTTCAAAGGAAAAAGCTTGAAAATTTTGTTGAGATTGAATTTCCCGCCAACAAATTTTCAAAGAAACTTTTTTATTTATCTTTGTTTGTTTGAAAATTTAATTGTTTCGTAAAAAATTAATCTGTTTTTGGTCTAAAAATCAACTACTTGGTTGAGAGTTGAAATACTTAGTCAGAAATTCATTTTTTTGTTTCGAAAATTTATTATTTCTTAATGGTGACTGAACTATTTGATGTCAAATTCATGTCTTTTGTTGGAAATACATTTTTTTCTGGAAAAAAATTAATCCCCTCAGTTGAAAATTCATATTTTTATTTAAAAATTCAACGACTTTGTTGAAAGTTAAATTCCTATGTTAAAATTTTTTTTGTATTATATTTATTATATTTTGTAAATTCAAAAACTTTTCATTTCAACTCTTCAAAATTGTAGAAATTTGAATTTGACATCCTCAAAATTCAACAGCTTTTATTTTGAAAATCTACAATTAGAAATTATGCAAGATTTAAATTTTAGAATTAAAAATTCTGTACTTTTAGTTTACAATTTTTTTAATTTGTGATTTAAAATTAAAAACTCTTTACATTTGATCTTCAAAATCAGAAAAAAGTATCGATTTTTATTTGGGCGTTTATAGTATTTTAAATTTTAGCATATATTTTAGTTTGAGGGTTAGACAACTAAAATGAGGAACATGTTATAAGCGCGCGTAGCGCGCTATCTTTGCTAGTGAACGATAACGTTAAGAATTTAAAATTAAATCAAAATACATTTTGGATTCATGGATTTATTATGAGCTAAGTTTGTTCAAAACGTTACATAACACTCATAACAGTATCACTTTACACCCCTCCGCTACTTTGTAGCATATCGTAACATCCCCCCCCCCCCTTCGAAAAAAGCTGTTACCTATCAATCGAAGGATGATAAGGCAAAGGAATGGATCCTTTGTTTTCCTACAGCCTGTGCTATTGTAGTGATTCGGATGGATGATGATAAAATTGCGCCTGAATTGAATAGAGTTCCATTAAAGCTTTTAAAATTTCCCTGGTCAAGAACCTTGACATCAAGAATAAAAAAAAAGAAAAAATCAAATAACTCAAATTCAACCTGAATCCACCCGAATAGCTAGAAGTTTTAAATTTTAAATTCAAATTGAACTTTATCGGTTAAACAACAAGCGATCTCGATCAAGTCAACACTACCGTTCCCAAATAATAATTCAATGAATAAAAGAGAAGTTACAACTGAAAATTCATACGATGATGAATGTTAGATCGTTCGACGATCCATGCTACTTTAAGACATATATGTAACAGTCCGCGAAGAAAGGGACCTGATTCGTCAAAGCTGAATTTTACAGAACCGGTGATAGTAGCAGAGCCCGCAAGCCAGAATTTGAGTAGTGGGGATGCATCTACGAAAAGCACACCCACCACTTACCACGGCACTTTTAGGCACGACCCAGTGAACTTCACAGGCACGTCGCGTACAGCTGCAGTGGCAAGTGTGGGAATGGGTTTCATAGGCATCCGCGTACGCTCGTCATGCCTATGTTTGTGGCTATCGATTGGCGTGAGAAAATGCAAATCAATTTTTCCCGCATTAGGTCCCTTTCTTCGCGGGAGTCACATATTTTTCTTTTAGCTTATTTGCAAGAAAATTCGATAATCAGAGGTTTGAGGTCACTGATTTCGAACCCAAATTACCAACTTTAAAATCAAAAATGTCGGACCCAAACCTCTAAAAGTAATTCCATTTGCATGAAACTTAACAGGGCGGTTTTTGGAGCAGCTGATTTCAAATCAGAAACCTAAATTTGAAAATTCAAAATGATGGATCCAAAACCTTCGGCGACCTTAGACGACTGTTGCGTAATTCACTCGTGTGATCCAAGGATATGGAGCGATCCAAGGATGGCCGCCTTCTACTTTCTACCCGCAAGTCAAAAATACGGCTATAAAAATATTGATAAATAAAATGAAAAACAATAAATTTTTTAAAAAGATTCATACATGTTTATTTGACAGATGAAGTCCACAGCTAACAACTAAAAAGGTGATGAAATATACAAATAAAATTTATACACATCGAATCGCCGGACTGGAGTACAATTAGGATAAGGTACCGGTCACTTTTACGAAATTCTAGGATGTGAAGATTTTGAAGATTCGTGAAAGTGCGACACGCATTATCCGAAATTATTCAACAGATTGTCAGGACCCTTAAAATCTACAAATTGAACTTTCCGAGAACAAAAAGACCGCAATCACCTGTACTTAAAATATTTATTTAATTTATAAACTCAAACATTACGTAGATATAGATTATATTGTTGTAGTATACCCTTTTCGGGGTTTAACATATTCAAAATTCCCCCCTCCTACAGAAGATTGTCGGACATTATACCTTCAAGCTCACTACCCTTTTAATGAAACCTTCATTCGCTCAACTCGCATAATAAGCTTCCAAGTAATACGCCGCGTACTCAATCCTGTGGGTTTCCTAATTCTCTAAAATCCCCTACCGGCTGCAGCCGGATTTGTATTCGAAGCACTCGCATTTGCCTGAACTTTGGTCAGAGGAGTGGGAAACTGCAGAAAACCAAAACTCCTGAGCACAAGTAGTCACCGACAGACGAGTTTAGATGTAGACATTCAATAGCATCGAGTGCCCACCTCTAACCTCGACGTCAAACCTCATCCTCGACTGTAGTTGGACGCAGTGAAAACACGACTGAACGCGAATTCCGAACGGTCACCCATCCGAGCTCTAATTGCGCCCGTTTGTGTTGAACGTTTAAGTACTCGAACATTCGTGATTCGCCACCCAGCTACTACCGTCGGTATGTAACTAGATATAATTTTAACCCTAAATCTATCCGCAGTACATACAGTCGCCCGCAAGTATGTGTCGTAATGATTGGTGTTCATTACTCTACTTATCTGCTGGCTAGAGTTTCAAAATGATCAATAAAATAAAATTCAAAAGGGTAATCAAGAAGCTTACCGGTAGCTTAAGAACTTGCCGAAAACTTACCGCTTAGTTTTCAACGTTTCTGTCGTAAATTACCGCCATTCGAACTCTACACTGTCCTGCCCGTCATTAATTTTAATTTCTGCGCTAGTTCTAATCCCACTCAACAGTTCGTGGTTCTGGTGGATACGTTTCCTTAATATCTCTCCTAACATAATTATCAGCCCATTGAATTTCTTCTGGTGTATATTTCGCTCCAGAGAGAGCACCAGCTACAGCATATCCATTGCCCAACAAAAGGGGTACTTTTGTATGAATCAAGATAACATTTCCGTGTCGGATAGTCTCGAATACCTCGTGAGGCTTGAGTTTTACGCCGTCATACGTCGAAACTTCATACCCTTCACGGAAAAACTTAGGGCGCGACACGACGAAATAACAATGTATAGCGAAGCCAGGTCCAAGCCTCTCTCGTTTTTTTGTAAGCATGACATGAGTGGGCTTCGCTGTATGCACTTCATATACACTTTGTTCATAGGCGGCTGGTAGACTTCTGATTGCAACAGCCGTCGGTCTCGTTCCATCATGATAGATTTGGATTCCAGGACTACTAGGACGTGTTGGTGAACTTGTTGAAGAAGAAGCTATTGGTGGATCTGTAAAAATGATACAAATTAATTCATTAGTATTATATGAAGAGTAGGAAAAAGATGTTGATACTCTATGAACGACCCTTTATATCGTGACACCTCTGTATGAACAAGTTTCATAACTAATTTGAATATGACATTTCACTACTAACAGCAGACAGGTTTAGTAATTAGTACTGTCTAGTTTAGAATACTATTCGGAATTAATCTGAATTCACATTGAATTTATTTTAATTAATTAGAGTTCTTTGAATTCTTCGTATACAGAGTGATCTTTTGAATTGCTTATAATTATTTTCAACTATTTCCGATTCTTTAAAATTCTTGAACTTCCTTAGAATCTTCCTAATTCTTCAGAATATAGCATATCCATTGGATTCACTGAATTCCAGAAAATCTCTGGTATCCTTGAAGTTTCTAAAATTCTCGGATTTCTTGGAATTTCTGAAATCCTTGAATTCTACGAAGGTCTCAAATTATTTGGATTTCATGAATTCCTTAAATTATCTGGATTTATGAAATTCTCTGAATTCCGTCACTTCGGTTGATTCTTTGAATTCCGGTATTTTATTAATCCTTAATTTCTCTGAAGTCGTGAAAGTTTCTGAATTTTTTCAAGTTACTAGATTACTTAAATTCTCTGAATTTTCTGAATCCTTGAAATCTCTGAATTTTTTGAATCCTCAAATTCTCTGGATTTTCCCAATTCCTCGATTTCTCGGAATTCTTCGAATTCTTTGGATTCCTTAAATTACCTGTATTTCTTAAATGCTTTATATTCCTAGAATTTTCTTAATTCTTTTTATTCTCTGAATTCCTAGAATGAACTAGAATTTCTGAATTTCATTGAATTCCTAGAATTTATTGAATGTCAAGTATTCATTATGTTCATAAAATTCTTTGAATTCTCTGAAATCCTATAATTTTCTAAATTTCTAGAATTCTCTAAATTTTTAGAATTATGTGAACTACTTGAATTCTTTAAATTCCTTCTATGCTCTCAACTCCGAGATTGCTATGAATTCAAAGGATTCCTTGAATTCTCAGGATTTTTCAAATTCTCTGAATTTCCTCAATTCTCCATATTCCTTGAATACTTTGCATTCTCTGAATTCGTTAAATTCATAGAATTCATTGAATTTCATTCATTCCTTGAATTCGGGTGCGTGTCGCTAGCACCGCCACAACGGAATTTAAATATGTTCTTTATGTCATAATTTTGGACTTCTTTTGGGCACCGATGCCGATTTTTAGGCTTTTTTAGTTTTCTCAAAAAACTGACTTTTGGTTGGAGGTGCTGGCCGCTAGCACCTCCACTACAAAAAATTTGAAAAATTAAAAAAACCAACAGCGCCAGAATTTTGGGATTTTTTCGGGCTCTAACAAATGCAAAAATTAATCTAAAAATAAAAACCCATATCTCCTGGAAACCAACCTCAAAATAAAATATGCAATCAAACCAAATGTAAGCATATCAGAATTTTTTTTTTGGGCTCTCCTTGGGAACCAATCCCGATTTACGGGCTCTTTTATTTTTCTCAAAAAACCGGACTTTTCAATGAAGGTGCTGACAACCAGCATCTCCTCCACATAAAATGTAAAAAATTAAAAACACCAACAGCGCCAGAATTTTGGGCTTTTTTGGGCTCTCATAAACTGTAAAAATCAATTTTTAACAAAAAAACTTGTCTCCCATATTTCAACTTAAAATAACTCACGCACTCAGCCTAAATGTAAGCATATCATAATTCCGGACTATTTTTGGGCTCCCCAAAACACTCAAAAATTATTTCAAAGAATCAACCTTAACCCTTAAAAACCCCGACGAAGAAGACATGGCATAAGTAAGGGAAAACGTATACCGTAGGGCTGAGCTAGTTTTGAGCTGATTCAAATCACCAAATTGAATTGTCAGAAAACAACCAATAACACTAACACCTACACGGAAAAAAGTTGTACTTGAGGAATTACAGAATTAGTTACGATGTGGCGGATATGAGAAAAAATCTGTAATAATTACAGACCTACGTTTTTGTAAATTCTACAGAACTTTTTCTATGAGAATTAAATATAATTCAGGAAGAATTCTTAAACGGGACAGTAGTTTTAGCAAGGGGAATCTTCAAAATTTGCGAAAATATCCGATTATATTCGACGGTATATAAACCCAAGAGAATCTTATTATTTACACTTTTTTCCCAATATTACTGAAAATATTCAAAGTCAAAAATAAAAAAAACTCAAAAATATTTCAACCTAGTATTAAATATTTTATGCAAAAATGTTGTATCTTTTACCCTATTTCAAGAAAAAAAATGCGAATTGTTTCATTATGAAAATTGAATGATTCATTTTGGAATTTGTGAAAAAATGTTTAATATTTAATATGAACTATTTGCTTTTCAAATTAAGGATCACAAAAAACAAAACATACAAAAATTATGAGAAAATAAAAAAAATGTATGGATAAAAAATCCACTATATATGCGTTGATTCAAAATAGTATAACAATTATCAAAACAAATACTAACATGAATAAAAAGTAAAGTTTGGGAAAAAACTTCTAATTGAAAATTTGCCAGAACTAATGTATACTTTGATCTGCTTTGATGTTCACAAAATCATGAAGACAATTTCTGGAAAAAAATCATTTTTTCGACCTTTTTGAATTTTGACCCTAAAACTAATTATTTTCAAAAAGTAGTAGCCGCTGGACCGGGAAATGAGCAGGATTTTTTTAAACCCGAAAAACCGGAAAACGACCGACAATTCAGTAGTTAACCAAATGTTAACGTCCAATTGAAACTTTATAAACTATTTTGAATATTAATATAATTTAAAATGAATAAACTCATTATTAAACTCTTTTAATCAATTTCAAATTATACACGTTCAAATATTGTTTCAGTTTTAAATATTCAATTTTTAACCCATTGCGAATTAAAATTTTCTAATTAAAAAAAAGGGATTTTTTAAGTATTTAGCAGTATTTGGCAGTTTATTTAAAATAAGCAGTTATAAATTAAATATTCAAAACTACACAATTTGAAAACAAATTGTTTTAAACAGGAAGCCTTGAAGCCTTAAAATTGTAGAGTGCAAAGTTTAACCTTTTCAGGTAAGAATTTTAATTGTTACGTTTTGTTAAATTTTGAAATTGCTAGTGAAATTGTTTAATTTAAATTTATGAATGACAACTAAATAATTATTGATTGCAAACGACTTTACATAAAAAAATAACCTCTTATTTAAAAAGTGTTTGATTTTAAACGATCAATTGAAAAATGTTTAAGTTTTAAGGTTTCTAACCTAAAATTGCTTCAAAATGATATAATTTTCAAAATTTCAAAATGTATACTGATTCATTCTTTCATTTAGAGCATGGGAAAATGAAAACGTGGATTTATATGTCATTTCATTTAAAATTATTTCATTGCATAATATTGAGAGATTCCATTTTATACGCGTGAAGTATTCATCGTTTAAATTAAAAAATGTTAAGCTTGAATTTCAAAAGTTTAAAATTCGGGATTATAACACGATCGGAAATTCACTAGAAAAAATCAAAAAAATCTTTGACTTTTATTCTGGCTTTAGTAGACAGATTGATTACCTGCCCCTGGTTTTGGTCAGTAAATTTCAAAGATTTCACAGCTTCTGATTGGTTAGCAATAAATCGACCACGTTCAACTCGTCACGCGCTTTTACCATTCAATCATATAATTTCATAATAATAATTTGACGCAGACAATCAAAATTTGTATCTAAATTTGGGACCACTAATTTTCCCAGATCTGCTTACGAATTCCCGGTATTTTCCTGTATACTTCGAGGTGCACAAGATTCCACGAAAATTCCCGGATTTCCCGGGTCGCTAGACACCCTGATATTGTGATGCCGAATTTCACACTTTTTCATTTTGAAATTGTAAATTTAAAAAATTGAATTTTTTTAAAAGCATTAAAAAATTACAGTTTGTAATTTAGATTCGTGAAATTAAATTTTTTTAATCAAAGAATGCTCTACAACAGTGCATTATGCGCCATTTATCATAAAGGTCATCTGATATATGAATATGGGCCCAAAATGATCTTAATGAGAAGTGGCGTTTAATGTACTGCTGTAGAGCACTCTTCAATTGTTTAATTTTAAATGTAATCATTACAATTCTTGTATTAGATGTTTTAATTTTAAACGTTTAAATGTTGGTCGAATACAGTTATTTTTTACTTTTAATTAAAACATTTTGTTTTTTGAATAGTAATTATCATCTTTTTGTTTACAATTAATCTTTTTAGGTTAAAAATTTTAGTTGAAATTGGAACTACTTTCTGAAAATTTCATTTTTTTGAATAAAGATTCATAACTTTAGTTGAAAATTCGTTTTTTTTTGGTTAAAAATTAATTTTTTCAACTGAAAATCTAAATATTTTGTTGACAATTCAAATTATTTGTTGAAAATAATTATTCCCTGGTAATTTGGAATAATTTTACTATTATTACATTGGCTATCTGTTTAAGAAATGTTATCTTAAAAAATTTAAATGAAATAAAAATAATGAATAGTTATGAACCTAATATTTATTAAAAATTTTCAGCAAATGTTGACATAACAATAACAATAGTAATTATATCGTCTTTATCACTTTTTAACATTAGCTATCTAGTATATGACAACTGTGTTTTTTGTCATCCTTCACTTTTACCAGGATTGTGTGCTTCAGAATGTGCCTCAACAAAAATACTAGTTTTTTATCACAAGAAGAAATTTTTATATTCCCCAAAACGCGTTCTCTGTTTTTAAAGACAACTAGAACGGGTTCGGGACGTTTCAGATTTGCCCCACCTAGGTCGGTGCATTTGAGAATGCCCACACCTAGTTCGGTGCACTTAAAAGCGCTCTCACCTAGTTCGGGACATTTAGAGATGCCCACTCCTAGGTGTGTGCGGTTTAAACGCCCATGGGGCGTTTTCGGGTTCGGAGCCTAACATATATATTTTATTAGGGTTAGGTGTTATTATTATGTGTTGTTTTTGGACAATTTAATTTATTATGTTTAGTGAGCTCAAAACTTGCTAAGATCTACCGTATGTGTTTTCTCGTACTTATTTCATATCTTCTTCTTTGGTGTTTTTATGGTTTTTTTAAGTGTTTTTGGGAGCCCAAGAATACAAGGAAATTCGGATGTGTTTACATTTAGGCTGGTTGTGTAACATATTTTAAGGATACTTTTTGGGAGACTGGGGTTGTTTTCTGAAAATCAATTTTCCAGTTTTCGAGAAAAAAATAATAAACTCAAAAATTGTTATTGGTGCAGAAAAAAAGCCCGAAAACCCAAGAAAAGCCCAAAATTATGGCATCAAGAACATATTCGAATTCCTTTGTGGAGGTGCTAGTGGAACGCACCTCTTGAATTCCTAAAGTTTCTTGAATTTATTGAATTCTTGTGAATTAGTTGCATTATTTTTAATTCCTGGTAATCCATTCAATTTTTGTGGAGTCCCTGAATTCTTTTTGATTCTTTGAATTATTTTAATTCCTTGGAATTGAGGGAATTGAACCAAATCTGTTATATTCAGATCATTGGGAAAATTGCATAAATTCAGTGATTCCCACGAATTCAAAAAATTAACAAAATTGAGAAAATGCCACCAATTCAATGAATTCGGATAATTCAGGTAATTCCACGAATTCAGGAAATTCAGATAATTGAAGTGTATTCGAAGTTATTCAAGTGTATTTAAATGTTTGCTAAATAATAAAGCTGAGGTATCAAAAACGTATAAAATATATGAAAAAAGCAACTTAGAATTTAATTCTGTTAACAAAAAGTCGACTTCTCCAGAACAAAGAAATTATTTAAACTAATGGAATTTATTTAAATTATTTGAAAATTTTTGGATACGTCATAAAATTCTTTCTTATAAAGTCCTCTATGAGTCCTATAACTTTTCCGTAATATTTTCTCAAACCCACAGAAGTCAATCCAAAAATCCCAAAAAGTAATTTTTTCTCATGTATTTTACCTGGGAAATCTCAAGTGCTCGGCAACGGTTAACATCAAAATTTCAAAAAAAAAAACAAAACCATGCAATTTCTATTTTCGGATTGATAACCGAATTGAAAATATCATTGACCTTCGCCAGGGAAACAAAATTTCTTATGCATTTTCGTAACACCCTATTTTACATGAAGGGCGTATACTGGCAATGAGAAGCAACTTTTTATTACATATTTCTTGCCAGAATAATTAGAGCACTGATATAATATTTAACTTTACGAATGTCGAAACTTGGGTGTAAGAAATTATTGAATTTGAAGGTAGATCTTCGTGTCATTGTGGCTCAGTATTGAGAAATTCAAGATAACGTCACTTTGTTGGAAAAAGTTAGGCTTAGAATGTTGTCATCTTTTTATTTGCATGATTATAATCTGGCGACGTGTAACTGCGTCGCACTAGATAGCACCTTGTGGTTCCACATTTCTCGAACATATTGTATTTTACAAATTTTACCTACTTAGACATCGCATTAATTTCTTAGCAAGTTCATTTCATTGACCCACTTTGATCAAAGAAATGAGATAACCCTATGGTGCTAGGATCACGATATGCTCATACGGGAAAGTTCATAGAGGGTAAACGTGTTTTCTTTTATATCATTTCAGAATCATTTGAATGAAGGACATATAAAATCTAAAAAATAGCAGTAAGATACGTAAAAGGTGTTATGGCAAAACCTCCAAAGCGCCATGTTTTTTCTCTTCTCAAGGCTCTAAATCACTATTTGTTAATTTGACGTATCTCCCACTCTTCGATAAGAAATTGCGAATAAAAATTTTTTCTTGAAAATTAATTTTGTTTCGAACAGAGTAAAATTAATTCACTTACCCTTTGAACTCGCACCACCAGCTAGGATTTCGTGTTGCAAACCCGCGCAAAGTATTGACAGAATGAAAAAAGTGAGTGTACCCATGTTGGTAAGAAGGTATGTAATAACTGAAGGAAACTGATAGAGAAGGGAAAAATGTTCGACTTTTATAAGGAAACCTTGTTTGCGATTCTATTACATTCAATGACTATTTGAACCACGCTGGAATCATGAGGTGCTGTCTAATGCCACGCTCATGACACGTTGCGCAATCCGAATCGTGCAAATAAAAAAGATGAAATGTATATTTCACAGACTGAGATTATATGCGACAAACAATTTTTATGTTTGAACAAAAAATTCAATACGAGCGCTTGTGAAAACTTTTATTAGGCCAAACTTTCAGAAACATTTGAAGGGTCGAGGAACAAAAGGGCCGAACCCCGTTTTTCCAAATTTTCCAGGACGCCAGAAAAACGTTTGTATTTTGCGAGATCACCGAAAAAAATATATTGGACATATGTGATCGATAATCTCCACTCTTGAACGTTGTTCTTTCAAATTTCATGGGAATCCGTCAGATAGTTTTCGATTTATGGGACATCAAATTTACGCACGGGCCTAACCCAAGGGGGTACAGGCGAACAAAAGGGCGTAACCCCGAGCAGAAAGCATTCACTCGGCGTAGTGCCGCCTCACCTGCGGTGCAATTCTATCAATAAATACTAGCAAATACAATAATAATTTTTCAATAAATATGTTTGTTAAGTTGTGAACAATTAATTATTTATTGTCTAGTATATTTTTCTGAGCCTGATCTATTATATTGAGTGATACTTTATTTTCGTTAAATTATTATTGATTTTGCTATCGTTTATTGTTATTGCTGTTGAAAAAGATAATGAATTTCGTGATTAAGGTTCAGATATTCGGTAAACAATGAATTTGCGCTACTTTTATATTGTTAAAAATAATCGAATTATACTTTTTTTTGGAACATAATTTTTTTTAAAGACTATCATACTTACCTCAAGACACATCACGGTAAAAACAAAACTGAAAAAAAATTGAATAACACATGTTGAATTTTACCATCACTTTGTCATTAAGCTGCTTTTGTTATTTAGTGATATAGGTATATAAATCATATACCCCCACAACAATCATTCACACACATTTATTTTTTCAACTACAACAAATTTTTGTAATATTGACGATGCTCGACCAGAATGAATTCAATCATTCGACGGAGACCGTTTTTTTTCTCCACGGAAAGTTCTTCCGGTGTCACTTGCATCAAAAGAATCTTGTCAAAATCGGCGATGGTTTTTCCTGTAAAACTAACAAAAAATGCACACGATTTTTATACGCTGGTAGAAAAATATTTTTTTTTTAAATAATGACGACAGTGAAAAGGACAGGCACCCTCTAAATTTCGACTGAAAGATTCACTCAATATGGGTGAAAATCCTGCAAATCTAGCTTCAGTGAAAATTTTGCTTTGAGTGAGTGAAAAGTCACTCATACCACAGTAATATTTCACTCTTAAACATGAACGGATTGCACTTATTTCTAAGCGTGAAATATCACTCTACACAAAGTGGAAGTTTAGTCATTCAGAGCAAAATTTTCACTCGAGCTCGTTTTGCAGAATTTTCACTCGAATGCTGTCTTCTTTCTTGAATTACACCTTTTCAAAAGTATCCAGTAAAATTTTTGACAAAAAATATGAACATTTGAAAATGTTATCGTGATTTATGTAAAAAATATCAATATTGATTAAGAGAAATTGATCCCAAAACTATTCTTTATTCGACATAATTTTTTGGAATTTTCGGAATGATACCCGTTTCAATATTTCTGTATTTCCACGATTTTTCGTGAAGATGCATCATCGTTAAAATTGTCCGATTAAGATTTTTTTCACTGACATCGACAACGGGAGGATTTTTCGCACGTACGAGTTTTCCCTTTGCCGTCACGTACTCCAAGCCCTGACGCCGCATCTCGTGACGCTCGGCTTGCTTCCGCGGCATACTGCACCAATTTCTCACCTAGATAAAATATCAAAATGACCGTGAAACTTCACTCAACAAACGACCGTTAGAAATTTTATCGAATTTCTATAACTAAAAAAAAGTAGAAACAAAAAGACAAACAATGTTTACTTATCTTGCTCTCCTTGTCGATCAACACTTGCAACATATGATGTAAAATCGATAATATCGACCGCGATTAGTTCCTCCAAAGACTTTGGCACATCCTAGTCACGCTAGATGAGAGCATATACCTATATAGTGGTAATAAACCTAGACAAACCGAATGAAAAAATCGTTTTTCCATAAGGTGCAATGTGGGGTTAGGCCCTTTTGTTCGCTCGGCACCCCTTGGGTTAGGACCTTGACTGACTTTGATGAATTTTTAAAATATGAAATTTTTTTTTTAATTTTTAGTTTACACCCTTGAAACGGCGCGGCGTTTGTTTGAGGAGTCCAAAAATGTGTAAAAGTCAATTTCGAAAAATTTGTGGGTTAGGCCCTTTTGTTTCCCGACCCTTCATTTGAAAGTCACTGTATGTTAAATTCAATTTGGAGGGCTTTAAATTTCTTAAATATCAAGTGAAAATATTTTTCTTTAAAAAAAAAAGATAAATTTTTAAGACATAGCTGAATTTTCAACCCGAAAGATCAATTTTCAACAAAACCGATTAAGTTTTCACCAGAGAAGAGGAACTTAAAAAAATGTAGTTGAATTTAATGCTAAAAAAAGTAACATTTTCAAACGAAAGTACGAATTTTCGAGGGGTACACAACTCCTGCAATCGGTGTACAAACTTGATTGCAATCTCCCTGTTGTCACCTTGCAATCACTGCAATTACATTTCAATTTCACAGTGCAATCATGCAATCAGTGTACGCCGCATTTTGAAGTTATGTACCCCTCGCAAGATTTATAGTGTAGTTGTTTACCCGTCTTTCAGCTAAGCAGTTATATTTTCAAGCAAAAAAGGCGATTTCTTAACCGAAAAATCAATAGCTTATATTTTAACAAAATATGATTTTTATTTCCTAAAGAGAGTTAAAAAAAAATTCAACCAAAAAAGAACAATTTTCAACAAAATAGTTCAAAAGTCAATCGGCGATTTAATTACAGCTATAAATCTG
Source organism: Andricus curvator (assembly GCA_932195095.1). Classification (NCBI taxonomy): domain Eukaryota; kingdom Metazoa; phylum Arthropoda; class Insecta; order Hymenoptera; family Cynipidae; genus Andricus; species Andricus curvator. The sequence goes on from CAKNYM010052773.1 coordinate 128,902, forward strand.
TTATTTTCGCTAATAATTAGTAACTTTCATTGATTCGGCACTAAAAAAACAGCTGGTTAATAGGTAGAATTCAGTTACAAATTGATATTTTTAAACAATCTAATTATCCAAATCTATCCACTCTAAATTTGAATCAGTCAAAAATGACTGATTGCCAGTCAATTTTGACCAATTCAAACAGTTTCGAGATTCCAAATCACTATTCTGTAAAGAAAAATATATATATATATATATCAATATTTGAGAATAAATTATGAATCAAAGTTATATAATGTTATAGATTTATGTTTAAGTTTCTTAGATGCGATATCCGCCAATTTGAGAATATTTTATTAAAGGAAAAATTTAACAACATTTTCATACCTCTTTTTTCAATTTTGATTCCCGAATCAATTTTTTCGAGAGTTCTGCAGGGCCAAGGCAATGCCTAGGGTTAAAAAATCAGCTTTCTCGAATTCCCAAAGTGCAGCTCCAGTTACCTCATGATCTATAAAATAAATTAGAAAGATTTATGGAAATAAGGGTTTAAGTTGCATTATGTAATTTTAACTTTCTGTTATCAAAATGGTTCACCTGCACTGAAGCAGTTATACAAGAATGTCATGAAGGCTGATATATAGATCATCTTCATTGGGCTTTTTCCATGCACATGTTGGTTTAAAATCAGCCAAACTTTGAGTGCAGATGAAGCTGGTCGTTCCACAAATAGATCGTTCGATTGAAAAGGCATTTAAATTTGTATCAAGGATTCTTGTATTGTAATTTGAGAATTTAAAGAAAACAGAATCATTTTGCAAAATCAGAATTTCCACAATTCTCCCAAAGAGTGATAAATTGGTGTCGTTCTGTGATCCTGCTTGCAGGTAAACGAAGAGCCCTTTTCAGTGGTCTGTACCATGAACAGATACATGTTTCGTTAGGAAAAATTAATTTTTAACCAAAGAACGGCTTTTCAACAAAAAAGTTAGATTTTCAAGCAAAAATATAAACTATCAACTTAAATGCTGAATCTTCAAGTGAAATAATTAAATTTCCAATAAAAAAATGCTTTACCAAAAAAGAACGCATATGTAATCAAGACAGTTGCATTTTCAAACAATAAAGATGGAGACAAAAAAGTAAAACGAAATGTCTACCAAATTGTTGAATGTTCAAGTAAAAAAGACAAATTTTTTCAGAAAGTAGTTGAATTTTCAACAAAAAAAGGCGATTTCTCAACAAAAAATGTAAAAGCTGATATTTGATTAAAAAAAAAAGAATTTATTTTAAGTCAGAAACAGTCGAATTCTAAAAAAAGACGAATTTTTAACAAAATATTTCAATCCTCAATCAAAACAGATTAATTTTCAAATCTGTAGATTTAGGCAAATTGAAATTTTTACCAATTTTAATCAGAAGTGTGATTCCAGCTATAAATCAGTTATTTTTACTGCTACATTAGTAACTTTAACTGATTTATCACTACAAAATAGCTGATGCGTAGTAAGAAATCAGTTAATAATTAATATTATTAAACAAATTTACTGATTCATAAGGAACCAAAAGTTGCCTTTTTAACGAAAAAAATAGATAGAAAATTTTTTGTTTATTAAAACTTAATTTTTTTAACTGAAAATTCAAATGTTCCATTTTTGGGCAACATTTATCTTGTTTACTTGAAGATTCAGCTATTTGGTTGACAATTTCTGTATTTTGTTGAAACTTTGCCTTTTGTGGTTTAACGAAAAATTCAACTATTCCCTTTTTTGGTGGAAATTTATCTGTTACATTCTCATCCAGAGAAGGTATTAGATTTGTGTAAAATTTGCCCTCCCCCCCCCCCCCCCGGTTTTTATCAAATGTCCACGTTTTGAAGCCCCTTGAACCCGAAAAACAGGTTTTTACGAATGTGTATGTCTGTCTATCTGTATGTCTGTATGTCTGTCTGTGAGCACGACAACTTCCGAAAGAATTGACAGATTGCATTAGCCTTTGGTAAACTCTTTCACTGCCCCAAAATGAAGGTCAAGTTCGTTAGCCAGCCATTTTGGATAAAAATTCAAAAAGTTAGAGCATTTTCAAAATTGTTGAGACCTCTTTTTTTTTTAATTTTGAAACTCTATGTACGTTTGTTCATGGTATTCGGAAAGAAGAACAATTTATCCTTATGACTTTTTTTGATGAAAAACAAATTAACAGAGTTATATTACTTAAAAAATTAAAAAAAAAAACTAAAATGCAAATTTAAAGCCAAAAAACGCACGATATGAAAAAAGTCAGGAGAAGAAAAACGTTACTTTATGCCCTAAGAGGAAAAATATGACACAGAATGTTTTGAGGGAAAACAGTGAAGAAAAAGTTCCGAGGAAAAAAAGTAACCGAAAAAGTTCAGAGGAAAAAAAGTAAACAGAATCGCGGGTATAAAGGTTACTCAGAAATATCCCAGGAAAAATTTTATAGCCAATGTTAAGCGATAAAATGAATTGAAAAAGTTCCAAGGAAAAGCAATATACATAAAACTCTCGGGAATAAGTTTCTTCTGGAGTAACAGAGGAAAGAAGTTACTCCAGCAATTCAGTTGTTTTTGCTATTATAAGTTGATCACGAAATTAAAAAAAAAGGAAACAAGAAGAACGTCAATTTGATCAGGTCCATTAAGCTAGCACCTCCACAATAGAATTTTATGATTTTTCATAGCTCAGAATTTTGGGCTCCAACCCTTAACGGTAAAAATCAACCCATTTGTACCGCGCAGATGTGACCTTGCTAAAAAATAATCCTTTTGATAATTGTACAGTGCCAATAGAGTCTCTGATTTATGTGCTCCTCGAAGATAGCCAGTCCGATTTTTGGTCTCCAACCCTTAACGGTCAGAATCAACCCCTCTGTACCATGCAGATATATCGCTTTTTTTCGGAAATTTTCTTACTACATTTTTCCCCTCAACATTTTTTGTAACGTTTTTCCTCGGAATTTTTTTTATTAAATTCCATCCCTCAACATTTTCTATAACGTTTTTCCTCGGATATTTCCAAATAACATTTTTACCTCGCGATTCTGTTTACCTCTCAACACACCTCAAAACTTTCTGTGTCACATTTTTCCTCTGGGGCTTCATATCAGAGACGTTTTTTCCACCCGTTGCATTGCTCTCGTGTAAGTTTATGCAGAAAAATAATTGCACGCACAAACAATGCGATTTAATCGCCTTGGAAGTTGTAACACGCACTCTACAGTATATACAGTCGTTAACACGGAAAAGTGCGTGAAAAGACGGTCAGGCACCGCTGAAGGCGTTCAGCGAGCCCCACTCAGTTAAGGCGAAAATCCACGTGAGTCGAAGCGGCCAATGGGATGGACCGTCGGTCCCCGCCGCGGAGCCTTGCACCTCAATCCAGCGCTCGCTGAGGTGGCAAGGAGCCCATAAAAGCCGGCGCACGAGAGCAACGACGGAGACCAGCGTCGGGTTCCCGGCTGCAAACAACATCCAAGTATTTTGAGTATTTCGTAGGCATGCATTAGTTCTCTGGTCGGCTCTCCGAAAAAACTAATATCCACCAGTCTTCTGCGAGGTCATCCGTTAGCTCGCTAACACTCCTTTCTATCTTCCACCAGCTTTTCGGTATGCTCTTCTTTCTATTCCACTACTTCCCTCACACCCCTTTTTTACATCCGAAAAGTACATTTTAAAAAAATCTGTTGATTCCGCTGCGACGCGACGCGTCACGGCATCGAACAGGGACTGGTTTTTTTTTTATTGTAAAGCCAATTATTAAAATTCTATTTAAAATTTTTTTATAGTTACACGGGATTCGGGTCATCGCTCGGATAATGGCCGACGGCGTAGGGGTCGCATGCGAACAATACGACAATTGAAATGAAAAGGCGTTATTTCAGGGAAATTCGCGCAGCAGATACGGGCCGAGACGGGAGGCGTTGCTTAACAGTTGGCCAGTAATGCACCAAGGAATACCGCGGAAACGATTCGGCTCCAACTTATACGGCAACGCGTTCACCGCGATCGGAAGCACAGATTTTAAGAGGGTCACGCTCCCCGCGGTTCACGGTTTGGTAGAATATACCCGCGACGCATACATTCATGTCCGAGAAAGAACGTGAAGTTTAATAATGCAAAGTTATTTCGGCGAAATCAAAGCTTTGAATGACCTCACATCGTGTAAGGACAACCACAATAATATTCGGTCCTCTACGAATTTGGAACTAATGTCAGAAAATTCTACACCACCTATGAATCTAACCGTCCAAGATAATCTAAGGGAGATCGACAACCTCCTTTCTGAGTATGCGTAGTATGAATTCAAAGCATGAGGAACCGTAGTCATAAGTAATGTGCCAAATATGGTCAGAGCCAAACATTTTATATTTGTATAAAACTCAATATCGATATTTTGTTATTTCGATTTAAGAGACACTACCCCCTCTCGTTGTGAAATGTCAATGTCAACCCCCTCGAGAGGGCGTAATCGTTACCGCCCTCGTGATTCATCCTCCAGTTGCAATCCGCAGCCCCAGCACGACGGTGACGCAACGCGCAAATCGTTCATATTATTGCATGGTATCCAGCTTCAAACGCAAAATTCGATTTCTATGATCTAGAGTCGTTTGGTTGTCTGAATCGGTAATAAAAATAGCTAATTCACAAACGCTTGACAAACGCTACTTTCGTTTGGAAGGTTGCATCTTAAGTTCGTCGCAAAACGCTTAAGTTGAGTGGCCAGACAAAAGAATTGATACCGATCGTTGCAATTTGGCACTGATCAACCAGCTTATGTCAAGCAATCTAAACTAAAGTACCTTTTACAGAATTCCCCTTTGTGCCGCTTCCGTCCTATTTTCAACGCTCAGCGTTCAATAAAAGCACTCAGATCACAAAATAAACTCCCAGCGTTGCTGTCGGGCTTTGATTCGCCAGTTTCAATCACGCAGACTAAAGTACCTAATAAGAAATGCTTATCTCGTTCTAACGGTCCCACTTTAACTTCAACGCTAAGCGTTTAAGAGAGCGTCCTGACAATAAAACAATCAAACGCCTCTGGATAATAGAAATCGAATTTCGCGTTTGAAGCTCGATAACATGCAATTATATTAACGATTCACGCGTTGTCTGAACGCTGAGCGCATTTGCCGAACGCTTAGCGCTTATCACTCCCAAAGCGATTACATCGCATTGTTCGTCCATGCAATTCTTTTTCTGCATAAACTTACACGAGAGTAATGCCAATCGTTTTAGGAAAGTCTGTGATATATTCCACTCCACAGGTAAAAATATGTACACAAATCTGGCTTCTAAATCGTCGCAGCGCAAAAACTGTTCATAATTTGACATTAGACTTTTACGACCAGGAGAGCATAAACTGAAAAATATCAAAAATATTGAAAATTCTACCGGGACCTTTTTTACCATGTCTTTGGTGGGGGTCCTTTCTATGTTTGGGGTATCTTAGGGTATCTTTTGTTATACAATTATATAAATGTATTCATACATTACTAGATACATTATATATACATAATCTATATATACTTTGTAAAAGAAAAGATACAATGATTATTATTTGTGGTACTCTATCATTTTTGAAATTTGTTGGAAGCTTCATTTATTTATCAGATTTAGTTTGATATTGATTGCAAATTTATTCGTCGTTACTGTCCTTGTTTATCACAGTTACACCTTTTTTGTGTGACTAAACTGCTCAAAACTTTCGCCGTACAATCAGCGAAAGCACTATTAAAAGTCACTGCTGACTTTGAAACGTGATTATTCGTTCCCAAAAGGGGCGAGCATTTTTTTAAACCAGTTCACACCACACAGTGTTTAAGGTCTTATATTTGATTCGAGCTAATAAAACTTGAAAAATCTTCACGGGTTCTCGAGGTACGACTAAGAATGTCCAAGCGTGTCTGCGCCGAATTTCAGTCGCTTTAGCAGCAAGTCTGGCTATCTGCGGTGATCGACGCCTGAGACGCAAGGCTGTTTTGCTTGAACATCTGTGTCATATCTTGCGAACCCGTGAATAATTTTTAATTTGATTTTGAAGCTTTAAGGGCTTAAATTGAAGATTAGATTTTACGATTCACGTTCTGTCAGTTTCAGTTTTTTCCACGAGTATAGTAAGTCACAGCTTGAGTTGAATTTAAGAAACAAAGTCTGAGAAATTCTCGGCGATCACTGCGTTCACGGCCGACAGCACTGATCGCCGACTGAAAATTAAAGTTTGAGAGTTAGACATCTTGAAACATTGTTTAAAAAAGGTTTTTTGCTCTATTTTTTAAAAGTACTTTCACTGCTCATACCGACAATTTCCGACGGTAGTGTCCTATTCAGCTTATGGTCAATATTGGTCGAGAATCATCAGACCGGCAGAAATGTTGAGGAGTTTATTCACAAAAACAAAATATGTAACTGTGATAAATGAGGACAGTGACGAGCACTAAACTTTTAATCAATCTAAAACTGAATCAGATAAATAAATGAAGCTGCCAAAAAATATGAAAAATGATAGAATACCACGAATAATCATTGTATCTTTTCTTTTACAATGTACATATGGGGCGTTATTTCTCAAGTGTACCCACTCAAAAAGTAAAAGATGTCCGATCTAAGTTAAACTTAGGCATATATATATATATATATATATATATATATGTATAGACTGTACGTTGTCACCTCCGTGTAGTTGACTCTACGTTCTCGCCTCCTCTATTTTCCGTGAATATATTTAAAATTCATATGCATATATATGTTAAGGGGGGCCTTCTGATCAGGTTTCTCAAAAGAGGGGTAACAATTTTTCATTTTGGAATTTATATATATTTGTGATACTGGATGTACGAAGTGACCTCCTCTATATATAAGGAAGCGCGGTAGACGTTATACGTACTCACCTCAAGCGGTGTTGCCACGTCTGGGAGGTAGAATTCTTACCTGGCGTCCATGTCTCCCAGGTATCTATGTGATCTGACAATTGATTCATAATCAGAGAACTAAGCTCATTCGAAATATCATTAGTTTAGAAGAAATTATTTTTTAAACAGTTATTTATTATAATATGTCGCTTCAGAGATCTCTCGTAAATTCGTTTTTGGCGCTAATTATGATTTGCTTGCGGTTTTTTAAATTCAAATTTCTACTGATACATGAAATACTAATTTATACTGACAATTAGATGCCTAAATAAATTGTTCAAACCATTTACTATTGTTTTTAGCAATTTTCGCTTAGAATAGAGTTCGAAAGTCGCGTTTTTTTTTTTAAATTGCACTTTTTGTCCAATTTTCAATGAGAGCGAGTTGATACATAATTTATGTTGATAAAAAATTGTTTAACATATTTGTTATTATTGTTAAAGATATTCTCTTTCAATAATGCTAGAAACCTCGGTTTTTTCTAAAACTTGTAACTTTTTGTCCACTTGTCACTTGAAATGAGTTAATATTCATTTTGGTTCAGAAAAAAATTGTTTAAACAAATTACTATTGTTATTAGCTATCTTCTCTTAGATAAATGCTAGAAAATTGCGGTTTTCTATAACATTTTTGACTTTTTTTCTAATTTCTGATTAAAGTAAAGTGATATTCAATCAAATTTAACAACAATAATTGTTCGAACAATTTATTATTATTGCTAATGATATTATCTTTGCTTCATGGTAGAAAGTTGCTGTTTTTTCTGAAATTTTCAACTATTTGTCTATTTTTCACCTGGAGTGACCTAATAATCATTTGAGTTGAGCAAAAATAATTGTACGAACAAATTATTGTTGTTTATAACTATCTTCATCTATATTATTGCCAGATAGTTGCGGTTTTCTTCTCAAATTTTTAACTTTTTGTCCACTTTAAACTTAGTGAGGTGGTAGAACTAGATCATTTAATGACTTGTGAAAGTTTTGTTTTGCATTACAACCAGAAGTTTATTTTTAAACGTAATAGAAAAATTTGGAGTTGCAAATATTTTAATATTAGCTCCGGAAGGGGAAAGGGGGGATCCTTCCTCGGAGAAAATGCGTCTCGTCGGAGACAATATACAATTGAGGTTGGTCAAAATTTGTTACCGGAAATTTGTTTCAATACACACAAAAAATACATTTTTTCGGTTTAAAAAAAATGATATTCAGAGGTGTCGCAAGCCCTTGAAGTTTAGTACGTATTTCCCATCAGGAAAAGAGACGTTTTTGTACATTTTATTTAGAATCGTCAATATTAGCTGAATGGAGTTGAAATTCAATACTTCTCTTCACAAATAGCCATAGAATACAAGTCAAATATATTCATTATCAAATATCACCCACCTAAGTCTGTTTTATAGGGTCCCAAAAGAACCCATACGTGATAAGTGCCAAGAGTAATGCTAGAAAGTTTTTTTTCGTAATCTTGATTTTGCTTTGACTTTTCAGTGATGAACAAATAACAAGTGAACCTTAACAAAAATAATTTTTGAAATGATATTTTACTTTTTTAAGTGAATTAATTTGTAATTGAACATATTTTGATATCAGCCCCCCCCCAGCAAAATATACTCACGAAAAAAAAAGATTGTTCAAAATATGTTTTTCTCTCATGTTTATATAGTATTTGTTCATAACTAACAAGGCAAAGCAAAGTCAACCATTTCAGAAAAAAACCGGAACTTTCTAACACTTATCTGCGAGGAGATAGTTTTTAAAAATAGTAAATTGTTTAAACAACTATTTTCATTAACTTGCATTGATTATCACATCACTAAGTGAAGGGTGCCAAAAAGTTAAAAATTGCAGGAAAAAAGCGCAACTATCTGACATTAATATATATGATATTAATATAGTTTTCAAACTAGAATGAAAAGATCTATCAGAGTCGAAAAGACATGTAAAATTTCTATGTTGTTTCAGCTACTGCACATATCGAATTTTTCCTCTCGATAAATTCTTGATAAAGGGCATCACAGGTTTTGAAAGTTCAAATACGCCCATCTTTAGAATGAAATTTTCTTTAAATTTGTGAAATACGTGTCGTCTAAAATCCTTTAAAAAAAAAAACATATTTCTTGCAAAAATGATTCTATGCCTTGAGCATGCACAGCCTGCCCGTCTGGAAATTAATTCAGCCAACTAAAATAATGACACAATATTACATACATATCGAAAATGGTAATTTAGTTACACTATCAAATCATTTAAAATTGCAAAATTTGCTGAGTTGTTTCGTTTCAATGTTAAATACAAATATTTTCTGCTTTTTTCAATTTAAATGGTGCAATTTAAAAAATTGGAAGCATAGCGATCTTCTTTTGCATTATATTTAAAAATTTCCAACGTAATAATATTTAAACTTTTAGTTGAAGATTTTCACGAATGAATCATTTTAAATATATTTGATTGGAAGATTCAAAGAATGAATAATGATTCTGAATGAAGTGTTGAAAGCTAAACGATTTATATTT
>CAKNYM010052774.1:0-19935 GCA_932195095.1 Andricus curvator
TTTGAAAAAGAGTTATATATAGATATAGATGAAATTCGCTCCTGGTTAAAATATTAAAATAGTTATAATAATTGAACTGCAATATTATAAGTTTTAGGGAGAATTTAAGATGCATTTAGGAGTCTTTGAAAATGACGCGTCAATGCAATATTATAATTTTTAATCCCTGGCAATTTGCGAAAAGCTTTAACATGAAAATAACAATTGAAAATTCCTACTAATGGAGAGCGGGAAAAATCGTAAAATATTTGAAAATCTTTGAAATTTCCTGAAGCGTTATTATTTTCTTCAAATAGGCTCTTTAGGTTTGAAAAAGAGTTATATATAGACATACATTAAATTTTCTCCTGCTTGAAAGATTAAAATAGTTATATTAATTAAACTGCAATATTATAATTTTTATTGGGAGAGTTTAAAAATGCATAAAATTCGTCTTTTTAAAGGAAAAATCCAATTTTGTTCCTAAAAACTTATTTTTTGTTAAAAAATTCATATATTTATTTTAAAAATCAAGTGGAATCTTTTGTGGATGAAAATTCAACTATTCTTTTAAAATTTGTTTTCTTCCTAAATACAAATTCATCTGTTTTAAGAGAAATTTAATCTTTTTTGGGTAACAATGTAACTATTGGGTAGAAAATTCAACAATTTTGTTAAGAATTCATCCTTTTGGATAAGAATTGAACCGCTGGCGATCAAAAGGGGATACGCTCGAAACGCCGTCGTTTTAGTTGGCCCCTGGGTCATATTTTTTTCAGGTCAAATTTTAACCTTTTAATAACATATCCCAATAGGAAATTTTATTGCGCATATTTTTAGTCCTATAAATAAATGTGATAACTTTATTAGTTTTCGAAATAATCAAGAAAATGTTACTTTTTTCTGCAATCGCAAAATACGAATTTTTTGTGTTCAACTCGCCATAAGTTCTACAATAATAGGAATTTTGTAATAAAAATTTCAGAAAATATGCACCATCATATAACAAAACTAACGGTATTTATAGAATTCCAATGAATTGTCACTAAAAATTTACAACGATTTTTATTCTTCTCATGGCGTAAATTAGATATTGAAAGATTCAAACGCTTCGGGGGTCGAACGAATTTTCAGAAAATTAAAATTAACGGTCACCTGAACTTTTGTTAGGATTCAAGGAAGTTTTTAGGAAAATATCAGGCCATTATGTTTTATAGTTTTAAAGCCACAATTGATTTAAGATCTCAGCGCCGTCCCGTACGGGTGCTAGCTCGTCCTGCAATATCAACGTCTGTATAACAGCGGGCGATTGGGAGGTCAAGCCGGCCACCAAAATAATAATGAAGACATTATCATTTACATTTGTTTATTATTTTTTAATAACAAATTATAAAAATTAAAACTTATATAATGGTTATATAATAACTTGTACGATTTCTTTATAACTAATTTAATGATTTTCGTCACTGTATTCAGTGTTGTCTTCGGAAGAATTATTTTGAGTAAATTGCGAAAAATAATTTTCAAAGAATTCTTTTCCAGGGGCACTTAAATAATTAAAGAGACTTTTCACATCTGTTATTTTAGCCGCTTTTAGACCAATTCGAGGTGGACAACTTTTTGGAAGATCTTTTAGTTTAAGATTAGTAATAAAGGAAAAAGTAGTTGCCTTCTCCAATTTATAATTATCATAAACGTCTACTTTTCCGTCGGGAGAAAAATGTAAATCAAAAGCTTTACTAATTTAAAATTTTTTTGGTTTGCGGATTTTGCCCTTGAAACTTTTTTAAACATTTTTTTTGAAAATTCTCTCTGGGATTTCTTTTTTTTTTTACACCGTCCTTTTTAGTTTTAGACTTAGTAATATATTCTTTTCCCTACAATATAACATAAGTTTTGTAAACTTTTTGATTAAAAGAAACGTCTATTCATTGAATGCCCTCCATTAATTTCGTAATAATTTGATATTTAAAACTTATTACATTTTCAATAGTAGAATTCAATGTAAAAGATTATATTAGACTATTTGAACTAATTTTAAAATACAACATTTTTTAGAAAAAACTATTAAGAAATCAAATAAAAAATAATAATAGGATATTAAAATTATCAGAAAAGTTAATTTTTAATTTTCTCTAATACTTTTAAGTAGTAACTTATTTCGGGAACATTTTTTCTTATTCTTCAACCAATTTTTTTTCACACCTATTTCTTTTTCTGCCTCGACCCATATTTAGGTTCTTTTTATTTTAAGTAAACTTAAACTATCCTGAACAGAATATTATATGCTAACACTATTCTACAATAATGCTTCTGTGCATTATGTTCCTTAGGAGAAAATCAAAATAAACATATGGTTTTTTGTTTTGGTGTCCGGCTTGACCTTCCAATCGTCCGCTGTTATACGGACGTTGATATTGCAGGACGAGCTAGCACGCGTACGGGACAGCGCAGAGATCTTAAATCAATTGTGACTTTAAAACTATAAAACATAATTGCCTGATATTTTCCAAAAAACTTCCTTAAATCCTAACAAATGTTTAGGTGACCGTTAATTTTAATTTTCCGAAAATTCGTTCGACTCCCGAAGCGTTTGAAGCTTTCAATATCTAATTTACGCAATGAGAATAATAAAAATCGTTATAAATTTTTAGTGACAATTAATTGAAATTCTATAAATAACGTTAGTTTCTTTATATGATGGCGCATCTTTTCTGAAATTTTTATTACAAAATTCCTATTATTGTAGAACTTGTGGCGAGTTGAACACAAAAAATTCGTATTTTGCGATTGCAGAAAAAAGTAACATTTTCTTGATTATTTCGAAAACTAATAAAGTTATCACATTTATTTATGGGACTAAAAATACGCGCAATAAAATTTCCTATTGGAATATGTTATTAAAAAATTAAAATTTGACCTGAAAAAAAAAATGACCCAGGGGCCAACTAAAACGACGGCGTTTCGGGCGTATCCCCTTTTGATCGCCAGCGGTTCAATTGGTCTTTTTGGATTGAAAATTCAATTTTTTCCCTAGAAAGTTATTTCTTGGTTAAAAATTCATATTTTGATCGTGAAAAGTCAACTAAAATCTTTTTTAACATAAAATGGAACTATTTTTTCAAATTTGTCTTTGTGATTTATGAATTCATCTACTTTGGAAAAAAAAATTTTTTTAATGAAAATGCAACTTTTCGGTTAAAAATTATTCACCTTTGCTTGAGTATTCAACTATTTTATTTGAAAGACTTGGTTGAATCACTTTGTGATGTATTTTTAGTTGAAAATTCATCTCTTTGGTTGAAAGTTTAACTATCTTGTTGCAAATTAATCTTTTTAAATTGAACATTCATTTACGTGGGTAAAAGTTAAACTACATTGTTAAAAAAATTTTTTATTGAAGGCTTATGTCTTTGGTTAAAAATGTAACTGTTTAGTGGAAGTCTTTTTTTTTTATTTTAAATTAATTTTTTAACTGAAAATGTAATTTTTACATTTTTTTAAGATTCATCTTTTTTATTTGAAAACTCTACTTTTTTGGTAAAAAAAATTAATTTTCTTGGTTTAAAATTTAATTTTTGTTGAGTAAAACTGCATCACTTTCGTGGAAAAATAATGTTTTGCTGAAGTCGTATTTTTGGTTTGCAAATACAATTTTTCTAGAGAAAATTCGTCTTTTGGCTTGAAGGTTCAACAATGTAGGTAAAATTTTCTTTCTTTAGTGAAAAATCTGTATTTGTTGGAAATTCGTCTTTTCGGTTTTAAAAAACTGTTTAAAAAAAAATAAATTTCATGTTTTTTTATTGAAATATAAACTATGGCACTTTCTGTTGGGAATCTATATTTTTAGGTTGGAAATTCAACTATTATGTTAAAAATTTAATTATTTTGTTGAAAATGGAAGTATTTTGTTAAAAAGCTATCTTTTATAATGGAAAAGACATTTTTTTGTTTAAAATAAATTAATAAATTTGAAACTTTTAAATTTGTATGCGAAATACTGTTTTATTTCGTTTCTAAAAGATTGTAGGTTAAAAGTATTTCAAGATTAAAATGCTGGTATTTTAATATTAATGATGAAGGAAAATGAAAAATTAGACAAGGAAAAATAAGGGAACTTTGAAAAGGAAGTTCTCGAACACCCTGCCTAATTGTACTAGCAGTAACTAGTAAAACATTTTTGGAAACAAAGAATTACGTACAGAAAGAGTGGGGAGGGGGGGTAGAAATATTGTGTTACAGTTTGTTACAGGAAGGAGGGGTGTCTCAGAACGGGCCTATAACCCGTTACGTAATTTAAGTACTTCTTACTTCGCATGTATTCGATTTTTCGTTCCTGACATTACTTGGAAATGATTAATGATTCACCTTCAAAATTGTAACTCATGATCAATAGAACAAGATTTGATGAAATTAAGTCCTCTAATTTATTTATTTGTAGAATTATATGCCTTAATAATTGACGCTTATGATTGGCACCCATCAGCATGGGTCAATATTTAAGATTCACTTAATTTTATTGACATTTTGGAATGTTAATCATCTTACATTGTTCAATATGAAGACATTTATATTCAATTGCAATTGTAATTAAATATTAATTATTCATAAATTTACCAATTTATTAATATATTCTTTATTAATTAATAAATTGCTGCATTATTGTCTTATTAATAAATAATGATATATAGTTATGTTTTGAACATGCGTACAATATAATTTTGCATTATTCGGAAATTGCTAAATCACTATAAAGTAGCTTTTATTCAGATTTTAAAATCAGAAACTCAGACTTGAGAATATTATATTGTATGGACTGAGAGTAAAACTCCAGAGAGCTGAAAGTAGGTTCTAAACCTAACTCGTTCGGATTGCAGTCCACTCCCTTCGGGATCGTTTGAAAACATCTTCGGCTGAGTTCTCATCGGGAGTAAAACCTTCCGGCAGTCTGTAGGTTTAGATCTTTCAAAGATTCAATCCCGGGTACTTTTTTTTATGAGTACACAAACTAAAGGATCGATCCTCTGTACCTGCTCTCCTCGGGACTCAAACGCTGCCCGGCTGCTGCCACAACCCATCCGTTCCTGAGTGCTTGACAGCCCCCTGCAACGACTGTATGTTAGCGTTAGTTCACTAGTACGGTCAAGTGAAGCGCGGAGCGCAGATGGCGCTGGGAGTCTTTCCAGCCTGTTTTTACATGGCAAGCATAGGCAAAATTAGTTAGAAATTAATTTACTTGATATTATTCGTAATGACAATCGGTTTTATACATCACATTATTGAAGTTTCATATCTTTTTAAATATTAGAATAATTGTAAGTAAAAAAAATCATCAAAATCTTTTTTTTAGCTGCGGGAAATATGAAAGGTTTCAACCGTAATACGGAGGGAATGATTTTAAATTTTTTTCAACTCAAGAAATAAATTTAAACTTATAATTATACTAATTTTTATTATAGCATTCCAAATTAGTCTATAAAAATAAAATAAAATATTTTTGCGAAAAATAAGTTTGAAAAAAAGCATGGAGAGACAAATAATATTTTTTTTTTATTACATATAGTTACAAAAAAATAGTGCAAAACCGATAAAATATTTTTATAATATAATATATAATATCGTTAAGTAAGAAAACAAGCCGCACAGAGCCAACAGTTCGTTTCAATATAGATAAGTTCAAAACAGCAACAGAAACATTAAATTACCAAGTTGAGATTTCTAATAGTTTCGACGCTCTCCAAGAACAGAGAGACGATAACAATAATCACGAGGAGGACCCGGAAACCCTGTGGAGCAATACGATTAAGGCGATAAAGGCAGCCGCGAAACTTACGATAGGTTTTAAGAAAGTAACCAAAAGCAAACCATGGTTTGACGAAGAGTGCAAACTCTGGTTTGAGAAACGTCGGAAGGCCAGACTAAGTAGTTTACAAAATAAGTGCGATCAAACACATAAGAAATATCTCGAGATTAGCAAAAGTACAAATAGGCTCTATAGATCCAAGAAAAGGGAGTGGGAAAAGAATAAAATACTAGCAATAGAAGCGCATAATAAACAAAATAACCCGCGTGAGATGTACAGGGGAATCAATTTTATAAAGAAAGGCTTTCAGAGTAGAACGGAAGTAATGAGGGACGAAAATGGCAATCTAGTAGCCGATGCGACAGAGAGACTGAATTTATGGAAAGATTATTTCGATAAACTATTAAATGTACGCGAAGCCCCCGTTGAAGGTAATCTCGGCGAAATCCACACTGCTGATCTTTTAATTAACGATCCTACTGATATAGAAATAGGAATGGCCATAAAGAAGTTGAAAAATAACAAAGCCGCGGGCATTGATGACCTACCGTCAGAACTGATAAAAAATGGAGGCCCTTGCCTCACAAGGCAAATTTGTAAATTGATACGCGCAGTTTGGAAAACAGAACGCATGCCGGAAGAATGGAATACCTCTATCATTATTCCCATCTTTAAAAAAGGCGATAAAAATAACTGTAACAACTATCGGGGAATTTCACTTGTGCCTTCGTGCTACAAGATCCTGTCTAATGTTATCCTAAGTAGACTAACTCCTTTTGCCGAGGAAATCATTGGGGATTACCAGTGTGGATTCCGCCGAAACCGATCTACAAGCGATCAAATGTTTACAATTAGACAACTGTTAGAAAAGAAATGGGAATTTAAAGAAGCAGTACATCAGCTATTTATCGATTTTAAAAAAGCTTACGACTCTATTATACGCGCGCGAATGTACTGGATCCTAGAGTTCTTGGGTGTGCCAAGAAAATTGGTTAGACTTATCGAAATTTGCTTAAGCGGCAGTAAGGGTAGAATACGCATAAACGGTAGTTTATCTGTAGAGTTTTCGATCCGCGATGGCCTGAAACAGGGCGATGCACTTTCGTACGTCCTTTTTAACTTAGTTTTAGAATACGTGGTTAGGCAAGTGCAGGCGAATCCGACCGGTGCTACCCTCAATGGGGTAATACAAATTCTTGGATATGCGGATGATCTCGACGTACTAGGGGATGATAAAGAAACGGTAGCTAAAAATGCAGAAATCTTGATCGCAAAAGCCAAAGAGATTGGCTTGGAAGTTAGCGAATCGAAGACAAAATATATGACCGTCGTCAGGTCCGGACAAAGTAATCAAGACGGGGATCTAATGGCCGGAAATATGAAATTCGAAAGGGTTAACGAGTTTAAATACCTCGGGTCTATTATAACTAGCGAAAATAAGATTAAAACGGAAATCAATGCGCGGCTACACGCTGGCAATGGGTGCTATTATGCAGCAAACACGCTACTAAAATCGCGATCGCTATCTAGAAACATCAAAGTAAGAATTTACAAAACGATAATAATGCCGGTCGTCATGTACGGGTGTGAAAGGTGGGCGCTGACGAAAGGAGAAGAGAATAGGTTTAGAGTTTTCGAGAATAAAGTACTTAGAAAAATCTATGGTCCAAAAAGGGACGAAGAGACCGGCGAGTGGAGAAAACTGCATAATGATGAGCTGCACGCTCTCTACGGGTCAGCAAATATTAATAGAGTAATGAAAGCGCGTAAATTAAGATGGGCGGGGCATGTAGCAAGAATGGGCAATGAAAGAACAGTGGCGCAAGTTTTAAGAGGGAGACCGACTGGTAAGAGACCCCTAGGCAGACCGAGAAACAGATGGGAGAAAAATGTAAGGGATGATCTAAAAGAACTAGGACATGATTACTTAAACTGGATGGAGAATGCACAAGACAGAGATATGTGGCGGTCTCGGGTAGATGAGGCAATGAACTTTCGAGTTCGAACTGCTAATCTATAATAATAATAATAATAATAATGTTGATGACACCTTATTATGTGTTCCTCTAGCAAAGTTGCAGGCAGTTATTGATGCTTCTAACAGTTTTCATCCAAAACTTCAATTCACCCATGAAATAGAGAAAAATAATAAAATCAGTTTTTTGGACATAGAAGAGAGTTCTCTTACTTTGAGGCAATGGATGTGGAATTTGATAATATAAGATTATAAGTGACACTAAACTACAAGGCGGTGGTTTGCGATAATAAATTCAATTTTCTGTTCAGAAAAGAAGAGAAAACAAACGTAATACGGGTACATAACGGTTAATGTAACAAAATTCAGCTACTTCCGAGAATATTCGCCGAGAATTAAGGTTGAAATTTGGTGGATTTTTTAAATCGGCCTTATTTTGTGATTATTTATAGAATTTTTAACTAAAACAGAAACTTGCTCCCGAGATTTGTGGATACTGAATGAGAATACAAAATTGTGCATCGAAAAGAAGTATTATGTTCCGAGAAAATCAAAATTGAAAATCGCGTTACCAAAGTATGGCAGGCATTTATTTGCTCAAAATCCAGCAAAAAATATAAGAAGGAATACTTTTTTTATCAAATTATAATAATTTCCTGAAATGTCAATGCTAATAAGTTGGAAAATATTATGAGCGTGTTTCAAACTGTTACCAAATTCTTACTAAAATGTTCTGTAAAAAATTTATTGTAATTTTTGTATCAACAAATGATATTCCGAAAAACTCCTTTTATAAATGGTGTTTGATTTAAGGTTTAAGATTTCAAGAATTTTTCAGAATAAACCTATTTCCCATGAAACTGTTGGTTTTTAAAGATTTATTTCCAACCTTCTTTACACAACACATTATGAACTTTCCTTATTTGGAAGACTTATGTTATTCATTCTTTTACTGTTAATATATTTATTATATTCTAAATTCTAAATTACTTCATTCATTCTATTTTATTTCAAAATCAGTCGCCCTAAAACACCTTCCGAGATACTTCGTATCTACGGTACTGGATACCTCCCTTCCATTTCAGAGAGCGGCCTCCTCTAAAGCTCAGCGGAGGGAACTGGTGGTGGAAATTGAAAAAGTGGTGAATGAGCAGTTTTCCCCTACTTGGGCGTAGAGGGAAGATAGGTATAGAGGCGACAATGCAGCGGGCAGCTTGAAGCACGCTAAGGGGAGCGAGACGGCAGGGGAAGGCTTAGTTATGTTTAGTTTGGGAACCAGCAACGCGCGGCGCTAGTGCCACGAACCAGTGCTTTTATGTTTAACGTGTGTGAGTGGGGTAGGTGAAGAGAGTGTGCTGTGTAAATGAGTTGAACTGCAAAAAATTTAGAACCCTTATACCTGGACTGGTCTTTCCGAACTATATTCTGGCTATTCACTTTCTTCCAATATTTTCGTGAATGGAAATATCCACCGATACGTTTTTCATTGGAAATTTTGTATTTTAATATTTAAAGTTAAAATTGAAAAACAAAAGAATTTTTTTTTCGAACGACCCATTAGAAATTTTTTGATTCGCCTAGGCGGATAATTCTTTTCTTAGAATGATTAATTACAATAGTCATTATTATTACAATATGTGGGTATTTATTGAATATTATTTGCTTTTAAATTGTAACCATAACAAACACGTGAACTTATTAATAAATACACAAATAAAAATGTACAAATAATGTTCTTCGCATACAATAATTATTTTCTTAGAACTATAATAAAATGTATGGACATTGTTTACATTATTTGATTTTGTACTTATACATTCTCTACTCTCATACTTATCTTTATGCACTCGTGGAAAAAATCTGAATATTGTAGGTACAACTTAAAAAAAATACTTATAAATAAAAATACATTTTATCATCATCGAGGGTACAGTTGAGCTCTCGGATCCAATAACTCACCCGACTCTCGTCCTGTTTTACAAAGTACATATTTCAGTCAATTTTTAATGAATTTATCTCAAATATTCCAGACATTTTCTTTGAACTATATAGAACAACTTTCTCTGGAAGTTGTTTTAAATCTGAAGTGGCCTCGAAACTTATTGTCTCCGAAAGTAGAAAAATGTGGTTACCGCTGGGCTGTACGAGTTGTGATAATTTATATTTTAATCACTTATTGAATATTAGGAAAAAAATCTTCTTTCCAGTTTTTAATTTTTATTCTTAAACCTAATTTTATGACATAAGAATTCTAAATATGCTTTGTTAAAATATAGAAGCCTATATCTAAAAAATTAATATTGTGAATTTGAACATTCCCATTCCTTGAGACCCGGGGCAACGCTTTTAGCGTTTTCGAGCATCCGGCGAGTTTGAATTCGAGAGCTCAAGTGCAGAAATTGTTTCATTGTAACACTTTAAAAAAATCAGAATTGCGATTCTAACACAACAGTTAAAAATATTAAAAGTATAACAATAACAAAATCCTATATAATATTAAATAACGAACTAATAAACAAGAAATACATTTCTTCTCTTACTTCTCGAGTAAAATATGATATACAATATACTTGAGGGTTTCAACTTTTATTATTATTTGTATAATTTGGACGTATTTATTCGACAAAATTGATATTTATTAAGCTACACGTAGAAAGAAGAATATTCTCCAATAATGTGGGCTCTTGCAATTCTTTCATTGTTAATGTAAGGGGAAAAGTTAGACAGAGTATAATGCCCCATTACTAGATTTTCCGATTAATAATTATTGTGACGTAATTAATTTCTTCACGTAATATATACAGGGCTCCTGAGTAGAAAAATATATATTTTTACCAAAACAACAAAAAATCATATTTCCTATACTTTTACCAATACGGTAACAAAAGTTTCAATTGTTATGTAAAAAATGGTTGCTTTGTCCAAATTTTTTATTTAAAAAAGTTCATAACTGAAAAAGGAGAGAATATTCTTATTTCTTAAGACTGCACGATATAAAGATCTGCTTTATAAATATTTGATTGTTTCCATATAATTTATATCTACGTGAAAAGTATTGAAAATAACGCACATTCCATTTTCATACCTGCAAAGTTCTGAAATTGTTACAGAGATTTATATGAAAGGAAAATTTTTTAACAACCCTCCCGTTTATTTGTAATCCAAAATTTACTATTGCAGAGTGGCAAGGGAGGTTTGAAGCACCCTACATATAGAAAGGCCAATTGCAGTGTATCAACATGACCACTAAAAACAATAACTTTCCGTCTAAAAAACTCTCGTCATACTAGTCCAGGCATCCGGTAATTTTTCACCGCGTTCGTTTTATATAGCGTTTCAATGAGAATTTCAATGAGATGGGGATTTAAAATTTTTCAAACATGACTACGACGCTTCCCGATAATATTTTTGAACAATTTTCCACAAATTGTGTTTTCGTAGACTGCTTTCGTAAACTTTGGAAAATTCTGAAAAAGTTAAAAAAAAAAGAAAAAAACTTCTTTTAAGCGCAGAGTTGTATGTCTCCAAAGAACCCCGATTTTTTCAAAAAGGAGGTTAAAAAACCCAATTCTGAAGTTAATATTTGTACTTTAAAACCTTTCAATTCTACGAAAAAATATTCTCCATTTTAATTAAAGTGTACGCAATTTGGAGTAATTTAAAAAAAGAACAATGGCCGAACCTCAATGTGTCATAAGTTATGGCCTCCCAAACTTGACCACATTTGACGTATTCTTCAGAGCAAATTACCCGTGTTCAGTTTTTTTCAAAATACTTCTTTTGTGGGTGAATTTATGTTATTAATGGCAGATAAAAAAATTTCATGTAGGAAATTATGTGTAGATGTAAAAAAAACAATCTTCCAGCCTTCATAGGTCAAGAGTTAAGACTCTTAAAAAAACAAATTTTTTGCTATTTTTACCAGAAAAAGTTTTTTTAAATAGCTCGTTTGGTGAATATCCTACGGAAACGGTAACGGCATTAACAGCATAAGTAACAAACCGTTCCAGGTGAAAATAAATTTTTTCGTACAAGATGCCTGGACTATATTCAAATTTTTACATATGATGGAATTTTTTTAAACGTCGTTTATTTTCGGCATCTTCTGCATTTTCCTGCTGTCTTTTGCCTCTTTTTTCTCTTTTAGGAGCGTCAATAGAGTCCCATTTTAAGCCACCCGAAATTCTGGAAACGAGCAACTTCCGAAGTAAGAAAAGTCTGTGATCACTTGTCATTGTACCAGTCAGGGAACTTCTTATTAGTTTCTTTCATGATAAATTCTTGCAATTTCTCCACTAATCCGTATTTAGTCCGAAAAGATGAATAATTTTTTTTCCACAAATTTAAACTGAATTCACAGACTTTTGTGTACATTTCGGAAGCTGCTGTTAAATTTCCCATTGAGAACTCATCGTTTACGCCTGCTACTGTTGGAAAAGCTTTATAAAATTGTAAAATTTGATTCTGAAATACCGCTTGATTCTTGCTACATTTTAAAAACTTGAGACATCTTGTGCAATTTTTAAATTTTTGGAGAGCAGCGCGCACAGTAAACCCGGCAAAATAGTATAAAGCATTGTCTCCTAACGTTACGTCTGAACTGGAAACGTTATCAATGTCCATTATAGTCTCGTCCCTGTTTATGTAGTCGATAGTTCGTTCGTTCTGTACATTACTGTCATTGTCCGTCTTTTTATTGTAATTAAAATCTGCATTGATATTTCCGTCGTCTTTTTTAGTATAGTCAGTAATTGTCAAAACGTAAGTTTCTAGCTGCACGTCGTTTTCGCTTGAATCACGTTCATCTTCCCTTTATTCTTTTTAATCAATATATGTCCTGCTTACAAAATTGTATATCTACATTTTTCAATACTCTATTTTTCCAATTGAAAAAATCAAATGATCTAGAAAAGAGGCGATTACTAACTCAGAATTAAATATGTATAAAATGCTACCATAGGGAAATTTTAAATGATTATTTTCATTTATTTCTTCTACCTGAGAGATATATACTATATATAGCTATACATTTGAAAATTCATTTTTAATGAAATGCATATTTGGCAAATATTCAAAATCGACGAGATTATTAGCAGCAGTTCTTGATTACGATGAAAAACTGGCAAGTAACAATTTCTTTCACTTGTCACGCTTATCCTGTCTTCTGACTCACATACACCACACACATTCTTGGCCCATGCCACTCACACACATTAAGCATCCTTTCTATCGGTTAAGCACTGCTACCGTCGGAGAGGGGTAAAGGGAAGGGTTCCGTGGCTGGTTCATGTTACTAGCGCCTCGCATCGCTGGTTCCCGAACTAAGCCTACTTCCGACGTCTCATTCCCCGCGCCCATCTTCTAAGCTTGGTGGGCATTGTCGCCTCTATACCTATCTTCCCTCTACGACTTGGGCAGGCCTGGTCTAGTGGCCATGGCTGGAACTTAAAAATATGCAGGACAGACAGACTGCGACGATTACAAACCTTAGCGTTATGGGTTGTGACGGTAGCAATGAGGACTACGCCCACAGCGGCGATATGATTCATGCACTGTGAAGAACCCCTACATGTTGCGATAACTAGCGTTATGAAAAGTTTCATAATCTTTGGAAACGTTTCAAAGTTTTGAAAGTTTCAAACATTAGGGCAGAAAAATTCAAAGTCTGAAAAAATACTATTAAGTATTAAATATAAACATTTAATAGTATCCTTTGTGTTTCAAAGCAAATCGTTTCAACTAATTTAAATGAATAAATCACGTATTAATTGTTAATAACATGTAATTTTTTAAATATTTTATTTAAAAAATTTTTAAATTGATTTCAATAAAATAAAAATAAATTTCATATTTAATCCAATATTTAATTTTTAGAATTTCCATTTTTAAAACGATGTCATTAAAAATGGAGAAACCTCGAATGGAAATGAATAAAATACCATTCTGCTATTTTATTAAACTATCAGGCTTTATTTTTATAAATTGCTTTCTTTCAAAAACATGTTTTAATTTTTATCAGTGCTATGTCTCTCAATATTTTAAATGAATATTTGATATAAAAATACATAATTGTTTAAGAAAGTTTAAATATAGTTTGAACGTTTGGTTCCGTTCACTGTGCTAAATGACCTAACCTCAACCTGACATGAGTGCGCAAGCGCATACGTTTTTGTGAAACTTTCAAATGTTTCAGAAATGTTGGTCCCATGAAACGTTTCATTGTTTCATGAAACTTTTAATGTTTCAATACAACGATTCATGGACTAACAACCCTAGCGATAAGTGCCAAGATGGCTCACGCGTTAGGCCACCTGGCAAGAGCAAATAGATGGACTTTGGGGACTAGACACACTAAGCTCCTAAGTGACATCAGCACACTGCCAATTCTAGAAATGAGGCAAGATAAAATAATAAAACGCTTCAACTTCACCAGGATTTTCTGCGTCTGCATCTCGCAGGGATATGGGGAAAGCAAATGGTAACCCGCTCCTTCAAGGGGAATCTATGACAGCGCGGGAAGGAGGGGGATAGGGATCCCGCTTGGGCATCATGCCACCGTTTTTCAGGCGGAGGTCCTGGCCGTCCTTCGCTGCACTGAGACATGATTTGAAGAAAACGCTGCTGGTAGGCAGATTACAATCTGCTTGGACAGCCAAGCGACATTAATTGCAGTTCGGAAAGCAGACATAAAATCAGAGCTAGTTTTGGAAGGCAAAAAGGTAATTAGCCAACTTGCAGAAAAGAACAATGTGGCTCTCGTATGTATGGGTCAAGGGCAACGAAAAGGCGGACCAGTTGGAAAAAGCGGCGCAGCAAGTGAATCCATAGGACTGGTACTGGGACTAGCGTCTTGCTGCATCGGGATGGTCTTAAAAAGCTGGATTCGGACGACGCATCGGGAATATTGAGAACAAACCCAAGGTTGCTGACAGGCGAAAGCCATCCTGTGCTATGCGTACAGGATGGATAGAACCAGGGATATCTTGCGTTTGCCTAAGAAGGACATAATGACAGTGGTTCACATGATTGCAGGGCACAAGCAGCTGAACTATCACATGCACAAGATGGGGTACAACCCCACGACAGAGTGCAGGAAATGCGGCAGTGATAATGAAACATTCCTGCATGTCTTATGCCAGTGCCCGGCATTAGATAGGCTCAGGCAAACAACTTTTGGGGTCCATTTCATGGAACCATAGGAATTTATAACGCGCTCAGTGGTGGAAATACTGGGCATCACCAAGAGGTGTGGGCTCCATCGGGCTACCCGCCCGCATATAATATACACTAAACTAAAACTAGTTACTTTATGCTCAAATGACTGTGTGTGTGTGTGTGTGTGTGTGAGTGGATTGAAATCACCAACAATACTTGGTTTTGTAATCTAACTTAACTTACAACGAACTATCTTGGTATTAAGACTGCCACATAGAAATAACTGTTTACTTCAGATTATCATTTTTTTAAAGTTGAATGATTTTTCGATCCAACGATTTTGAGAAAAAATAAATACCCGAAAAACCCCTGTGTAACAATTTCTGGTCAAATTGGTTTTATTTTTACAATTATGATCCGCCATATTGGATACCCCATTTTTAGTCCGGATTTTAAATCAGTGACCCGTAAAACCCCCAAGTAACGAATTTTAGTGAATTCGGTTTAATTTTTACAATTATGATTCGCCATTTTGAAGTTTGAAATTTTTACTTCGAATTTGAAATCAGCGATCCTAGAAACCTTTGAATACTCCGAATGATGAAATTTGCTTCGGTAGAAATAATGCATTCCTTCTATATTAATTTACAAGCCGGATTTGGAATCAGCATACAAAAATCTATTTAAAAACGTATGTGTAACACAAAACATGATATCTATACGCCCGTGGTATTTGCTGTTGGAATTCATGTAAGATTAGTACAGAAAGCGAACGGAGATTATACTTCTAGAAGTGACCTACTTTACTTTATACAAATGCTATATCGCCGAAAGACTCTGTGGTTTTGTTTATAAATTCTGATATGGGGTCTCCTTATGAGTCGCTTAAGTGCGTATGCTTTTGACCAGCGATGTTTCCAAACATCGATATATCGAAAAGATAACATCGATGTAAAATATCAACATCGATATCGTAAAGAAATTTCGATAATCGTTTTATGAAATATCGCGCATGCGCATCAGGTGGTTCAATGTAATTAGAGGTTACAGGCCTCACAGTCCCTATGGGATAAAATATAGGGACCAAAGGGTACTTTTTTTTACGCTCATAGGGTACTTTTTTCGCGCTCAAAGGGTAAAAAATTCAGGATGAATTCATAAGACTTCAAACCAATTCAAGTAAAAAGAATTCAAATGAATTGGAAAAAATACAACAAATTCCACAGATTTCCGTAAAATTAAAAATGAATTTAGAGGAAATAAGGATAAATTAATAAGAACTCAGGATGAATTTCAAAAAATAATTTCAAATCTCTTCAAAATTTTGAAATCCTACTAATTTCTAACCAAAAAAGTGATTAATGACTAAAAAACAATTCAAAACAATTCAAATAAATTTGAAATTCATAAAAAATCAAGCTGAATTTAAAAAGCAATCAAGTGAATTAAAAACAATTCAAAAATATGAAGAAATTAATTGAATTGAGTAGGTTTAAAATGAATTTAGACAAATTAAAGAGAACTCAAAAGAATTTGATAAAATTCCTGAGAATTTAAGGTGAGTTTTAAAGAATTCAAGATGAATTAAACAAAAACTTTTTTAAAGTCCATTGAATTGAGTGAATTTAGAAGAATTCACAAGAATTTAAAAGCATTCAGGATAAATAAGAATTCAGGGCGAATTCCGAATGAATTGCAAAAAATGTTTGAAAATCTCTGCAAATATTTGAAGCCCTACGAAAGCCCTCACTTCTTGTGAATAAGTCCTTTAAAATCCATTAAAATATTAAAATCCCTTAAAACTATTAAAACCCTTGGAAATCCCTTGAAATTGTTTAAACCTCTTGAGGATGCCTTAAAGTCTTTTAAAGTATTCTAAAGTATTTCCGTCTTTAAAATCTCTTCAAACATTCAGGGTGAATTCCAAAAAATAATTTCAAATATCTTCAAATCGTTGAAACCTTACGAAATATCTTACTTTTTTAAAAAACTTCTTTAAAATTCACTATAAATATAATTAAATCCCATGAAATTCTATGAGATCTGGTGATATTTCCTGAAATCCTGGGAAATTTAATAAATTACCTTCAAAACTTTAAAACCCCTTACAATCATTGACATCTAGTGGCGCCGTTCGATACGATACGTTCTCGTGATCGTGTCGAGATCGCGTCGGTTTTTTCTCGGGTCGGGATCGGGTTTTCGATACCCGTGAACGGTTTTCTATCGGCTTGACTTTGGCTCGGAATGCGATATATCGACTCGGGATCGGGTCGGGTTTTCGATCCTCCTTCGCCAGATGTGGGTCTGTGACGTAGCGGTCCACAGAGCGTTGAAATGAAAAACGAGGTTCAAATTTTAAAAGGACATTTAGAACGCAAGAATGCACCGATTTAAGATCTTTTTTTTTCGTTGTAAAATTCAGGACTAAATTTCATAGAAAGCGTTCTGAGTGTATATTTTATTTCTTTGCTTATTTAATTTTTATGTTAATGCAAACAGCAAAAAGTGTTGTTTTTTTTGCATTTCATGTTTTATCTCCTGGACACAATTTTTCTTATACTTCAAGTCACTTGGGTTCAATGCACAGCGGTATAAGAAAGAAGGAAAAAATTGTTACCTTATAAAGCTAATTGTTAAAAGCAAATTTTATTAACAAATAATCGACATGAAGAACTTTTTGTTTTCAAAGTATATTCTTGCTCTAAAATTGCTTGCTTGCTTTTATTGTTTGGATGATACGTGGCCATCAAAATTCAAGAATGAATGTTATTGACCAATTCTATAAACAAATGTACATCGCAGACATTAATAGGCAGAAAACAATGCTTTTTTGTACTCTTGTTGTAATGTCATTACTAATTATGTTTTCTGGAAGAAATTTACCATCCGTTGATATTTGTTTATTTGATGAACAAAATATATAAACAAATGCACATTTTAGGCGTTTTTAAGCGAAACGAAATCAATTTTTCTTCTAATCTTGTTGCAATTATAGTGTCAATGATGTTTTCTAAAAAAATGTTGCCATGCATTGATATTTGTTCATTTTATGAACAAATTATATAAGCAAATGCACATTGTAGACGTTTTCAAGCGGCAAAATGTTTTTCTACGAATTTTTTTTCCAAACATTATTTTTTTCATACAATTTTTTTGCAAACAAATTTTTTTTCGAAACATTTTTATTCAAACATTTTTTTTCAACACATTTTTTCAACATTTTTTTTCAACAAACTTTTTTCACACATTTTTTCACAACAAATTATTTTTTTCAACAATTTTGTTTTCCAAACCTTATTTTTCTATCAAAATGTTTTTTAACCAACATTTTTATTCAAAAAATTTTTTTCACAAAGTTGGAAAATATTTTGTATGTGTTGAAAATTCATCTTCTTGGTGGAGAATCGAGAGAAAATAATAATCATCAAATAATTATTCTCCAGAAAATAATTCTTATAAGTAATATGAATATTAATACATTCATTTAAAAAGCTTGAAAATTCATCGTTTTGGTTGAAACCGAACCAATTATATATTTTTGGGAAAATAAATTGATTTGTAAAAAATTGAACTATTTCGTCGAAAAATCGTTGGTTTTAGGTGGAAATTTATTTCATAACTGTAAATCTAAGTAGTCAACTTGGAGATTCATCATTTTAGCTAAAAAACAATCTCTTCATTTGAAAATCCAACTAAAAATTGCTTCTTTCGTTGCAAATTTAACTGCATTATTGAAAACACGTTTTTATTGTTTGGACATTAATTTTTTCCATAGAAAATTTATCCATTCGAAGTATGGATGACGCTTTATCTTATTCAGTTGAAAATTGAACTACATCATTGTTTTAAAATTTATTTTTTTGTTTGAAAATTGAAGCTATTCTCGCGATGATTAGTATTTTTGGTTAAATATTAATTTTTCTAACAGAAAACAGAACTTTTTGATTTTCGAGTGTTGAAAATTCATGTGTTTGTTCAAAATTTGTCTTTTTGGTGTAAAATTAAGTGTCTTAATTGAACATTAAACTTCTTGGTTGACAGTTGAGGCGCATTGTTGTAAATTCATTTTATTGTTTACAAATGAACATTCATCAATTTATTTGAAAAGTAATTTCTTTACTTGAACATTCAAGTTTTTTTTTTAAAGTTCGTTTTTTAAGTGAAATTTTTTTTTTTAATTGAAAATGTGACTCTCTCATTTTTGGTAGACAATTTATCTTTTCAATTTGAAAATTTACCTCTTTGTCTAAAAATTCATGTTATAAAATAATTCTCTGAAGTAACAATTCAAGCATTCCGGCTTTTAATGAAACTTCAACTATTTACGTTTTCATTAAGAATTTATCGTACATATTTGGTTCGAAAATTGAACTGTTCGAATGAAAGTTCAACTGAATTGTTAAAAATTCATATCATTTGTGGAAAATTTTACTATATTGTTAAAAAACCTTGTATAAATAGAACATTTCAAAAATTTCTGCTCAAGAAATATGTATCCACGTCATCATTTGTGATCCTCCAAATTGAAAAATGAATTAATAAATTTGTCAATCATATCATTTGAGGAAATCTTAAGTGAAAAACATTACAAATTGAACAATTAAAAAAATTTTAACCAGAGACTTGTTTCATTGCACGTCAAATAATTTATATTTTAAACCTTTTTTAAATAATAATTTTTCTATTATTATTTATACATTAAAGTACAAAACTCTTTTTCACGAATTAACAATTTAAGAAGAAAAAAATTACAATTGTAGAGTTGAAATTTTAAATGTAGGATGCAGCCCTCTGAAATCTTCAGTTCATGATTCAATCGAATGCATTCTATTTAAAACAATTCAGCTGAAAATTGTTCACTTTTCGAAATCTGCTTTATATTTGCTCCTTTTCAATAAACAGTACAATATTACCAAATATTTAAAAAAAGGTCATTTTTTATTTGAAAATAATTAAAAATTAAATGAAGGTTAAAATAGGTTCTATAGTTGCATTTAGATGTTTCAAATTATTTACTACT
>CAKNYM010052775.1:5025-40598 GCA_932195095.1 Andricus curvator
CTCTTCAGAGTAGATGGAAATATGAATTAAAAGTTATTTTTTAATTATTGTTTTTTTTTTTCTGAAAAAAGATCTTCTCCTTTCGCTCCACTGGGAATCGAACCTCAGAACTTCCGATTGCCGGTCGGGTGCTTTCCCATTAAGCTACTAGAGAAATCGAGAGAAGAAACTTTTTTCAGAAAATACATGCATTACTTTGCCAGGTGGTAAGTCAAATTTGTTCAAGGAATCTGTATTATCATCAGAGAATAACAGAAATTTTTAACGTCTCTTCAGACTAGATGGAAATATGAATTAAAAATTATTTTTAAATCACTTTTGCTTCAGAAAAAAATATCTCCTTTCGCTCGGCTGAGAATCGAACCTCAGAACTTCCGATTGCACGAAGACACTTTTTTCAGAAAATACACGCATTATTTTGCCAGATGGTAAGTCAAATTTTTTCAAGAAATCTGTATTATGATCAGAGAATAACAGAAATTTTTAACGTCTCTTCAGAGTAGATGGAAATATGAATTAAAAGTTATTTTTTAATTAATGTTTTTTTTTCTGAAAAAAGATCTTCTCCTTTCGCTCCATTGGGAATCGAACCTCAGAACTTCCGATTGCCGGTCGGGTGATTCCCATTAAGCTACTAGAGAAATCGAGAGAAGAAATTTTTTTCAGAAAATACACGCATTATTTTGCCAGGTGGTAAGTCAAATTTTTTTAAGGAATCTATATTATCATCAGAGAATAACAGAAATTTTGAACGTCTCCTCAGACTAGATGGAAATATGAATTGAAAATTATTTTTTAATTAATTTTTTTTTCTGAAAAAAGATCTTCTCCTTTCGCTCCGCTGGGAATCGAACCTCAGAACTTCCAATTGCCGGTCGATTGTCTCTAGTAGCTTAATGGGAAAGCACTCGACCGGCAATCGGAAGTTCTGAAGTTCGATTCCCAGTGGAGCGAAAGGAGAAGATCTTTTTTCAGAAAATAAAATTAATTTAAAAATAATTTTTAATTCATATTTCCATCTAGTCTGAAGAGTCGTTAAACATTTCTGTTATTCTCTGATGATAATACAGAGTCCTTGAATAAATGAAAATAATAATTATGACTATAAATAGACGCGTTTCACTTTTATATGTCAAGAGGCAAAAATGTAACGCTCTAACACAGGCTTTAACCTCGATATCACGGTCAAAAATATGCATACATCATTTTCGTAGATAGACTTCACCCTGCCTACAGCTGTCATACATGCAAACACACCAAAAATTTATTTCTCTTTTTGTGATATTTATAATACTTTACCGTGTCTCCGATATAGATTCTAAATCTGGGGTTTGAAATATAGGCTTTACTCGCCATATAGCGACGTGTAAACACCAAAAATTTAATTTGGTTTCCGTAATGTTTCGAATATTTCACTTTGACTCCAAACTAGGTTCTAAATCTTCGGTTTTAAATATTACCAATTTAAAAAATTGTGATGTTTCTAATACATCATCTCGGCTCTAAACTACATTCTAAATCTTCGATTTCGAAGTTAAGCTTTACCCTCCATATAGCGGTCAAAGTAGTTTAAACATCAAAAATTTAATTGGGTTTTAAGAACTTTGATGTTTCTAATACTTCCTCTATGCTGCTAATTAGGTTATAAACCATCGCCTTCAAAGATTTTTACGCAACCAAAATTTAATTTGGTTTCTGTGATGTTTCTAATACTTGACCTTAGCTCTAAATTAGGTTCTAAATCTTTGGTTTAGAACATTGCAAGTTTTAAGAACTTTGATATTTCTAATATTTCACCTTGGCTCCAACCTAGATTCTAAATCTTCGATTTCGAATGAAGGCTTTGTCCTCCATATAGCGGTAAAAGTGATTTACACATCAAAAATTTAGTTTGGTTTCTGTGATGTTTCTAATACTTCACCTAAAATACAAATTAAGTTTTTAATCTTCGGTTTAGAAGATTGCAAGTTTTAAGAACTGTGAAGTTTCTAATAATTCACCTGGTTCCTAACCTAGACTCTAAATCTTTGATTTCGAAGATAGCACGGAGAAAAATGGATGTTCAAAGGGTAAGATTGTACCACCTAACAAGCATATATGCATGCCGAGCATCTACTATCTTTTTTAGATGTTAAGCGTAACAATATTTTTATGTTAAACTAAAAACACATTCAGATGTTAAAATCGTCCGAGCACATGTGCATCGCGCATTGTAATTTCACGATTATAACATACTTTGGATATTAAAATGATTGAATATTTCAATTTTTGAACATTTCCAAAGGATCAAAATTAGCCATCCTTAATTAAAATCGGATAACGACTTTGGTATGTCTATTACGACGAAACAAGGTTCTTAAGTTTAAGGTTATATTGACTCGAACACGTTTGATAAAATGTTTTTAAATTTAAAATAAAATTTGCATTTAAGTAACCATAAATGGATAGAATTTTAAATGCTGGTTACAAATCATTTGTTCTCAGCTTACTTACCCCGTTTTTATTTTTTATTTTGAATCAAAAATATTAAGCATAACCTCAACTTGACTGAATGTATCATCTGATCGACATTTCATACCCTTTAGCTGCTTTTCGTTTATGTACGAATATTCAAGTTTAATTTTGAATTCACAAATAAGTTCTCAATTAATTCCTTAAATGATCAGAAACAAGTAAACTCAAATATTTACAGCCGTTATTTGACATAATCATAAATTTCATGTAATATTTCAGATATTTCGATTGAAGATTTTGGATGTTATAGACTAACATTTCACTTTTTATTATCTACAGATACTAAAGTTCAACATCTAGATTGCTGTCCTATAGTTAAACATAAAATGTGTGAACCCTGAACATCTAAATGTTACATTTAAACATTTATTTTTGTCCATGAGGCTTCACCCTCCATGTCACCCTCAAAGATGCTTACGCACCAAAAATTTAATTCGATTTCTGTGATGCCTTTAATACTTCACCTTCACGGAAAAAATTTATCCGTAAAAATTCGCGAACTAGTAGCTAGGTCTCGGATATGAGAAAAATTCATCGGATATTTATGTATTTTCGTAAATAATCTGCGAACTTTGAGAAAGATTGACGAACTCGATGTGAACATTCTAAAACGGTTCATCTCTTTTTTTTTTACGTGAATAATTACAAAAATATTACGATTGATTGGGAAAAGATTCTCAGAGCACTCACGAGCTTGCCCGACAAATCTGGGAACTAGAAAGTAGGTTCGCCTGTACGTGCCGCGCACACATGCTCACCCAGCCGCGCGGTGCTTGTGTGCGCCCGTATGTGTGCTGAGAGCTCGTCGAATGAGTGGCTAGAAGTTTTATGATACCTATTTTGTTTAGCTTCGATGGCTGCGCGTGTTTACGCACTGCTGGTTTAATTGTAGAAACTGGTGAGTCAGCAGTCTTTTTGAGGATTCGAATCTTCTGAGTTGCGAATTTATAAATTAATATAAATTAAATCGGACAAGTAAAATTTTTTCTCTTTATATTTCAGTCTGAAATTTTCAGGAACTGTTCATAGGAAATTTAAACTGTTCGTAAGGAACTTCGAAATTTATCCATGTATTTCTCATAGAAATAAGGATTTAATGTTTCATTTTTTTATCTCGTATCCGAGACCTAGCTACAAGTTCGTGACTTTTTCATGGATAAATTTTTTCCGTGTTGAAACAAAACTAGGTTATATAAATCTTCGGTTTCAAAGATTACGAGTTTTAAGAACTGTGGTGTTTCTAATACTTCACGTTGACTCGAAACTATAGATTCTAAAGCTTCAATTTCGAAGACACGTTTTCCCCTCCATATTGTCCTCAATGATGTTTACGCAACAAAAATTTAATTTGGTTTCTCTGATTTTTTAATACATCTACTTGACTCCAACCTAGATTCTAACTCGTTGGTTTCAAAGACAGGTTTTACCCTCTGTATCGCCCTTAAGATGTTAACGCATCAACAATTTTATTTGTTATCTGTGATCTTTCTAATACTTTACCTTAGCTTCAAATTAGGTTCTCATTCTATGATTTAGAAGATTGCAAGTTTTAAGAGCTGTAATGTTTCTAATACTTCACATTCACCCTCCATATAGCGATCAGAGTGGTTTACACATCAAAAATTTAATTTGGTTCCTGTGGTGTTTTTAATAATTCACCTAAGCTCTAAATCATGTTCTAAATCGTCGATTTCAAAGACAGGCTGTACCCTCCAAATCACCCTCAAAGATTTTTACGCACCCAAAATATAATTTGGTTTTCTGTGATGTTTCTGATACTTCACCTTAGCTCCAAATTAGGTTCTTAATCTTCGATTCAGAAGAATGCAAGTTTTAAGAGCTGTGATGTTTCTAATACTTCACCTTGGCTCCAACGTAGTTTCGAAATCTTTGGTTTTGAAGGCAGGTTTTACCTTCCATATAGCGGTCAAAGTTGTTCACATATAAACAATTTAATTTGTTTCCTGTGATGTTTCAAAAAATTCATCTAAGCTCCAAATTAGGTTCTAAATCGTCGGTTTTAAAGACAGGATGTACCCTCCATATCGCCCTTAAAGATGTTTACGCAGCCAAAATTTAATTTGCTTTCTGTGATGCTTCTAATATATGTCCTTACACTGGAAAAAAAGTTGGTGTGAATTTACATCCTGCGACGATGGAAATAATTCGATCGGTGTGGCACATAGTAAATAAGCAGAATTCTGTAAAAATACATATTTTTCTTGTTAACCTGCGTCCACGGTGAAGAAATACATGCAGGACGTAAACGTTCCGTCGTCGACCGTGAAATTACGTGCGGGTCGTAAATCATCACAAAAATTATCAGATGAGCCACTGTC
Organism: Andricus curvator; assembly: GCA_932195095.1. Taxonomy (NCBI): domain Eukaryota; kingdom Metazoa; phylum Arthropoda; class Insecta; order Hymenoptera; family Cynipidae; genus Andricus; species Andricus curvator. The sequence continues at coordinate 9,879 of CAKNYM010052775.1, forward strand.
CGAAATCTCGTTGAATTTTCTGTTCAGCTTTTATAATCGAAAAGATATTTCGAGGTTTAGTTCGCCAAAAACTTGTCGGTTATTCAAATTTCAATATTTTTTTATCTCTGATTTATTCATAATGATTCCTGATTGACAAATTTCCCTGACTTTAATCTGATTTGCAGGTTTTCTCTAACCTGTGGTCAGCTTGCTACTATTCACAACTGTTCACAGAGGTGAAAATATTTTAGAGCTATTTTCTGTATTTAAGGGAGAAAACGGAATGTAACCACTTGACAGTCTCAAAATTTATAAATCAAAGCGACATAACGTGCAAAACAACGTAAACAAGAATGCAAACGAACGAAATGCGCACCCATTGGTAAGAAGCCGTTCGGGCGTCTCCGGAACTCATTGTTTGGCACGAATTACACTCGCTAGTCCCGAATGGTCCAAATTTACGTCCTGCACATAATTCTGCGGCGTTCGTCCGTGCGGACTTACTCCCTCTATATATTGTAAATATCATCAAAGCTTTTTTTACAGTGTAGCTTCGGAGTATTTACGGCCGAATTTCCCCTCGCTGAAGACCCCTAGTTTAGAACACTGCAAGTTTCTTCTCTCTTATTAGGAATGAAGAAATATATATCCATATAGCGGTCAATGTGGTTTACACATCGAAAATTCAATTTGGTTTTTGTGATGCTTCTAATACTTTACCTCCTCTTCAAATTAGGTTCTAAAACTTAAGTTTATAAGATGCATGTTTTAAGAAATTTTTTTTTTTGTGGTGAGCAATAAAATAACATTTTGAAATCTGCTCTTTTTCTGACGTCATCATGCGGTCGCGCAAAGTGCATTTTGAAACGGATGGGTGGTTTAAAGCGGTTCCCACCACACTGCAGATCAAACGTATCGACCACAGCTTTGCGGGTTTCAGCGGGTTTCAAACCATGTCCCTTGTTTCGTTCGAACATTCGAACATTTGAACGTCGTTTCGACGTGTATGGCTGGTGCTCATCTGAAAGGCTGCGAACCGTGTTCACTGAATCGACTCTCAATTATTTTGTGGCTACCCACCAATCATTTTCAAAATTATTGTGCCCGGCACCTAGCAACCTAATGACGAGAAATAATTAGTTATTTCTCCCAAAGCCCTTCAACGTCCTCATTGCAAATTCATAATGATGATGTATTATCCATACTTTCATTCTAAATATTCAATTTATGTAACAATGTAGGTAACATTAATTATAATAATGTGATTGGATCATTAATTAAAAGCTTATTCGCTGATATTGGTTGAAAATACTAAATATACACTGCCGACGGAAATTATATACACGCCTGTTTTTTGAGCTGTTTCTAACGTGTCTTAATTTCTATAGTATTGACATAAATTTGTATCCTTGTAATACCGCGAAAGGTAATAAAATTCTGCCCCTAATACGCCCAAGTTTAAAATAAAATGTCTGATTTATAAAAATATATTGAAAAAAATCGTCCATTTGGATGTTTTCGTGAAATTTGAATCCCACCAAAAATATCTGCGATACAAAAAATCTGCCAAATAAAACTATATGAATTTGTGAACTCAAAGTTGACTAAATAATTTAGAAAAAAATTATAATTAAATATATGAAGAAACTTTTTTATAAAGTGCCCTAAAGATATGTTTTAATACACTGTTAAAAAAATCTGATCGAAATTTAATATACATGTGAGTAAAGTCATTTGCATATACCGTACATTAATTTTAATATACCATCATGTTGTAAAATTAATATACATGTATATTAAAGTCGGTAAAACAGAGTGCGTGAAAACAACAAGTTCTTTGATTCCTTCAGATCCTGTCAAATATTAAAAAATAAAGGAATAACCTTGAATTCGTCGACTTAATTCCTACTTACAATTAAAGTGCAACGTACGGGTGGAATTTTTTCTAAAATTCGCTGTGAATGTTAGAATTTTAACGTGAGTACAGGTGCTTGGAGGTTAGGTTTATTAATTATTTGTTTAATTGAACATTTCTCTTAAAAACCAGTGTAATTTATATTTATCTAGGAGAAAATATTATGTTTGATTATTTATAATTGAAAATTGCTCCCAAAATTGTTTTTAATTTGTGTAAAGTGCAAATATCTGACTTTTCTGATAAATGATCAATATGCGGTATATGAAATTTAATAAAATAGTCTCTTAATGGCGATTTCGTATACCTAGATTTTAGATTTAATATACAAATGTACATTAAATGTATATTACAATTGCAAACATTTTTAACAGTGTACATTTTAAAAAGCCAAATTAGACACTATAGACTTGGCGGTAAAATATTATGCCAAAAATCTCCCATATCCAGAAATTTTGTATTAAAATCATTTTGCTTATAACATTCAATCCCGCCAAGTTTTATAATATCTAACATGGCTTCTTAAAATTTATTTAAAAATTTTTGTATTATGGTACTTTATAAAAAAGTTTCTTTATATATTTTATTACGAATATTTTTTCCTGAATTACTTGGCTAACTTTAATTTCACGAATTCATATACCTAGTATTTTTTTTGTACTTGGGTGGCGATTCGCTACCGCAAGTATTGACAACTTCAAAAATAATTAACATTTTTTAAAGTTCTTGGCTCATAGTATTTTTCAAAATTGTACATAAATGTTTCTCTAAATTCTGTCCTAGGTTCAAATTTGGTGCAAAAAAGTCGCAAAATTTCAAAAATGTGTAAATTCAGGTGTATTAAGGTGTATTTTTGTGCGTGTATTTTTATTTTATTTCGCTGGAATCTATGTGTAAATTTAAATCCTCCTGCAATCTGGTGTGCACTCTATCTGTAATCTTATGCAGTCTCGTGCAATTCCATGCAATCTCTCGTAATCCCTTCTAATCCTCCCTTACGACAAAATATTACACGCATAACCCAATTCTGCGCCGGCTACGGGTCTGGTCGCCACAGAATAGGAGCCTTGTTTATGTGAACACTCAGGATCGCATATATCGCGCCCAGAGAAGCGTAAACAACTTCTGATACAGCACTGACTATCCGAGAATATAGGTTGTCAAGGGACGCTCAGGGGGAGACAGAAGCAGTCAAGCGTGAAGCCGGCACAACATCGGAGAGCACAGAATTGGGGTATGAGTGTATCGGAAATTTAGTATAGGCCTATAATGATTTTCCTATAATAAATTTCTTATAATTTTTTCACGATTCTAGAAAAGTCATTATAGTTAAAATATAGAAAGAATTGATGCAAAACATAGAGAAAGATTTCCGGGAATTTTAAGGAATTCGAAAGGATTTCAAGAGATTTCATTAATTTCAAGGGATTTCAAAGTTTTTTGTAGGATTCCCAAAGAGTTGAAATGATTTTTAGAGAATTTGAGAAAATAAATTAAATTAAATGAAATTTGAAGGTATTCTTAGCGATTTCTATGATTTTATCATATTTCAAGGATTTTCACCAGATTTAAAGGATTTTATTGAATCTTCAAAGATTTCTAGGGATTTGAAAATTTTTTTTTATAGAACTTTAATAAATAAGTTATTTTTACGATTTCCAAAGGAAGGATTTCAAGGAATTCAAAAGTATTTCAAGAGATTTAAAAAATGTTAAGGGATTTTAAAGAATTGAGTTGGATTTCCGAAGAGTTTAAGGGATTTCGAGAGAACTTTGGGAAAATAAATGAAATGAAATTAAATTTCAAGGGATTCCTAGCGACTTTAAGCGATTTAAAGATATTTCAAAGAATTTCACAAGATTTAGAGGATTTTATTGAGTTCAAATTAATTTATTTTCGAAAGAGTTAAAATTATTTTTATTTATTTTAATGGATTTTTACGATTTCTAAAGGAAAGATTTCAATGGATTTCAAGTGATTCCAAAGGATTTTAAGAGATTTTGCACATTTCAAGGAATTTAAAAGAATTTTGTAGGATTCCCAAAAATTTCGAGGAATCTCTGAAAAACTTTTAAAATTATTGAAATGAAATGAAATTTCAAGGGATTCTAAGCGATTATAAAGATCTAAAGGGATTTTAAGGTAATTTATGGCATTGTACAAGATTTAAAAAGTTTTATTGATAAACCAAGGATTTCTAAGCGCAGTTAAAAGATTTCTAGGGATTTTCATGCGTTATTTTTAGAGAACTTTAATGCAAAAGTTTAATTTAATTTATATTTAAGGAATTTCAAATGAATTCTACTTATTTTAATGGATTTTGACGACTTTTAGAGAACTAAATAGAATTAAATTAAATTTTATTTCAAAGGACTTCTTTGGGTTTTAACAGTTTCAAGGGGTATGAAGGAATTAAACAAATTTCGAAGGATTTGAAAGATTTAAAGTTATTTTAAAACATTGCAAAGAGATTTAAATATTTTCAAGGGATGTTTAAAGGGAATTTCAAAGAACTTCACAAGATCTAAGGGATTTTATAGGACCTCCTAATATTTCGAATGTTTGAGGAAATTTACCAATTTCAAGGGATTTCAATGGAATTCTAGAGAACTTTAGGGAATAAATTTAATTAATTTTATTTTCGAGGGATTTCCAATTATTTCTATAGGTTTCTAACTATTTTAAAGGTTTCAAAGGAATTCGAAGCATATTAAAAGATTTCAAAGGAATTCGAAGCATATTAAAAGATTTCAAGGGATTTCAACCGACTTTAACAGATTTCAAAGATTTTAATTGGACGTAAAGTGATTATTAATGAACCCCTCGGTGAAATAACATATGAAACTTCAAAAAAATCACTATTTATCATATTTTAATCAATTTTAGTAATATATTCATGAAAACATTGTTGTTTTGAATTTGTTATGAAATTTTTCAATTTTTTTACAACAAGTATAACCTCAGGGTAAAATCCAGGAAAATGTCTTTTTATTTATTTATTTATTTTTAGGAAATCAACGGGCTTGCGCCCTTTTATACAGTAAAAACATAATAGAGTTGAAGTAATATAAAAAAAAGAAAAAAAATGGCTCAAGCTAAAATAGTATATTATATCATTGACTGCATTATTGCCAGTTGTATAGGGCTAGTATAATATAATATAATATAATATACGCATACAAATTTTAACGTAGATGTAAATAAGATGTAAGTTGGTTGTGTAACTAGCATTATAGACTCTATTATTCCGCTAATTATATATAATTATATTTTTAAATATTTTATTAATTTAGAAAAACATCGCGGACACTAACCTTTAAAATGAGCCCAAGATCTTTCAAAAAATTCTAATAGTTTCCAGAGTTTTGTTACTACACGGAAAAAATTTATCCGTGAAGAAGTTACGAACTTGTAGCTACGACGACGAGCTCGAGGCACACTTACAAGCGCACACACGCACCGCGCGTTTGGGAGAGGATGTGTGGGCCACGTACATGCGAACCTACGTCCCGAGTTCCCAGATTTGTCGGGCAAGCTCGTGAGTGCTCTGAGAATCTTTTACCAATCACTCGTGATATTTTTGTAATTATTCACGTAAAAAAAAAGTGATGAACCGTTTTAGAATTTTCACATCGAGTTCCTCAATCTTTCTCAAAGTTCGCAGGTTATTTACGAAAATACATCAATATTCGATGAATTTTTCTCATATCCGAGACCTAGCTACTAGTTCGTGACTTTTTTACGGATAAATTTTTGCCGTGTAAAGGCTGCGTCTCTTCGTCCGGAAAAATTAGCGAAGCTGGAAAAGAGGATGGACTATTCGTCCCATGATTTTGGGACTAGCCTAACTTATGAAAAATATTTTACTACTCATCCCGAATTGACATTTTGCCTCCAACTTAGGCTTATTAGACGCAGAATTTTATTAGCTTACGTGCTATTATGAGAAAAAAAATTATTTTAATATTATAAAAACTAAGGTACTTTAGCAACAGGTCAAAAAATAGGCGTGTAGATAATTTCCGCTGGTAGCGTACTTTCTAACGACCAGAAAATACACACAAAGATAAAAAGTTAGAGAAATTAACCTTAGCAGAATTTAATTGAATTCATATTAATAGAATGATTCTAAAAAAACTTCATGCCTGTTAGAGTTAAGAAAAAAATGATGACAAACTCGCGTCGTGTAAAAGATGCTTGAGATGACAAGTTCACTGCATCACGAGATTGGTATTTAAAGAAAAGCGCAGTTTGTTATTCCGTCGAATCGCGGACATAAATTATTTAACGCCTCGTTAATTAGAGCCTTAATTCTAGCATTTCGATTCCATGAATCGACTGAACAATAGACACGTATACGGACGTATTGTTGCAGATTAATAGATTACCTCATGCCTGAGCCAAGTCGCGTAATGCATCTAATGCATTTATGGCCCTCTGAATGGTCTTAACGGAGCCAAAGACAAAACAGTACGTAAGCTCTCGATGGGTTGCGCGTGAATAAATTCTTTTGTTGTTTCAACTGAGGCACATACGTGGAAATCCACATGCAAATTGTACTGATTCCATAGTCCTTGAATATTATGTGGTTCATCTAATGCTAATGGGCGATTCCACGCAAAACGCTCAATTCAATGTCCCTGGCGTTTTTAAAAAATGGGCTTCACTTTCGAATATGAATTTTCTCTAAAAGAGTAATTTTCATGCCTAGAAATGTGAACTAAGCAAAAAAACATGATAAATCCATTTTTTGAAAACAATGAGTTATGCATGGTTTCAACATTTTCAGGACCCGAGGAATATGATTATTGAACCTTGGTTTACAAAAAATTCTATTTTATTAAAATTGCGCTTTAAAAATTTGATAACCTTCTAAATATATAAATTAAAATCACTGTATTTTGTACTGAAGTGTTCAATGTTACAAAAACTGCACAAGTCCAAGTTAATAGATTCAATAATTCGATAATACTGGAAAACCAGGTAGATATGGTTTCCTCTATATGATCCTATTTGAATTTTTCTTATATCTCTGGTATATTTGAAAAACAGCATTTGTCTAATTATTGAGGAATCACCAAGAATGGATATATCATGTTTTGTTCGCTCATTCTTCAAATAAAGACCACTATTTACGGTCATTCTTAACCCTTAAACTGCACACCTCAAAAAAATTACGGAAGCTACACCGTGGGTGTTTGACACCCAGTTAACATTGCACACCTCAAAATAATTACGTAAGCTACACCGTGGGTGTTTGACACCCAGATGTTTAAACTTGTATAACTAAGACGGATTTCAATATTTTGTAACGAAATTCTAATGGGATGTAGAATTATAAGTTTTTCTTAAATCCCGTTGGTTTTATAACGATATAATTTGTTAAAAACTGGATTTCAAAAAAAAAAATCGAAAAAATGAGTTTTTTCATAAAAAAATGTATATATTGCGTAATTTTCAATATTTTGACCTAAAAATGTAATGGGATACTCTTGAAACAGTATACTTTTAGAATAAAATAAGCTCAAAGTTGTTCTGGGTGTTTGGCACCCACAGTGCAGTTTAAGGGTTAATATTATATTTTTCCCTTGCCACTAGTACAACCAAATAAATAATATGGTTACTATTTATGTCATTATATTGTCCAATTTATTATTTCTGAAACAATCAAAAGCTTGATTTTGAAAAAATATGTAATTCTTATTTATTCCTTGTTGAATCCTGTCCCCAGATTTGTGCATCACGGTCTGGCATATCAGCAAAAAGTATTTTTTTCTCGAAAAAGACGCGTCTAAAGTTGTTAACACGTTAGCGTAGAAAATAATTATACTTTTCAAGCTGCTGCATCTGCAGGTCAGCTGATTTAATTCTGAAATCTCACTTTGTAAACATATTTTAGTGCACGAATTTGAACAGGGAATCAAATAATCGTCACGGTTCAATAATTGAACCTAAAATATTGAACAGTATGTCATCTTATTGAGGTAGTGGATACTGATGTAGGTAATGCTGATTATGGTAAAAATGATTCTCTAATTTTTTATAAAATTTATATTCTTTTCGCGTCACGACCTGGCAAAACGTCACGTTTTGGCACTGTTTATTTTTGTTTTCATCAATTTCTAACGTGCTAAGAGTCTCATGACTCATTCATAGCTGCAACGAATTTTATAAAAATTCTTATTTTAAAACGTTTTCTGCTGCTTTGGGTGATATTTTATTTTCTCTCTCCATCTTTTAAAGTGTTCATATTTTTATTGGAAAAATCAAAAAATATTTCTTACAAAAATCTGCATACTTAGATTTTCTTTCTACATGTTATATCTGTGATTTTTAATTTCACATCATCCGTGTCAAATATGTTATTAGTAATTCCTGAAAACACTATTTTTAAAAATTCTCATAAATTATGCATGAGAATCTTCCGTTTTAAAAAGCCAAAACTTGCGCTGAACGTCCCCAGCTGATTTGTATAAATAAATGGAGAATTTTTGCAATATTTTCCAGCCCCTCAGGGGCTTACACTTCTTGAACCTAAAATATAGTGATAACGTTATATCATGAAAATTTTGTTTGAAAATGTTCGTTACTCAAACTGCGCGCTTTACGTGGAATCACCCTGTATATTTTCTCTTTTGTGAAATTTTTGCTGGGAATCGCTTCAATTTACTGAAGTTCAGTTTAATTTGATTGCACACGGCTGCCACACAGTCACTTTAAGCATTTTCTTTTGAGTCACTTTTATCAGAAAAAGGCCCTATAGTTACTTTTGTTAAAGGAAATAGCCACTTACGTGACTTCAATCCAACTCAACTTAGATTTTATCTAAAAAAAAGTCTAAAAATCCTATTCAATATCAGACCTAACATTCGTATCGCTATTCCCCTTTTTCCCCCTTTTTTGAAAAAATCCTATTTTTCCTCTATTTTTAAGAAAGCTCACCTTCTTCTTGTTTTCTTTTTTTGCTTAAATTCGAAGTTGAACTTCGATTTATATTTTAATAAATTTATTTGTTGCAATGAATTGTTTAATTTTAAAAGCAACAGTTGACTTCGCTAACATTTTTTGCAAATAAAAATTTTTATTTGTTTATTTTTTTTAATTATAAATAAATATTAGTTAATAATTAAAATAAAAAATTGTTTAAAAATTAATAATTATATTTCATAATTAATAAAACCCAATAAGAAAATCCAACTATTATTGCTTGAAAGTTAAATTTTTTTTTCTTTGAAATTACGATCATTTGATTTGAAAATTCAACTATTTTGTCGAAAATTCATCTCTTTTGCATGAAAGTGCAACTATTTGTTCCGGAATGCAACTGTTTGGTAGCAATTTAATTTAATTTTTTTTTTTTTGAAATTCAGGTATTTACTTGATAATTCATCTTTCTTGGATAAAAATGACCTTTTTATTGAAAATTTATCTTTTCGGGATAGAAAGTTAAATTTTTTCTATAACATTATACTTTTTGGTTTGAAAACTCGACTTTTTTGTTAAAAGTTCATCTTTTTTTGTGAAAACAATTATTTTTTGTTTGTTAAAAATTCAACTATCTGGTTGAAAATTTAGCTGTCTTGGTCCAATATTACCTCCCTGGTTGAAAATTCGACTTTTAAGCTTAAAAACTCAACTCTTTTGATGAAAATTTATCTCTTTCGGTAGAAAATTAATCTTTTTAGGTTGAAAAAATATTTCTTTGGTTGCAAATTGAACTATATTCTTTGAAATACGTTTTATTTTGTTGAAAATTGATTCTTTAACTGAAAATTTAACTATTCCATTTTTGATTGACAATTTTTTTTTTTTTATTAAAAACTTCAACTATTTCTTTTAAAATTCATGTGTTTTGTTGTAAATCATCTTTTTTGGTAGATAATTGATCTTCACTCATAAAAATTTCCTCTTGTGTCAGAAGGATGCATCTTAACACAAATGGAATTTCCTCTTAAATTTACGGTTGAAAGAAATTTCATTTGTCTAAAAAAAAATCTATTTGTAGCAAATATTAACCTTTTGCGACGAACTTCACTTAATCTTGCAGCCAAATAATTCTGTTTGTGTAAAAAAGGTATTCAAGTGGTTCAAAACAAAACAGGTAAGAGGACGATTCTTTTGTTTCAAGACAACCTTTTCTCTGAGTACTGGTTGAAAATTTATGTATTTTGTGGAAAGTCCCCTTTTCGTTACAAAACTAATCTTTTTTGGTGAAAATTCAAAAATTTTGTTGTAAACTCGTATGTTTTGGAACAAACTAGATCTTCTTGTTAAAAAAAAAAAAATTCATTCATAGTTTGTTAAATATTTCTAGTTTTTGGTTGAAATATGATGATTTTTCGTCGATAATTGATCTTTTTTCGTTGAAAATTCAACTACTTAGTTGAGACTATTATTATTTTGAGGAAAATTCATCTTTTTTTTTGTTCGAAAATTAATGGTTTTAACTGAAAATGTAAATACTCCATTTTTGGTTAAAGTCTTACCTTTTCAGTGGAAAATTCATTCATTTTATTCAAATGAATTCAATCCCCTATTATTTAAAAGTGTATTCAGCTTAGAATACAATGGATTACAGTTTGTCTGAAAATTACTTGTAAAATTTATTTTTAGCAATTGTGAATCCTGTTTTCACCCCCGAATGCAGCAATAGAATTTCATCTAATTTTTTTTAATGCAAATTGATCAATTAAACGTGTGATGGAATCAAAATTTTGAAGTAGATGGGTGTTTCTATTGACAATGCAGGGCTTTTTGTGTGAATAGTAGTCACTTTTAGTCATTTTTTAGGTTAATTCAGTCACTTTTTCAACTTTATTCAAGTAAATTGGCCGCCCTGTGAAAATACTTAAATTAGTATTCGTATTTTAAACCACATCAATTAATATAAGAGAGTGCAATTTACTACAATTGGACTAAATTCATGTTACAATCCATATTCAAGTGAAAATAATTTTTTTGGATTTGTAGTACAGTACTGGTTACGAATATGAGACCACATGTTTTTGGATGATTGCTTAAGTTCTTTTAATATAAATTATATTAAAGTTAAAATTGTTATCATAAGTGGATTGTAAGTCACCAAAATTCTCTACAAAATGAGACTAGGATGATGTTATTTTGTTAATTTTGTTAAAAAGCTATATAAAAAATGGGACAAATTTCAATGTTTTCTTAACATTTAAATAATATCTAATATAGTATACCTCTTTCAATGTTCTTGTTTTCATTTTAAAAGTAAATTAACGTCGCGAATTGATATAAGTGTAAATCTTCCTGCACTCAGAATCATGAACAAAACAATCAAAATCCCACCACTGCACATCAATCAAGAAATTAAAGAAACACAACAAGATTTACTACCCGAAAGATCAAAGGATAAATATGGGCTGACCTTTGAGAAATTTGTCAAATGGAGAAAACAAAACAGAAGAATGTTTGGATAGTGATCATCTCTAACCGAGCAAGTCACGCCTACCCCGAAAGGGAAATGGCTTAATGGTATAATAATAATAATCATTATCAAAAAACATTCACTTCATAGGACGTTCTCGCACCATTTCGGTAAAGGGCTATCTAATGCTCACTTTTCAGGGGGTCCCATAGTCTCATAACATACTGATTTCGAATAAGATATCGTACATCACTCGTCACACGTCTTCACTTGGAATTCAATGTTCGCAAGGACGACCTGAAAAACCATGGCCATGGTTTTACTACTTGTCCTGCGAACATTGACCTCCCCGTGTAAAGACGTGCCTAACCGTAATTGTGATGTAATATACTATTAATATTTCAGATTTTATTTACATTTTAAGAAAACGTTCAACTTTGTACTATTTTTGTAATATTTTTTTTTTAAATTCACAAAATGACTTCATCCTATGGTTAGTTTATAGAGAATTCGGATAGTTTTAAACCTATTCAAGAGAAAAAGGGTAAACTCGTCATATAATTAACAATATAAAAACAGACTTTCCTGAACGGTACTGTATGCAATTCAGTTAGTTTCACTATATAGTTTATCAAAATGTAATAGAATTATGCTACAATTTTTAGAACGTATAGTTCAATTTGCTCGAATGTATAAATTGAATTTACTACCAATAATTAGATTTGAAAATAATTTAGTAATCATTGCCAAGGTAATTACATACTACATCCCAAGTTGTCAAATTTTGATCCAAAAGTGGATCAATTCGTTGCAATGGGAAGGACATTTTACAATATTACATGACTACTAAATTGAAAATCAAAACTACATTCACATTTTCCTACGTAGATGTCAATTGTTTTTGCCACTGCAACGAATTTAACCACTTTTGGCATTTTCTTTGGATTTATAATCATCAGCTTTGAAAAAATCCGGCGGTAGCTCGCCGGATTTGTAAGCGGAAAATCCGAGCTCGATTCTTGCTGCTTCAATTTTGTCCCATTTTTTGTTTTTTATTCCAATTTTTTTCAAATTTCAATTTACTATTAAATTTATTTGAATCAAGCTAAAATGATGGATGGTAAAAGTCTGATTTATTTTCACATAATACAAATAGTATATTGAAAATGTCATACTACTCTTGTCTTTCATTTTTGATTATTTACATGAAAAAATGTTATATCCTTCTCCTCATAGAATATTTAAATAAATACCACACATTACTAATTTGTTTATATTATATATATTATACTATTTCTATATATTTTATTTTCATCTCATTTGAAATAATGATCAAAAATGAACATTATGGCTTGATTTAAATTAGTTTAATAGTCGAATGCAAAAAAAAATGGTAAAAAATGCAGACAGCAAGAAGTGAGCCCAGACTTTTCGCTTACAAATCCGGAACGATACCGCCTGATCTAATTAGCTGTCGAAGGACGTAATGCCCTACTACTGAGAGGAGTATGAATTCAAACGAAATTCCGAATGGTGTAGCGTCCCCTTGGTAGCTAAATTCAATGCAATTTCTTAATACTGAAAAAATTGTAGTTGCATTTAGTATAATTCTGTTAGTTTCCCTAACATTTTTTGAAATTTGATAGAAATTATTTTCTATTCATTAGAATTTACAATACTTTAAGTCTATAGTTGAATTGCAATAATTAAGTTCGTTAAAACTCAGTTAAATACAAAATATTAACTAGGATTCACTACAATTTAGATAACTTTATGAGAACTGCAGTATTTTCTTTTAAGTTGAGCCACTTTGGAGCTCACAAACAGAATCGGCCGAGTTTCGTAAAGACCTCTGCACAGATTTCGACTTACTTAAGTTTCTAAAGTCATTTCAGAAACTTGCAGCTGTGCCTTTCCTTAATTTTGCAGTTCGAAAGGCATTATGCGACGCATCTTTATATGTGCGACGGAAAGTGGAAGAAATATGTCCCGACATGTTTTATGAATGCTCAAAACTTCACTCGAGTTTCGGTGAAAAGGTTTGCGGGATTTGACACGACAGTTTCATGCATTTTTATCGAATAATTCAGATACAAAATGTACCCTTATTCGGAAAAAGATGTCTGATCGCTATAGGGGAAGCCAGTACGAGGTGGATACAAGTACGAACTGAATGGCGGGACAAAGTAACTAGGTTTTAAAGCAACAGTCCTTTAGTATTTTTTATGAGTAGCAATATATTAAACACGGATTTTATAACTAGCCTTCTGACCACTTACTTGATATTTTTTAATTAAATGTGTTTTTGAAATGGCGATGAAAACTTCGTCCGCTGACAGACTGCCTTTTTTTAAGGGATTAAATTGCTTTCAATATTCCTTCACTGGTTCCTTCGATTCTTCAAACTATTCGCTTCAAAACTTTCTGAAGATTAATCCACTTAGTTTTCACCGGAAATTTATTTTACGTGTTTTTTAAAAGAGTTTTTTCGGTTTGAAGTGAATGAATTGTTGACATTGAAAGATAATCACTGTATAGACGAAAAAATGTTTTTGAATAACAGTTTTGGAATACTGTTTCATGATTCGGAAAGGCTTAAAATGTGATTATTCACTTCGCGTACTACTCCGAGAAATGTTTTCTTGTGACAAAAGGATGTTTCTTGACGTAAATGGAATTTCCTCTTAAATTTAAGGTTGACAGGATTTTCATTTGTCTCAACAGGAATCCTTTTGCAGCAAAAATTTTCCTTTTGCGACTAGCTTCACCTACTCTTGCAGCCAAATAATTCTGTTTGTGTAAAAAATATATTCACCTCGTTCAAAACAAAACAGGCAAGAGGACCATGCTTTTGTTTCAAGAGAACTTTTTCTCTGAGTGTACCAGAAGAGTATCTGAATAAAATTGCAACGCAATAAAAATATAAAATATATGATAAATGGCTAATATAATTTACGCCATGGGATTCCTATCTTTGTAATAAATGTCCCAGCTTTAATTTGGTAGATAATATTTTCTCCACTTGTTCATCATTTATCAATTTTATGACTTCAAAAGTTTTTCTTTCAACCTCGTACTAGTTTTCCCTACTTTTATGTATACAATGCTTTTCAAGCAAATTGGATTCAAGAACACTTTTTGAATGAAGAAAATTCAGAAAAAATCGTATGCGAAGTGCTTCCAAGTTTTTGGTTTTGTGCTTTTGTAATCTGCTTCCAGGAAGTTCCAATTTCATTGTCAGTACTTTCTATATTCAACTGGGAATTTATGCAAGCGGCTTTTCTAAAGTATTAACCTCGACCCAAAAGAACGACTGGACTATTTTATTACTTCGCTGCGGAAAGTTAAGAACAAACTTTTATGCCAGGATTAAGCGACTCTAATTTAGCAGGTCTCTCGGGAATTCGCTATTACGCGGTAATAGAAAAGTAACGTCGGAAGTTTAGAGTGTCGAGTGTATTTAGTCCGAGGGTAAGTAAAAATGAGGTGTCAGGGCAATTTGTAAGTAAGTTTTATCCAGGACATGAATTTTGATTATGTTTTTACAAGCGCTTGCATTAAATTGAGGGCGACTCAAATTAATGTTGAACGATATTAGCATGCTATCTGCATTAGTGTGCTTGATAAAAAACTTTTTTTCATTTTTAGGCGGCTGTATCGCGACATTTTGTTTCTCTGGGTGAGAAAATACTCTCCGAATTTTTTCAGAATTTAAACAAAATTGTTTAGACATTTCGAGCATCAAATTTACGTAAAAATTAAGATTTTTGTAGTTTACGATTTTTTTTAGAATAAACATATTAGTTTTAGAGAAATATATTATGAATACAAACTGTAGCTATAATGGAGAAAGACTCTCATTTTGTGTCCGATTGAAAAAAAAATTATTTGGCTGTGGTGAAAGTCATAAAAGTATGATATCTTTTAAGAATAGGCATAAGAGCAGAATTATACCCCTGAATATTTTTTGTAAGGATTTCAAAAATTCTGGGACCTTCCGCATATAAAAGGGAAAAATATATAATAGAGATAAGATGAAAGATTCAAAACCTGGGCACCAGAAAAAAACATTATAAAGAAAATTTCCGTTTAACACGGCTTTTGATGGTTTCTTCATCACTAAAATTTGATAAAATAGCAATATAAATAAAGGTGCCCGCCAAAAAATAAAAACAAGTATTTTGTGAACCACCCTACTATGCATGAAACAATTTTTCTTTATTAAAAATACAATTTTTTAAACAGGTAAATTTGAATGATTGTTTAAAATTCGAGCAGGGAATAAAATGTAAAGTTTTGGAAAATGTGATATTTTTTATTACTCTTGATAACATGACAAATTCTTTAATGATTATCCTTATCTTAAAAAGTTGTGGTCACGAGATCTCGCATACATTGATGTCAAAAACCTGATTGTTTGCAACAATGCGTATGAATATGACTTTTGGTGACTGTTTTGGGTTTTTTTTATCTATTAATACAGACTAAACATTTTTTTGCACCATCAATTTTGTAAGTCAAAAATTCTACATAAGTGATTTTATTTTATGATAAAATTTATTTCCAAGTGTTTCGAAATATTATTGATGAAAGAGAAAATTTTAATTGTGAATGAGTTTTTAGTAATAGGAAATAATTCTAATAAAACTTAGAATACCTTGATTTACGAAGTGTCGGTACCGGTGACAAAAAAATTACCGATACCAGCAATAAGATTTCTGAGAAAATATCAAATAATTTTTTATTTCAGAAAATAAATTTTAAGAGAAAATTAAAAATATGTGAAAACATTACAAATGATTTCCTAAAATTTCGAAAAAGAATGTATAAGATTTTAAAGAAAAAATTTCAATTTTGCAAGATTACAAAATTTTAGAAAAAAATCGAGTATGTTTAAGAGATTCAAAACTTGTAAAGATTTCAACTTTAAAACAAAATTTAGATTTTTGAAAGATTATAAATAATTCAAAATTTATAAAGATTTCAAAATTTTTTAAACAAAATGTGGATCTTTGTAGATTTTGAAACAAAATTTATTTAATAATAAGTGTTTGAAGAATTTTGAAAGGTTTCAAGAGAATACATTTTTTTTCTTAATATTCACGCAAATGCGAATGATATTTCATATTGAAAAATAAATTCTGACAGAAAATAGAAAAATATTTCAAAACATTTTAAATAATTTTGAACAAAATGTGGATCTTTGAAAATTTTGAAACAAAATTTAGAAGTGGTTTAAGATATTTGAAAGGTTTCAAGAAGATAAAAAAAAATTCTTGAGATTCATGTGAAAATTTGAAATGATAATTTGTTTTGAAAAACTGATTCTAAGAGATTTTATATTTCAAAACATTTTGAATATTTTCCTATAATTTCGAATAGGAATATAAAAGATTTTGAAGCAAAATTTTCCAATTAAAAATTTTTAGAAAAATTTGAGTAAGTTTAAGAGATATGTATTTAGAAGTTTTGAAATGACTCAAAAGTAATTTCAAAATATTTCAAAAAATTTTAAACAAAATGTAGATTCTTGAAGATTTCTAATCAAAAATTTAGATACAGTTTTTAACTTCTTTGGCATTAGCGATACATTATTGATTAATTTTTAATAGTTCTTACAAAACTCCATTATAAAAATTGTATATTTTAATACCAAGTAAATTTTACCATGTAATTAAAATTAAACTGGCATAAAATAAAAGATTGAAACAAGTTTTTTTGTAATTTGTAATTTTTCAGAATAAGTAACTGAAGGCCACCATCGTGTGCCGTTATATGTCCGAAGCAATTCTAATCTAATTGTATTGATTTTTACTCGATACCGTAAATTACGAAAATATAATTTTGTGTTGATATAATAAGATACCGTGATACGTAACATTAAGCATGGGAAAACTTTAGTTTAAATGTGGTTTTTTTCGTGCTTCTAGCAACAGGAGATTTGATATTTACAACCGGGAAAAAACGGAAAGAACAGGAATTTGGTGGGCAAAAATTCGTAGACACGCTGTTAGAAAAAAATTGAAACTTTATGAAAAGAATATTTTATATTAATAAAACTTTTTTTTAAATATACCCTTTGGTATTAAATTTCTGGATAAACTTTTATGTTCGTTTTGTTTATATATTAATATTTATAATACCATCATAAAGCCTCATTTTATATCCACCTTTTTGAATTATCTACATTTATTCGAATTTTGAAGCAAATAATGCTCATTAATTTAAAATAAATGGTTTAAATTTTCGTGAAATTTACGATTTTGGCTTAACTAGTATCCGACATATATCGGTTATATTTTTCGCAAAGATTGCCCTCACATAAATTATCAAACCGTAAATCAGAGCTCGTTTTATTGCGAAATACTGCTCGCCATCGCTGAAAATCAAATCAGATTTTATCAGAAGTAAATCACTTCAAAGTTTAACCCGAAATCCGCATCACACTAAAAAAACGATCAATTTTCTTAAAGGGTATTTAAAAATTAGTGTATAACTTTATTTGACTGGAACAGGCGAAACATTTGGTAATTAAAGGGTTGAAAGAGCTCTAGAGAAAACGTCGCGATAAGACAGTTGAGTGGCATTATGCAATACAGCTTCCCCTTTAAAATCCCCTTATAACCGAGTCGAGCACACGAGCGAGGAAAATTAAACCACTGTTTCATTATTTTAATCTGATTTTATTCGCTGATCAGGTCGAAGTTGAAATTGTGTTTATTTATTAAAAGCGAGATTGATTAAAAATATTTTATAATGGTTTATATCAATTGATTCTTTTAATCTTTCCAAATGGACATTTTTTCGGTTGCTCAATTTAGGCTCTTCTTGAAAAAATAAACTCACGAAAGATATTTCACCATGAATTATTTTCCGTTCACAGTAAACCACAGGATCTCAAGCCGCTGCGTTCGCTTTTACGGATCCAAAATTAATTTTTACTCAAATTCATTCATATTTGTCGAGTGAAAGTTATTCAACTTTTTATTGAAAGTCGTAGGTTAGTCATGACCGACATAATATTTCTAAAACAAGGAATATTTCAGAAAATGTTGTATTTCAGGGAGGGAGAAAAATTTCAATTTTCCTATATTGGACTATAAATCTTTATGACCCGGGAAATTATTTTTTTTCTTTTTTGAGTGTTTCTTTAGATTTCCCACTTCTGGAAGATTTATAGCTTCCTGGGAACAACAGAAAATGTTTTAGAAAACGTTGAATTTTCAACAAATTACACGAATTTCCAACAAACAGTTGAATTTTTAACTAAAAAATCAATTTTCAACCAAATGGTTAAATTTGCAACAAGAAATGATTAATTTTCAACCAATAATGAAATAGTTAAATTTTCAGTTAAAAAATGAATTTTCATCTAAAAAATAACGAATTTTCAACAAAATAGTTGATTTTTCAACCAAAGGTATGAATTTTTTACTAAAAAAATAAATCTTTAACTAGAATAGTTCAATTTTCAGTTAAAAAAATTCATTTTCACCAAAAAAAAACAACAAATTTTGAATAAAATAGTTAAATTTTCAGTCAAATAGTTAAATTTTTAATGAAAGAGATGTATCCTCAACTGAAATGATGAATCGTCAACCAAAAAATGAACTTTCAACAGAAGGGTTCATCGTTCAACCAAGTAGTTAAATTATTAACCAAAAAGGTGAATGTTCAACCAAGAATATTAATTTTCTATTAAAAAAGACAAATTATTTTCAACCAAATAGCTGAATATTCAACAAAAAAAGAGACATTTATAACAAGAAAAGAAATATTTAAATTGTCAGTTGAAAAAGTTAATTTTCAAACTAAAATTATGAATCTTGAACCGAAAAAAAATTGATGAAGAAGTTCAACTTTGAACCAAGTAATTGAATTTTCAACCAAAAAAGATAAATTCCTAACGCAAAATGTAACAGTTGATATTTTAACAAAAAGTTAATTTTAAACCCAAAAAGAATGACTTTCTAACAAAATTGTTGAATTTTCAACAACAAAATTAGATTTTCAACAAAATAATTCAATTTTTAAGAAAGCAGTTGAATTCTGAACTAAAAATATAATAGTAGACTTTTTAATCAAAAAGAATTAACTTTAGAACCAAAAATAGTTGGATTTTTTACCAAAGAGATGAAATTCCTAAAAAAAAGTGATGAATTTTCAACTAAATGATGAATCTTCAACTGGAAGTTAAATTTTCAGTTGAAAAAATTAATTTTCTACCAAAAAGACGAATTTTCAACAAAATACATGAAGTTTCAATCAAATAGTTGAATTTGTAACTAAAAAATATAAATTTTCAAGAAAAAAATGGAAGAGTTTAATTTTCAGTTAAAGAAAATGATTTTCATAAAAATAATTAAATTTCATATAAAAAAAAATTCTCAATAAAGAATGTTACAAAAATAATTTACGAAAACAAACGAATTTTCAACAAGACAGTTTAATCTTCATCCAAAGAGATGAATTTCCAAATAAAATGATGAATCTTTAGGTAAATTTTCAATTAAAAAAATTAATTTTTAACAAACAAACAAAAATTGATATTCAATTCTGGAATTAATTTTTATCTTTCCAAGCGTTTTTTTTTTATAGATTTACCTAGTTCCGACTCAAATTTTGTTTGCCTTCAAAAAGTGGTTCTTTAGATCTACGTCGTTTAAGTATTCCTCGAAATTTATCTTGAGAATCGGATCATTCTGTTACGCAAACTGATTTTTACTGTTTTGGGATTTTACTGGCTTCAGTTCCCTTTTACTGTGTTAATTTTCATTGAATTTTTTCATTTCTTCATAGCTTTTTTATTTTTGCAGTACTTCCTTTTTTCAGAGCTTCTCTGTTCACGACATTCACGCCTTGTTACGCTTTATTTTTTTCTGAGTTCCTTCTGGAGGCGGAATTTTTTACGAGGACTATTAAATGATAGTATGCACCTCATTTCCTGCTCATATAGCTAGGTTTTTTGCATTATTTTTTTCATCTTGTACATGGAGGTGGATGAAAAGAATTATGAATGATCCACACGCAACCTTTGTTCTACTTTTCTTTTTAAAAAATTAACTTTCTCTTTAGCAATAAAGGGAGGAGGATATCACGAGAGTCTTTTGTATCATCATTTTGGGAAGTTTATTCATTATAGAAATTTCAAAAAGTAAAAATTTCAAATTTTCGAAATTGAAAAAAAATCAAAGACTGCACAGTTTAAAACAATTATCATGTATATCAATTAAAATCTACATTTGCATCTGGAACTTAACTTTTCTGGTAATAGTTGAAGTTAATAGAAAAAAAATTACATTCGCCAGCTTTCTTGCATGCTTTCGGTATTTAAATGATGTTTTTAAGCTTTCGGCACATATTAAACCAGTTTCTTATTCCTAATTTTAGTGTTAATGTTGCTGCGTTAAGAAACTTTAGTTATAGTTTAAACACAGCACTGTTTACTTAAATTATTTTCGGCATTGAAGAAGTTACGACTAACCAATTTTTCTTTTTAGTAACACAATTTAAAAAAAAAATAACTTTCAAACACAATTTCAAATGTAATTATTCAAATGTATACACAAAATTCTGGTAACTCAAGAAAGTTGACCGTAACTTTGGAAAATAGAAAATAGACAGCCGAAGACGTCTCAGAAAAATTCACAAGAATACCGTCAACTCGGAGATAACGACATTCTTTAAATTATTCGATGTCTTTCTGGCGCTGAAATAATTTGGAAAAGCACTGTTACGAGTTAACTGTGGTCGTCCGTAATATTAATGAGCGAACAAAAAAGGTTTATTTCGAGAAACGCCATAACCAGATTAATATAAATCATTAATTTAAAAATAATTATTGAAACTGTTTACTCGCGGAAGCAAAACGGAAGGAACATTCCAAAGTTTTTGATCCTAGCCTCTTCTATTTTTTTCTATGCATCTATAAGCCAAGCCGCCCTTTTCCAGCTCTCCTGAGCTCACCGAATTTCAGTAAATCGAGACACGGCCGTTTAGAAAAATAATTAATTCCACGTTTTTTTGAAGTATATAATTTTTTCCGCAGATAGAGGTTTCTCAATTATAGCTGAGGTTATAGCAAACAATTAATAACTGTAAATTAATACGAATAATAATAAAAATACGTTCATCTTGCCATGAAATCTGAAATGAGAGAGAAAATGCTTTGATTCAATAAAATGCATTTGATTTGAGGAAATACATCTCGGTTCTTTACAAATTGAACGCATCTTATTGAATCAATTAATTTTTTTCATTTTAGCGTTGGCCCGCATAAATTATATTGTTACTTGGAATGAATAATTTTGTTACTTTTACATAAATATGACTTATTCTGCAAAATATATGTTTTTTTCCACCAAAGAAATGTTTTGTTGTGCCCACAAAAATGTCTTGTTGAGCGTACCAAACTTTTTAGATGGATCAACCAAACTGCCCAACAAAATAACTTGCTTGGCTCAACTAAACATTTTTTGTGCTACTATAGCAACCAAAAAATTTGGCTTGGATAGCCAAACTTCTGATCGGGCAACCAAAAATTTTTCAGCGTAGAAACAAACATTGCAACACTATTTTTTGGAAGATTCAGGTTTTTACATTTTCTGTATTCAAATTTCAAATTAAAAAATGTCATTGTTTCAGTATATATTCAGTCAACTGCATTTACTATTATTAATAATATATCTATAATATTTAGATTTTAATTTACAACTCCACTTTTGAGGTACACATTAGAATTATTTGGTTTAGCAATCAAACTAAGTTTTGGTATTTCACTGTCGGAGACCTATTTCCACCTGGACAATGAACATCCATTCACTTTACTACAGTTACACTTGAGACAGCTCTGGTCAAAGTGAGTTACGATTGTGCAGAATATTGTGTGCAATGCTCTGGACAATCGAAATCCTCGATAAAACACAGTAAAACAAATGCTTAAAGTTTTTACACCGTAAAATTGGATTTTCTCAAATTCAGAAAATTTGTTGGATGGATTTAAGAAAAATTGGTTAAGTTTATGAATCCATTGTCTGAATTTCAGAATGGAGTCTTGAATTGAGAACAAATTTACTGAATATAATGCTAAAAATTTGAATTTTTAAGAATTTTAAACAATTTCAAACATTCTTATGTTGTGTTTCGTTACTTGAAAATATAAAAATTTTTGTTAATTAGATTCATAAGAAGAGAAAAAAAGACGCAATAGAAAAGAATACTTAAAATGTTTACACCTTAAAATTGTTAAAATTAAATTTAGTAAAATTTGTGTGAATTTAAGGCTCAATTCTGAAATTCAGATAATATAGGCCAACTCATTTTTATTTATATAACAACAAAAATGTATCACGTGTCCGGTTAGACACATGGAAATTGTTTAAGGGTTCTCGTTCGATCACCGAAGTTAAGTAGCAATTCGTTAGATGAAACTTGAATGGGGCCGTCATTCTAGATGATATTCTAGAAATTTTAATTTAACAGTTCATTTCTCATAATACTAAAAACTAATAGTAAATAATAAAATTCATATACCCTTATACATTTTACATCGTAGAAATTATAATTTGGTACATTCCAGTTGCCTGAGCAATAAAAAAATTATCCAACTGAAAATTTCTATCTTTATTATTATTATTATACCAGAATTTTAGTGTTATTTATTTAAATAACACGTTCGTTGCACAACACTGCTCCGACCCAGGTTGCTGATCAATCTCTCTAGCGATCACCGCAAGTGAAGAGACTCACAAGGTTGTTATGTGAAGTTCCCCATTCGGGCCCATTAGTATCAAAGGTCTTTTGTTTCAGGCGTGATTCACTCTACTCACATTCTTTTTATAAACTATTTGTCGCTAAACTTTTCTGTCCTGGCATACTTCTCTAGCTTCCTTCACGTCCATGCATTTATCGTGCAAGCTCTCCTGTTTCTATGGCTTCTTATGTCTTTTCGGATTAACGTCTCATTCACACATTCTAACCATTCTTTCCGCGGTCTGCGTCTGGGCATACTGCCATTTACTTTACCTTTATACACTTGTTTCGTTAGTCGTACATCTTTCATTCTTTCAACATGTCCCAACCATCTTAACTGATTTTTTTCCCATGTGTCAACTATTGTCTCTTTTGCACCACATTCTTCGAGGATTATTTCGTTTCTCACATTGTCCATCAGTGTTTTTCCGCAACTTGTGCGCAAAGGTTTCATGCCAATCGCGTTAATTTTACTCTTGTCCTTTTCTTGACAGGTCCATGTCTCGCTACATAGTACAGTCAGTACAAATATAGAATTATGTATTGCCATTTTAGCTTTTTTTTATATATGTTTACTTCTGACAATGGATCGTACTCTACCGATAACCTTCTGACCCTCGTTTATGCGCCTATCTAACTCCCCGTCTATCTTCCCGTCACTAGTGAATAGGCTACCTAGATATATGTACTTATCAACTTGTTCTAATCTCTCATCATTTAGGACAATGTTGCACATTGTTTTCACACCTTTTCCTTCAAACACTATGATTTTTGTTTTATTTACGTTAATTTTGAGGCCCATGTTCTTCCTGCTTATATTTATTTTGCTCAACATTCTTTGTAAGTCTTCGATTGATTCTGCTATAACATCCTTGTCATCTGCAAAAGCTAACCCACATACCCTCACTGTCTCGAGATCTACACCTTCTTCGTCGAATAGGGCCATTCTTTTAGACACTTATCCATACATATGATGAATAGCCATGAGGACATAACGCATCCTTGTTTCGCGCCTTGCATAATATCGAACCAGTCACTCAGTTTCACATTAACCCTTACATTCGCTTTACTACCTGTATATATTGTTTTTATTGCTTGTAGGAGCCATCCATTGACTCCGTACTCTTTAAGGACTTCCCAAAGTTTACTTCTATCCACCTTGTCAAATGCTTTTTCTAGGTCAACAAATGCACAAAAAACTTTCTTTCCTACTCTAAAGCTTTTTTCTGTGGCCTGTCTTAAACTAAATATTTGATCCGTACAATATCTTCCTGGCATAAATCCACTTTGGACTTCCCATATCTTTTCTTCTGTTATTTTCATTACCCTGCGGATAAGTATTTTTAAGTATATTTTACATACGGTACTTAATAAGTTGATACCTCTGTAATTATTGCAGTTGCTTTTACCTCCCTTCCTTTTGTATGTTGGTACGATAATCGCTTTTCTCCACTCGTCTGGGACTTCCCCCATCTCGATACATAAATTTATCAATTCGCACAGCCAGTGAGGTATGTACTCGCCACCGTATTTAAGCAATTCAGCACTAATACTGTCCACACCAGCAGCCTTACCGTTTTTTAGGTTCCTAATTATGTCTCTGACCTCAGTGACACAGACTTTTTCAATTGGGTTTTCTAATGCATTATGTTCTATGTCGCAGTTTTGTTGTCCTATATCTTCATCTCCTAATAATTCTTTAAAAGAGTCTTTTAAAGCGTCTACTATCTCGTCTATATCATATAGCATTTCACCTTTGCTGTTTCTCATGCTGGCAAACTCTGTTCTTTTACTTTCCTTCAACTGTTTACATAATAGTTTTATAATTCCTTCAAAGCAGTTTTGTATTTTGTTTTCTTCTTCTGTTCTGATTTTTTCTTTACTCTCCTTGACTAGTGGTTTAATTTTCCTCTTTTTGTCTTTGTAATCATTTTCGAATCTATTTCTCTCCTCATCGCTAAGACCTGTCATGTTTAATGTTCTCTGGTGCGCTTCTTTCTTTTCTTTCTGGGCTCCTTGAATTTCATCATTCCACCACGCATCACCAGACTTTCTTCCTACCACTGCCGTACCACACACTTCAATTGCAGTTTTAACAATGATATCCCGTAACAAAGTCCACGCGCCCTCTATATCTTTATTGCTTATAAGCGCTTCCCAAGTTGCCCTATCTATGCGTTCGTCTAACTTATTTTGAAACTCTATACGCACTTCCGGTTTCTGTAAATTTTCAATCTTGATTCGCGTTTGTTTCGTTTTTTTGGTTCTCTTGCTTCTCGTCCTAAGTTTATTTTGGAGACTAGAAGGTAATGATCAGTATTGCATTCGGAACCCCTCATGACTCTTGTATCTTTTACTAGTTCTCTTAGTCTTTCATCCGCAATAACGAAGTCAATTATACTGCGGTTATTTCCTTTAAACCAGGTGTACGTGTGGATAATTTTATTTCGAAACCAAGTATTTGTGATAAATAGGCCTTTTTCTAAGCGTAAGCTAACTAATTTTTCGCTGTTATAATTTTTTCTTGTTGGATCCCCAAACTTACCTAGCACCCTTTCTGTATCTGTATCCTGACGTTGGACGCCGATCCATCCGTTTATATCTCCTAGCAGAATTATTTTTTCACCTTGATCGCAAGTACTTATTGTATCATTTAAAGTGTCCCAGAAGGCATCTTTCACTTCTCTCGGATCACTATGAACTGGGGCGTAGCAGGCTATGATAAATAATCTTCTCATTCCTACCTTCATTCTAACCCATAGCAATCTGGGCGATACATATCCTTGATCTTTGAGATGCTGTCTTGCTTTTTCATTCATAGTCAAACCGACTCCTGACCATATTTCAAAACCGCCTTTCAACACCCCATTTTCTATGTTTCTACTTTCGGATCCCTTTTTCTTTGTCTCAGGTACACATAAAATATCTAGTATGAATTTCGTCAATCAAAGTTTTTGTCCATTCCGAGGCTATTTTATTGTTTGTATTATTATATAGTACACTTTTAATTTCTAAGCTAAAGAAACCGTAGTTTCAGCTTACCCGTGAAGGGAACGTCCATCAATTGAAGATGATTTTGAAAATTTTAGACCCTCTCCTCCTTATTGCGAGGATTCGTCAGATTTGTGTGACCCCCTTTCCCCCTTCTTACGTAAGATTTTATATTTTGCTCAATCTATCAAAAATATATCAATTATTTTCGCTGTAAACGAGGTATCAAGATATTTGAAAGATTTCGAATGATGTGAAAGGATTTTAAGGGATTTTAAGGTATTTCAAAGGACTACCAAGTATTTCAAAGAATTGCACATTTTTACGCATTTAACCGAATTTTTTCCAAGCTATTTAGAAATTTCATGAGATTTTTAGGGGTTTTTGGAAGATTTGAAGGTACTCATTCAAGGTGTTTATTCAGATATCAAGAGATTTTAAAGAAGTTCGAAATATTTCAGAAGAAGTCACGGGATTTCCAATTATTCGAAAAGATTTCAAGAGATACCAAAGTGTTTTTATGAATTTTGAAGCATGTCAGGGGATTTGAGTTAGATTCGGAAGATTTGAAGGAATATGAAGAAATTTAATGAAATCTCACGGAATTTCAAAAGATTTGCAAAGATTTCAAAGGACATTAAGGTATTTCAAGATATGCAAAGGGGTTTCAAAGATTTCACGGTATTTCAAAAGACTTTAAGAGATTTGAAAAAGTTCCAAAGTATATACGTAGATTTTACAAAACTTCTTAAAAATTTAGAAGATTTAACGGAATTTTAGAGGATTTCCAAATATTATATAGGATTATAAGAAATTTTAAGGAATTTCAATGGCTTAAACAAATATTTTCAGCGATTTCAAGAAATTCGGAAAGATTCCTCCGGATTTTAAAGATTTCAATGACTTTTAGAGGATTGTAAAAGATTATAAGGGGTCCTGTAATATTTTAAAAGATTTCACGGAATCTCAACGGATTTGAAGGGATTTCAACACTTTTTAAAGGGTTTCCGAAGGAGCTCAATTGTTTCAAAGTGATTTGAAGAAATTGCGTACGATATCTATACGGAATTCAAAGGAGTTCAAGAAATTTTTACACAAATTACAATTTTTTAAGGGATTTACAAAGTTGAAAAAAATTCACGGATTACAAAGGATTTTAAGGAATTTCCAGGGATTCCAAGAGATTTTGAAATATATCAATGCAATTTGCGGGATTATAAAGGATTCTAAAGGATTTCAAGAGATACAGAAGTATTTTTATGAACTTTTAAGGATACCAGGAGATTTTAATTGGATTTCGAAAATTTTAAGGAATTTCATGAGATTTTAAAACATTTTCAAAGATTCCAAAAGATTTAAAGCGGTGTTGATGATTTCACGGGATTTCAAAAGATTCGACAGTATCTCCCCGGATTGTAGACGATTTTGTACGATTTCAAAAGGTTTAACGGAATTTTAAAGGATTTCTGAATATTATAAAGGATTTTAAAGGATTTCGAGGAATTTTAATGACAGTATAAAGATTTTAATGGGTTTTATAATATTTTAAGGGATTTCAAGAGATTCGGAAAGATTTCCATGGATTTTAAACATTTCAATTAATTTTAAAGGGATTTCAAAGATTCTAAGGGATCTCGTAATATTTCACAAAATTACAAGGTTTTTAACCGATGCGTAGAAATCGAAGTATTTCTAAGAATTTTCACACAGTTAAAACAATGTAAAGGGATTTATGAAATTTCAAAAAGAATTCACGGGATTTCAAAGGATTGCAAAGATTTTCAGATATTTCACGAGATTTCATAAAAAGTGTACACCAGATTTCAAGAATGCTTGACTCGACTCTATATTTATTGGACTTATGTCATGTGAAACATTACATAATAAAAAAGAAAATAAAACAAATAATGATGTAATGTGTATAATAGTATAAAAAGTAATTTTAACAACCAAAACTGGTTTCAATTAGCATATATTTCAAAAATAATTAGAAAGAGGATACTTGCATAAGAAATTCTTATGCGCCGTAAGGATTCATAAGATTTTTCGGACCACCTCATTTTTTATGTACATTTATTCCCTCATTCAGTTCACAAAAAAAGCAGAAGTGAATTTTCGTTGCGAGTAATTTTCAAGTAGATAAAATTGAATTTTTTCGCATCGAAACAAAACAAGATTTAATAGAGTTCTTATGGTAACCATTTCCCTTGTGGTGGGTAAATCTTAAGACATGTAGTTAATTTTTGTTGCAGGTGAAGATTACTCTGAAATCGCTGTAAAGATTATATTCAGTTTTTTCAGTGTTATTTTCCTCCTGTTTTTTTTTTGTATATCATCCTATCCCCTTTTTGAGATTATTTTGCGGTATGTAGCTTGAAGCTGGGAATTTCTAAATAACAGTTTCCTCAACCTTCGTTTTAATTAAAACAGCAGCACGTGGCCCTTGTTATTAGATCTGTGCATATGGTATAAGACGTCATTCCATGAGTCGTACTGCTTCAAAATGAGAATCCCAAGAGATCAGATAACTTTTTTATTTCAAGAAATGACATTTCTCCTTAGAACAAAGATACAAACAACACTCAGTCAAAAAAGACAATTCTTTCGCAAAAATACGCTTAATTTGTTTCATTACACATTACACCATGCTCAAATTACTATCAAGTGTCTTTGCTTATTTAAAATTTCTACGGTATGATTAGTTGCATGCCGTTGCACACAGCTGCTTAATATTTAATAGGACTGCATCATTTGAAATTATATACTTATGGTATACATCATAACAATAAAAATAGGAAAAATAATATGTATATAAAGAGTAAATAAATATTTCCATGAAATGCCAAAGGAATATAAAACATGGTAGACAAAAAACGATAGCCTGGGGTTAACGCTTTGAAGCCTTTAGTTTCCAAATTATTCACAAGCAGTGAACCACGGGATTCGATTATACAACATACACCTACGTGACAATTTTCAGCAGTCTGGTACATACAAACATATTAAAGCTAATTTTAACGCAGATAATTTCGAATGATTTTCATAAACGAGATTTCATACCGAGTGTTGTCAGCAAAAATGAGGGTGTCAGAATTATCATAAATTAAGGCTCTGTAATCGAGTCACATTGTTTGTCATATTGTCAACATTTTTCATTTAGCTTGTGAATAAATTATAGACACCAATCATGGAAATTCCATTATCTGATTTTACCATATCAATACAATATAGATACCATACCCAGATAAAAAACTAGTCACTCGACTTTGGGAATTTCCAAGTTGATGTGAAGCTTGGAGAACGAAGCCCACTTCATTGAATTTGCGTGGTTACCAATCCACCGCTACAAATATTTACTGTTCCTTGCAAGCACAGCTGTTCTGGAAAGGCACGAATGATTCACGAATCCGTGAGAATCGCAAATAGCAAAGAAACTTCGCGAAGAACTTCTATATTTTCACTCAATTTAGTCTGCAAATTTATGTTCTGTTTAAAAAAAAAATACCACGGAGTTTTACAGGTTCTGTTGTTGTGTACATTTGAAAAGGTAGTCATATTACATGTTGTAAATTGAATTAGACATTAGGGTGTGCCAGAAAATTGAAGCGTTTGAAAAAATTATTAAAAAAAAGGTCGAATATGCTAGGCATCAAAACGTCACTGTAATATGTAGAAAACAAGATTTTTTACATTATTAGTATAATAGTGAAATTTAATAATAAAATTGATGATTCTTTGAATTTCAGAATAAAATTTCGTAATTGAAAATATTCAATACAAATAAAATAAGATGATTTATCGCATTAGGTAGTTTTATGTTTATATTATGTATATTAAAACATAAACATATTCTTCCTCATATATATTGTTGTGAATGTCCTCCCGCCTCCTTCTATTTGTGAATATGATTTGTATAGGTCACACTTTCAAATAGGCTGATTAATTTTGGTTAAATATTTTCTATTTCAAAATTTTATTCTGAAATTTAAATAATCATCAATTTTATCATTAAATTTCATTACTATACTAATAATGTAAAAAATCTTATTTTCTACATCAGAGTGACGTTTTGATGCCTAGCGTATTCGACCCTTTTTTAAATAATTTTTTTATTTCATACCTTTCAATGTATAATATATATATACAAAGTGACTACTGGAAATAGGATATGGTTGTATTTTCTTCTTGCACAATGAAAATAAACGTTTCTGGAAATGGTAAATAGTTATATTTTCACTTTTCACATAGTGAATAGAAAGGCTACTGGAAAAGGAGTAACGGTGTCTTAGGCTACTGGAAAAGGGGTAGAGCTGTGTTTCGACTCACGCCTACCCTTTTTTCCATTATTAAAAATGTGATATGATTGTATTTTTACTTTTCACATAATGAAAAGAAAGGCTACTGGAAATGAGATATAGTTGTATTTTTACTTTTTACATAATGAAAAGAAAGGCTACTGGAAAAGGGGTGGGGATGTGTTTCCACTCACGCCTACCCTTTTTTTCAATGCTAAAAATGTGATATGGTTGTATCTTCAGTTTTCACATAATGAAAAGAAAAGTTACTGAAAACT
Source organism: Andricus curvator (assembly GCA_932195095.1). Lineage (NCBI taxonomy): Eukaryota > Metazoa > Arthropoda > Insecta > Hymenoptera > Cynipidae > Andricus > Andricus curvator. Next base: position 40,485 of record CAKNYM010052775.1, read on the forward strand.
GGATATGGTTATATTATCACGTTTCGCATAATGAAAATAAAGGCTACTGGAAAAGGGATACGTTGTGTTAAGCTACTGGAAAAGGGGTAAGGGTATGTTAGACTGCTGGAAAAT
>CAKNYM010052775.1:40998-62922 GCA_932195095.1 Andricus curvator
ACTGGAAATGGGATATGGCTGTATTTTCAATTTCCACATAATGGAAAGAAAAGCTACTATTAAAGGGCTAAGGGTGTCTGATGCTACTGAAAAAAGGGTATGGTTGTATCAAGCTACTGGAAAAGGGATAAGGGTATGTTAGGCTACTGGAAAATGGATAGGGCTGTGTTTCCTCTCACGCCTACCATTTTTTCCGTTACTAAAAATGTGATATGACCTATTTCTGCATTTTTAAATTAATCAAGTAGTTTTTTTTTTATAGTTTTAACCTTGAAAATGACTATTTCGGGTCTCTTTATTGCCATTTTCGTAGTTAGGGCATAAAATTACATCGATCTACGAGGTTTCAAAAATATCACTTTTCGTAACCTCACTACGGAAATTTTTGAAAACAATATAAAATTTATGCGTAAGTTTCACGCTAAAACTTATTTCACACTGAGTTTTATTGATTTTTAAATTTTTCGTACAAATTAGTTAATAATTTGCCGAGATATTCAATACAGGTAAAAGAATTGATTTTTTCAGTATACAATTTTCCTCAGTTTCCTGTAGGCGGTTGTGATTGACAGGTGCTCACCTTAATACGCTTATGACATTCTGGCTATAATTACCTGCATTCAAACAAAATCATACCGATACGTCAATTCTATCAAAAGTTACAGTGGAACCCGGAGACCAAACAAAAATTCACAAACGCATAGTCTTCTTTTGGCTTCTTTGACTAAAAACGAGGTTAAATATTCCATAAAAAATGGTGGTTATTAGTCATAAGTGTGTAGCTTATTTTTGAAGATTTTTCACGTTTACTTTTCGTATACACATGCCTGATATTGTCAAAAAATGAGTGGGTGGGCTGTGAGTTATTTACTATATTATTATTAAAAATATGTAGCATTTAGAAAAAAACTCTAAAAAATACATTAAATAACACAAGCAACTGAGATCGAAGAAAGGAACAAGAGCGACTTTCATTCCGCATTGCATCCCTTACCAACAAATATTATATGAAAATCAGTATAGGCCTATAATGATTTCCCTAGAATGAATCTCTATAATTTTTGCGATTATAGGAAATTTATTATAGAAAATCATTGATGTAAAAAGAAGATAAACTACAAAATAGCAATTTATTTTAGGTAACTCATAATCTCATATGGAAGTACGCACAAACGGCGATTCTGCACAAATATGCTTTACACAGCAAAAATCTGGCAATTGCCTTGATATCTTTAAAATGGCTTGAAATTTCATTGAAATCCCTTGATACGCTTGGAAATATTTTTAAATCCATTAAAAAAAACTTTGAAATCTGTTAAATCTGCAGAAATCCCTTGAAATCTTTTAACCCATTTTGAATTCATTAAAAATCTTTGAAATCCTTGCAATAGTAAGAAATCATTTTAAATCCCTCGAAAATAAAATCAATTAAATTTAATCCCTAAAGTTCTTTAGAAATCCCTTGAAATTTGTAACATAACTTAAAATCTTTAAAGTACTTGGAGGTCGTATCAAATTCTTTGAATTATAATAAATTCTTTTACATTTCTTGAAATATTTGGAAACCCTAACAGTTCTTTGATATCCCTTGAAAGTTTTGAAATCTTTTGAAATTATTTTGAATCTTTTGAAATTACTCACAATCTTCGAAATCCCTTGGTGCGTTTGGAAATATTTTTAAATCCATTACAATCTATGAAATCTGTTAAATCTATAAAAATTCCTTGAAATCTGTTAACCCCTTTTGAATTCCTTTGAAATCTTTGAAATCCTTTAAATAATTATAAATCATTTAAAATCCCTTGAAAATAAAATAAACTAAATTTATTCCCTAATGTTCTCTAGAAATCCCTTGAAATTTGTAAAATCCCCTAAAATCTTTGAAATACTTGGAGGTCCTATCAAGTCCCTTAAATTATAATAAATTTCCTGTACATTCCTTGAAATTTTTGGAAATCCTACAAAATGCTTTGTATTCTAACTAATCCTACAAAATGCTTTTGCTCGACATCTTTTTTATCTCTTGAAATTCTTTAGAATCTTTTTAAAAAAACTTCAAATAATTCCGATCCTTGAAAGTTTTTTAATTCCTTCATATCCCTTGAAATCTTTGGAATCCGTAGAAATTCCTCAAATAAAATTAATTTATTTCCTAAATTTTTATGGAAATTTGTTGAAATTCCTCAAAATCATTGAAATCTTGGAAAATTGTAAACATACATTAAAATAATTAGAGCTATTTCAAATATTTTCAAATCTTTGAAAGTTTTGCAGATTCAATAACAAAATCCTTTACATCTTGCGAAATTTCTTGAAATACCTTAAAACGTCTTGAAATTTAATTTCATTTCTTTTCCAATGTTCTCTAGAAATTCCTTAAAATTTAGCTTAAAATCTTTGGAAATACTATATAATTTCTTAAAATCCTTTCAAGTATTTTACGTCTCTCAAAATTCTTCGGAAGCTGTTAAAATAGCTTAAAATATTTTAAAATCCCATAAATCCTTTTAAACACTTGGAAATCCTATAAAACTCCTTAAATTTTATAAAATTCTTTGAAATACCTTCACAGAAAAAAGTTAGGCTTATTTTTAATAAAATATTCGGCTTTTTAGAGACGCGAAAACATCTAGCCAAAAAGATTTTAAATTGAGTCTCTACGAAAAAGTCTCAAATTAAGTATAATCATTGCCCTGAATTGAGACTGATTTCTGCTTCAATTTAAGACCTACATTAAAAATAATAGACAAACTCTCAATGTCAGTTGTGAGCTAGTATCATAATATAAAGTCTTGTGCATCTTTAGTTTAATATAAAACATTGGATTTTATTATAAACTGTCATATTAAAAGCAATACAACATTTAGTACTCGATATGAGACTTTCAAAACAAGAGACACATTAAAAAATAGTCCAACTGTTTTCTGTGTTGAAATCTGTGGAAATGCTACAAAATTCTTCGACATTCCTTCACATCTTTTAAATCCTTTGAAATTCTTTGGAATCTTTCAAAGTCACTCAAAATCTTGAAAATCGTTTGAAATTTTGTAAGATCCTTAATAGCCTCCGTCACACAGATGGTCGTTTACGACCCGGCCAAATTTTCCCACTTAAGTATTTTCCCGCTTAAGTAGTTGATTAATTGACTGATTAATTTATTTTTGAATAACTGATTAGTTCATTGATAAATTAATGAATTGATTAATCAATTAGTTGATTTATTAATTGAATTATTATTTGATTTTCCCGCTTGAGTAAAAAAAACCTGTGTGGCGGAGGGTTAATTGAATAAATAATTCTGTTGTAGTTTCTATATGTTTCATTCATTTTTTTCAATATTTTAACATTTATTATTTCTCATTATATCATTATAGGCCCATACTGAATATCGTATAATATTTTTTCGTGTGGGTGTAAAGACCATACAAATTAATTACAAACTCCTTGAACTATTTTCAAATTCTGGAAAAACATTAAACTCAAAAAATGTTCTGCGTTCTTCTTCTGAAAAATAAGAATGAGAAACTATGTGAAATTTCTAGAATGCAAATAAATGAATTTCATCTTTCTCCAAACTTGGCAATCACTTTACATATAGCTTTGAATATCATCCTAACGTACATGGCTCACTACTGATGTCTTGTTTATCCTATACACGTGATTATGTTAAATTGAAAATATGTGTATTTTTGAATATGGAACTTGATATGTGTGACATGTGCTAACCTGAAATCTATTTCGCAAATTCGAGTAACGAGGATCATAAACATATATTATTGGGTAAATCTTCCGGTGGTATCGACGTCAACGTCAGGCGATGATGTTGATCGATGATCAGAATTCAGGTCGAATCCTCATATTTTTAACTTGAACGCAAAAGGCCGCTGGAACTGCGTCAGATGGACATCTGGTTTATCTAACCAGTTCTCTGAGTGCGAAATGCTCTAAATTAAGGCCTAAATGACCAAAACTTGATTCTAGTGGAATTCTAGAATCTACAGGGTTGCTACAGGTCAGGGAATTCCAGAAAGTCAGGAAACGTCAGGGACTTCAAAACTTGTTGTTGTAGAAAATTCAACAATTTTGTTAAAAAGTCATTCTTCTTGGTAGAAATTGCATCTTTATGGTTAAAGATCACAACTGTTTGGTTGAAAATTAATATGTTTCGATTGAGAATTCAACTATTTCGTTAAAAGTTCGTCTTTTTTAATTGCATTCAACTGTTTTTGGATTAAAATTAAAACCGTTTTTAGGTGAGAACTGATTTATTTTGTGGTTGAAAATTCTACTATACTTAGTTGAAGGTAGAACTAATTTCTTAAAAAATTATTTTTTTGTTTGACGATTCATCATTTTAGTTGAAAACTCTTTTTTTTTTGTTCAAAATTTGACCTTTTTGTAGAAAGTTTTGTTGTTGTTGGAATAGTATATTGCGTAACGAGGGTAGAAAGGTAACGATTTCACGAGTATTACAGGAATGAAATCATTGCCATCGAAATTCGACTTGAGATGCCTAGAGCTTGAAAAAATGCTGTAGTCTTATCGATTTTTATAATGAAGAAGACCCTAGTGAATGGAATGGGGGAAATAGGGTTTCCAACTCTGACAGCAATTGGTAATATTATTTGGCCCTCGGCGTGCAGACATCTTGGATTCTCCCCACCATACCTGAAATACCTAATGCGCGAGTGGACAGAAAAACACCGCCATTTACATTGATCTGTCACTTTCTTCCCTAGGGTAGAAAACTCGATTTTCGACCCGCTCTACAGGCATCGAAAGTCGAATTTTCGATTGAGGTATGACGAAAATTAATTTTTTTAACTGAAAATTGAACCATTCCATGCTCGGTTGAAAATTAATCTTCTTCGTTGAAAATTTATCTGTTTGGTCAAAAATTATCTGCTTGGTTGAAAATTTAACTATTTCGTTGATAATTCGTCTTTTTAGTAGTAAAGTAATCTTACTATCTTAAAAGTTATCTTTTTGGTTGAAATTTTAATTCTTTTGTTGAAAATTGAATTATTTTGTTGAAAATTCGTTGTTTTTGCTTGCAAATTTATTTTTCTAACTGAAAATTTGACTATTCTATTTTTGATTTAAAATTTATCTTTATTAGATGAAAATTCATGTATTTTGTTAAAAATGCGTCTTTTGTTGTTAGAAAGATAATCTATTTTGGTAGAAATTTAATTTTTTTTTTGTTGAAAATCACAACTGTTTGGTAAAAAATTAATCTTTTTTGATTAAGGATTCAACTATTTTGTTAAAAGTCTGTCTTTTTTAGTTGAATTTAACTATTTTTGGTTAAAAATTCAAATCGTTTCAATTGAAAATTTATCTTTTTTGATTAAAAATTCAATTACTTAGTTGAAAGTGGAACAACTTTGTTAAAAATTAATATTTTGTTTGATGATTCATCATTTTAGTTGAAAACTCTTTTTTTTCAAAATTTAACTATTTTGTAGAAAGTTATTTTTTTGTTTGGATGAAAATTTATTTTTCTGCCTGAAAATTTAACTATTTGGTAAATTTTTTGTTTGACGGTTAATCATTTTAGCTGAAACGTCATTTTTAAAACTGAAAATGTAACTATTCCATTTTCTGTGGAAAAATGAACTTTTCTGGTAGAAATCTAATCTTATTGGTTGAAAATTAATATGTTTAGTTAAAAATTTAACCATTTCGTTGAAAATGCACTTTTTTACTGAAAATTTACCTGTTCTATTTTTGGTTAAAAATTCGTTTCATTGCTGATATATTTTTTTGTTGTTGAACATTTGTTTTCTAACTGAAAATTTAACTATTCTATTTTTGATTGGAAATTTATCTTTATTAGATGAAAATTCTTGTATTTTGTTAAAAATGCGTCTTTTGTTGGTAGAAAATTAATCTGTTTTGGTAGAAATTTAATTTTTTTTTGTTAAAAATCACAACTGTTTGGTAGAAAATTAATATTTTTTGATTAAGGATTCAACTATTTTGTTAAAAGTCTGTCTTTTTAAGTTGAATTTAACTATTTTTGGTTTAAAATTCAAATCGTTTCAATTGAAAATTTATCTTTATTGATTGAAAATTCAACTACTTAGTTGAAAGTGGAACAACTTTGTTAAAAATTCATTTTTTGTTTGATGATTCATCATTTTAGCTGAAAACTCTTTTTTTTTCTTCAAAATTTAACTATTTTGTAGAAAGTTATTTTTTTGTTTGGATGAAAAATTATTTTTGGCCTGAAAATTTAACTATTTGGTTAATTTTTTGTTTGACGGTTAATCATTTTAGTTAAAAGTTCATTTTTAAAACTGAAAATGTAACTATTCCATTTTCTGTGGAAAAATGAACTTTTCTGATAGAAATTTAATCTTATTGGTTGAAAATTAATATGTTTAGTTAAAAATTTAACCATTTCTATGGTGGGGTACTTTACCGGCCTAGGAAGGGAAAGTGCACTTTGTGGATCGTGGCGTATGCGCGCGCAAGCGCATTCGTTACTTTGCCCTACGCACAGTGTTCTGCGCAGTACTTATCCCTCCAAACTAACCTCAAACGTGAGACGTATTTTCATAAGAAAACTCTAAAACCATACTCTTATTACATAAAATATCGTGTGCACGGAGGAAGCAAAGTCTTTTTACGGTCTCACGTGTTTGCAATAAATCGGCTGCGCCTCGTTCTTGCAAACTCACGCTCGGCTGTAAAAAGATTTGTTCGCTTCATTGGCGCACAATATACTGTTATTCAACATATGCCTTTTTGGTAGAAAATTCATATTTTAGGTTGAAAATTCAACTATTTGTTAAAAATTAATTTTTTGGGTTGAATATTCATCACTTTATTTTAGAATTCTTTTTTTTGGTTGAAAAAATTAAACTATTATGTTGAAAATTCATTTTTTTCTAAGTCGAAAATAAATTTTTTTAAACTGATAATGTAACTATTCAATTTTTTGCTTGGAAATTTATCTTTTGTAGTTGAAAATTCATTTATTTTGTTGAAAATTCGTATTTTTGGATGGAAATATCAACGTTTACACTTTTCGTTGAAAATTTATTTTTTAACTGAAAATTTATTTCTTCCATTTTTGGTTCAAAATTTAGCTTTTTCAGCTGCAAAACTCAAGTATTTTGTAGAAAATTAATGTATATGTATATGTATGTTCTAAATGTGTTTAGAAGAACTTTAGAAACAATTTTTTTTTTTGCATTAACAGTATTGATCTCGTATGTGTATGGTTGTTTTTAATCCTAATAGAAAAATTTGGAATGGTCAGGGAAAATGAAGAATTGGTCTGGGAAAAGTCAGGGAAACTCAAGGAATTCCGAAATTGGGATTTCGTAACAACCCTGATCTAGAAAATTCATGAAATTCGTCAAGATTCGGTTTTACAATTGTGTGTACTAACATAAAATCTATTAGATTAAATCTTTTGTAAAATCATTGATCAACATTTTTTAACTCTGAGTGTGTTATCGTACGTATTTTCCAAATTTCAGTGTTTTTTTAGTATTTTTCAAATCAGTGCTTCGCCCCGAAGAAATTTGAAATTAAATTTGTATTCTTTTTTTATTAAACAATTTTTTTGCTTGTAAAGAAATATTTGCATCATTATTCTACCTGTTGCTGAAGAATGTAAACCAAGTGGTGAATGACATAATACGGAAACTAGAGAAGCTTACGTCACATGAAGCGATAAGATTTTTTATTGAGAAGTCTCTTGTACCTTCGAGTTCATAAGCAAGTCTTGCCGAGATAACAGAGATGCATTTGCTTATTTTCTGCATATACTGCATTCTGAAAAAAATTTCCTTGGTTTCATATGTCACTGAAATTCGCAACGTTTATGAACGAAGGTATACAATTTTTGTTAATTGCTTAAGTCAATTGTTCGTTGTTCAATTATCGTAAAAATAGTGTAGTAACTCGTATGATTTTAGGTGCTATAATAACTCATTATAACGCAATATTTATTATTTCAATTAAATAAGTTATCTTTGATACACGGAAAAAATTATAAATTTCCACTACACGCTCGGTTTTCGGATTTTCTTTTCTCATTGACTTTTATTTTATGTTAGAAAACAGCAGAAAAAGATTCATACTAATATCATTATCGGAAGACTGCATTTTATCCACCAACACACTCTGAAAAGTACGCGAAAAAATTGTAATAAAATTATAACGTTCCTCTAAAGATCCCGTTTTAAAATATCTCATTAATTACTTATTATACTTATATATTATTACTAATTATGTTCGGCAACACCAGAAAACGTTTCATCTCAATATCCTTGTTGGAAGACTTGTTTCATCTACTCACGCACTATGAATTGCATATGAAAAAATTCGGAAAAAATCCTGACTTTCTTTTAAACGTTCAGTTTTAATTTTTTTTTCATTTATCGCTTGTGTTGGATGTCAGGCAATACTAGAAAAAGATTCGTCTCAATATTATTCTCGGAAGAGTGTGTTTTATCCACCCGTCGTACTTTTTCGTACATTTCAGAGGGCGTGTCTGGATAAAACGCAGTCTTCCGATAAGGATATTGGGATCAATATTTTTTTGCTGTTGCCTGAAATCAAATAAAAGTAATAAGTGAAAGAAAATCCGAGAACCGAGCATTTCGAGGGCAGTGATAATTTTTCTTGAATTTTTGTCTAGATTAGCGTTGGTTGATAAAACGCAGTCTTCCGATACAAATGTTTGGATGAAACTTTTTCTTGTGTTGTTCGACATCGAGTAAATGTAGTGAGTGAAAGAAATTTGAAAACTGGACGTTTAGAGGGAAGTCAGGATTCATTCAGATTTTTTGTCTAAACATTTTAGAGAGCGTGGGCGGACAAAATGCAGTCTCTTGATGAGGATACTGAGATGAAACGTTGTCTGGTATTGTCTGACATCCACTACAAGTAAATAGTTAAATAAAATTCAAGAGCCGAAATTTAGAGGAATGTTAGAATTGTTCCGAATTTTCGTGTATATTTCAGAGTGCGTGGGGGAATAAAACACAGTTTTCTGATAATTGTATTGGGATGAATATTTTTGGTAGATATGTTTTCTAACATAAAATAAAAGTAATCAATGAAAGAGAATCCAAGATCCAAGTGTTTAGTGAAAAGTTAGGATCTTTCCCGAATATCAAGTATATATTGTTTAATTACAATAATAAATATGACCACCTAAAATCATAATTTGATTTTCAAAATAGTCAAAAATTTTGAAAAAAATAAAAAATTGCGGCTGTTTACATTACTAAAAAATGTTTAATTTAACATTTTTCAAGGAAAGCTCTCAAACTTGACAAGATGACCAAATTTATTTGTAGAAACTTTGCAATTGTGTGTGAAACCTGAAATTCTGAAAAAATCTAAGATAGCGGCTGTTTAGATAATAAAATTTTATATTAATTTCCTTATTCTTCAAGTGAGGCCTCTCAAAATTGAACAAGATCAGTAGATTTATTTGCAGAAACTAAGCAATAGTCAGTGTATCCCAAAAATTTGAGAAAATCCAAAATGGTAGCTGATATATATATACCATTAAACCATTTCCCTTTCAGGGTAGGCGTGACACTACCCGATTCGGGTAGTGTTTCTAGGTTTTTCTTGTATTTATAAATAACTACAAGTGTGGGCTCACCACACCCACGATGTGTCAACAGCACTCATGTCAGTATTCTTGAATGGTCACCCATCCAAGTACTAACCGCATCCAACGCTGCTTAACTTCAGTGATCTGACGAGAACTGGGTTTTTCAGCGTGGTATGGCCGTTGATAGTCGGTAAAAAATAAGTGTGTTTTTCTTGCCAAGCTTGAGAGGCTTTTCTTGAAAAATGGAGAAGTTACATTTTTTTCAATGTTGATTAGCCGCCATCTTGAATTTTTTATAAATTTCGGATGTCACTGTATATGGTATAGCTTCTGCAAATAAATTTGCTTCTCTTGTCAAGCTTGAGAGGCTTTTTTTGAAAAATTGGGAAATTAATCACTTTTCGTAAAGTCGAACCTGTCGCTATGTTGGCACTTTTCAAATTGTCGACTGTCACTGTTTGAAAGGCTTTCTTTAATAATAGGGAAATTAATGATTTTATTTTTGTAATCTAATTAGCCACCTCGTTGGATTCTTTCAAAATTGAAAAAAAAAAAATTTCTCCGAACTTGCTTTGTAGCTATTACCAAGATTTTTTTCAGGAAATTTGGATACCTTATGTTGAAAATCCTAGAAAATACCATTTCGGGCATCTTTTGTGGGTCCGCGAATTTATAAATTTCGCAAAATGTTTATTTTTACTCTAAACCACTTTTTAAATATTGCGGTCCTCGGATTATAGAGGAATTCGACGAGAACTGAGAAAATTATATGGATTTTTCATTTTTTACATTTTCCCCAATGTTAATCATATTTATCTTATTAGCCGTTGAAACGAAACTCGCCCTTGGGAGCTTAAATTTTTGAGTTCGAAAAATAAGGGACACCCTAGTGAACACCTTACATTTTTGTGGCAATCATTATCAAGATCAGCCGTTTTTATTTTATGGCTAGGAAGCATTTTTGTAATGCAATCAAGTAATCTGATATGAGCAGTATGCCTAATTTTTTTATTATTATTATTCTTATACCATTAGGCCAAAGCCCTTTCAGGGCAAGCGTCACTCACTCGATTCTAGTCCCATTATACTCTCTAGCAGTCACCCTAGGCTAAGAGCTTCACAAAGTCATCATATTATAAGTTATCAAATGAAAAGTTTAATCCATTTTTATTCAAAAAAGGCTAAAATTTCATTGCTTTCTGCCCTTTAAAGTAAATACCCCCGCCTTCCAGCTATTTCCATTCAATTAAAAATGTCTCTGCACTGCGCAATTATTAGTTTAAAATTAAAATGAATTGCAATGATTTGTGAATTTACGTTGACCTAACCGCAAAAGTTAGTTCCCACGCCTTAAAAATAGAAATAATATGATATTGCGTCTTCCAGATTTAAAAGATGGAAATCTACTCTGAATGTTCTACATTTATTATTAATGAATATATAATCGATGAACTCTTGTAACTTGGTGAAACTGCATCAGACTTGCTTAATCACTCATAACTTTTCTAGTTACCTAAAGGTTACTGCTGACGCTGGAGAGATTGCCTGAAATCTTATTAAAACCTTAGAAGCTGATCAATTTTTCCTTTCCACTCTGTCTCATCGAGAAAGAACAATTCGATCAAAGCTTCCAGGCCTCCGTAATCCTTTTCGATCTTTTCCGTGCTCTTAACTTTTATGTGGCTTCGAATAAGAAAGTTACTTAAAGAGCGAATAGTCCTATTTGTTGGAAAAAGTTTATTTTCCTCAATTGCAAATAAAACTTATTGTTAGTTTAGGGTGGCCAGTGACCGGGATAACAGGGAAAATTGAAAACTAGCCTGGAATTTTAAGTACCGGGAAATAGCCGGGAATTTTTTTCAAAACCTAGAATTGTTCACATTTATGTTTTCTTTTGCAATAAAAAGCGCCTCGCTTTCTAAAAAAATGTATTTGGAATTTATCGTGCTCAGTGTTACTATCCATCTCCATTAAAATGTTGATGATCATTTTATATTTACGATTATAAGTAAATGGTTAGTTCGAAAATTAATCGTCCTTTTATACTATATATTTAAGAATTTAAAGGTTGTGCTGATAGATTGTTCAACTGTTTTTTGAAACATTTGTCCTTTTTTTCTTTTATTTTATTGAAAATTAATCTTTTGGTGGAAAGTCGTTTTTTTTGTTGATCAAAGTAAATTCCTTTTCCATTAAACATTCTACTATTATATTTTTAGTTCAGAATGCATTTCTTTTGGTTAAAAATTCCAATATTTGATTGAAAATTTAATTATTAATTTGATAATTCAATTATTGTTAAAAGTGCATCTTTATTGTTAAAAAATCCTCTTATTTTGGTCGAAAATATAACTTCTTCGTTGAACATTCGTCTTTTTGGGTAGAAAATCCGTCCTTTTGTATTGAAAATTCATCATTTATGGTTGAACGTTAATTCTTTTCAATTAAAAAGTTTACTATGACATTTTTTGTGCAGAATTCATCGCTTTTGGTTGAAAATTCTATTTGGTTAAAAATTTACTTATTTGTTGAAGTTCAACTATTTTTTTAAAAAGACCTCTTTTTCATCAAACTTTTTCATGTTTTGTTGAAAAGTCATCTTTTTGTATAGAAAAATCATATTTTGGTAGCAAATTAATCTTTGTTGGTTTCAAATTCAACTATCTTCTAAAAGATTCGTCTTTTTGGCTCGAAAATTCAACTTTTTTGTGGAAACTGCAGCTGTTTTTGGTTGAAATTTAATATATATATATATATTTTTTTTTAATTCGATCATTTGATTGAAGATTCATCTTGGTAGATTAAAAATTCATTTATTTGGTTGAGAGTTCAACATTTTTGTTAAAAATTCGTCTCTTTTCGTTTAACGTTCAACTATTTAGTTATAAATGCAACTGTTTAGTTGAAAATGCAAATGTGGTTGAAAATTCAATTATGTTCTTGAAAATTCATCTCTCTTGGCTGAAAAATAACTTTTTGTTAAAAATTAATATTTTCGGCTTAAAAGCCAAATGTTCTGTAAAACATTTGACTTTTTAGCTAAAAAACTCAACTGTTTTGTTGAAAATTCGCCTCTTTTGATTGGAAGTTTAACTATTTGGCTGTAAATGCAACCGTTTGGTTGAAAATTAATTTTTTGGTAGAAAATTCAACTATGTGGTTGAAAATTCATCTTCCATGGTATGATGATATAAAAATAACTTTTTTTGTTTAAAATTAATCTTTTCGGGTTTTTAGCTAGAAATTTTTGTTTATTTGATCATTCGACTATTTTGTTGAAAATGCAATATATTTTGACTTGAAATCTTGGGAATATGGCACCTACAATAATTTTATATACAAGAATTTATTTCCCTATTTTCTTGAACAATCCTGCTATTTTTCCTGTTTTGAGATCATTTTGGGCTGTGAAGTCTGAAATCACTTTTACAATAATTTACATTATGTTTTTTTGTTGAGCGACCATCCTGTAGTTCCCAAAATGTTATCAAATCCGTCAGCTTAATTGTAATAAAGGTGAAAAACTTTTCAATATTTACCATGGCTAATTAATTTGTGAACACTCAGTGATTAATGTCAACAAAAGTTAAATGAAGGCCCAAATAATTTTCCTAAATTAATATTAAGCTAAACTAAATATAATTTTCCCTCGAGGAATTTTTTTATAAATACGGAAACTCTCAATGGCTTAGCCGAGGATGAAGTCGAATGAAAAGTATAATTAAGAAAAAAAGCATCTGCCCGCGACTGGGAAATGTTTTAGCGAGTGGAATGCAATAATTGAAGTCCCAATATCCGTGAGAACCACCTCGTTGCATTTCAGGGATTACCAACTGCACTCAGGCAAGCCATTTTACCAGAAAAGTTTTTTTATCATCGTTGAAAAAAATCATCACTCTTTTATTTGCTTTTTTAAAATCCCAAGGCAAGGGGGTCAGAGTTTTTTAATTTTTACCAATTTGTCGAATTCCAGAATAAAAAAAAATGATTTTCTGTTATCCTACTTAACTTTTGAAGTAGGAAAAATTCACTTTTGCAGTTTCTGCGAAATGATAATACTATTATTGACGGATTTTAAAGTTTTCTTCTAGAATTTACAACTTGTTCATTGTAAACTTTATCAGTATAAATAAATTTTACAAACAAATAATTTTTTGTGGAAAAAATTATTTTGCATCTTACATGTATCGTAATAGCTTATAAGACTTATTATGCTGAAAAATATTGTTAACGCTCAACATTTAGCTCTGTTATGAAAAATTTAAGTAAACAAATAGAAAATGTGTCAATTTTTCGCGGAAAAAATGATTCTCCATCTATTATTTAACAAAATAGCTTCTCGGGCTTACTAAACTGCAGAAAATTGTTAAAACTTAATATTTAGCGTTGTTAAAAATAATTTGACCTAAAGAATAAATAATTCGTGGATGGTCTTGCAAATAGCTGATCTCAAAATTTGAAAGTTTAAACAACTTTTCTTTCTTCGGTCTCACGGTTCAATAAATAAAAACGTAAAAAACAATTATAGTTGTTTAAAAAATCGTTTTATTCTCAACGTTTCGGCTCTCACTGCGGGTCTTCATCAGGAAAATGTCCACTTCTGTTGTTAAAAATGATGTAGTGTCAAAAAGATACATTTTGTAGTCAATTATTTTACGAATAAAAAGGTTCCATGAGGTGAAGATTTAACTCTCATGTCGAAAATGCATATAGTTATTATCAAATTTTGAGCCTCCAAAATTTTTTTTTGAGAGGCTCCAAACCAATTAGATTACATTTTTAATAGAAAAAGGTTCCAAATAATGATTAGGACGATGGCAAAACAGACATTGAACTGAAATAGCTGATCATAAATTCTTAAAATCATCAATTTGCCGGATTGTAATAAATAGGCTATTTCCATACATATAAGATAGAAAAGAATTTTTTCCGAGAAAGGATGGAAATTTTTTATTTTATTAACTCAAATTATTTACAACATACTTAAACCTTGAAGTTTACCAATTTTCTAGAGTTTCTTTATATTATAGGAGCTACTTTTATAAATATTTTACGGCAAAGAATTTTCTTCGCGAGAAAAGGATAGAAATTGTCTATTTATTAACTTAAATTGTTTATAACAAAGCCTAATATTATTCGTCAACAATGATATGCAGTTATGCATGTCTAATAAGCTATTTTGATATATATATATATAAGATCGAAAAAAACATTTTCCCCCAAAAATGGTTGACAATTTTTTATTCTTCAACTTAAATTATTTATAACTAAGCTAAATATTAAGTGTCAATAATAATATACACAATCTCGTAAGTTTAGTAAACTATTCTGAGACATATAAGATGAAAAACAAGTTTTTTCGCTAAAAAAGGATGAAAATGTTTATTGGTTGATAACAATAAAATTGTACAATTAAAAAATTATTTGCTTTATTTGTATTTTCAGGTCGTAATCCAAGCTGATTGCAAATATATAAGGGTTTAAAGCGAGTACATATTGCTTTGTACGTTTGTCAAGATTTAAATGCTATTTAATTCTATAAAAACTTTTAAATGGGTTAAAAATTAAAAGCAGTACACCTTTTTGAATAATAAATCACATATTCGCACCACTATGCGCGGGGCCAAAGCAAAATCTTCATAATTTCTCAATCATGATTTATTTTTTAATAATTTTTTCCATAGGAAAATATATTTATACCTTTCTGGACAACTTGCCCGCTGGAAGTATTTTGTTGCTCAAAATTCACTCAAAGCCGAAATAAAATAAAAATTAATTATAAAATACTTGAAATGCATACTTGAAAAAAATAATTCATGTTGAAAAAGGCCAAAAATACCGTCTTTAGCATGAATTTTACATAAAACTACTATTTTGCATTTTTGGGTCATTTTCCGGGCACAATACAAGGGGCTGGGGAAGTCAATTAAAATGTTATCGAGTGAAAAGTATCCCTTGAACATTCCTCAAGAGATGATTAAACTTTAATTTACAAAAAGTTATTAAAAAGTACTTTATTCCATTTTTTGGAAAAAGACCTTATCCCGGGGACACGGGTTAATGTTGACGGATTTAAAAAAACTGCGGAATTTATTTCTCCGGAAAACGAAAAAATTCTGGGGGATCGATTACCAAAAATCGAAAGTCGCATATTATAGTTAAAAATTTGTGTATCTATTTATGTAAGAGTTATGCAACTCATCTGTACTTTGGTCGAATGCTCAAAACGAGCTGAAGCAAAGTATGACGATAGCGAAAAAAACATCGGTCGGGATTTAATTAAATTCCTAGAATCGTTGGAAACGAGAGAGCTTGCGAATCATTAAGTGCAGGGACTTTAGGATGATTACTCAGCGATATTTTTATCAATGATCTTCTAAATGAGAAGGATCAGCTAAAAGAATTTAAACTTGCATATTTGCATCTCTTATTTACACGAAAAAAAATGCACTGTAATTTTAGGTTTTACAGTTTCGACGCGTCAGTTCGTCAAAACAGGTGGTAGATTGCGCGGCTTAAAAAGAAAGATTTTACAATAGGGTGGGTCGAAAAAACAAAATTATGGAAACTGAAATTGGAACTATGTGGAAAAGTACTGTATTAGGATCCTGAAAATGTATAATTATAATTATACTTTCTCAGGTTCCACTTTTTCAGGTTTCAGGTTTATATTTAGGTGTCGATTAATGAATGCTAGGGTGCGCCATGAAATCCTTTTTTTTAGATTTTCTAAAACCTTGAATCGGAAATTTTTTTTTGGTGAGAAAATGGTCCCCTATTTTTCTTAGATTTAAAAAAATATTTAGTGGTGGCAATGGAGGTCTGTATGCTGAAAATTCGACTTTTTAAAGTCTTTCAATTTTAATGTCTACAATTTTAACTATCCCATCTTGTTCAATGCAGGAAATTCTTTATCAGGATACCATGCGACCTTCAAATTTTGTCCGTTATGAACAAAATTTTTAAGTTGGGCATTAAAGCCCTTAAAGTTACGATTTTATGATAAAGTTGAGATTAAGAGGTCAAATTCATACCTAAATCTTTTTTTAAATTATGAAACTTTCAGGAAATATAACTTACCTTACTGAACACAATTTCTATTATTGGAAAAAAATTTAAGCAATTCTTGTTCCACAATTAGGAATTTTTTTTCAAAAAGCTAAAAAAAGCTATAAATTCTTTTTAAAAGAAAGTCTGTGGTACCTTATTTTTGACATTTACTAGCATCGTCAATCTTGTGTTACGTGCACTATTTATTTTTTAAGTTTACCTGTTCATTTGTTTCAAGGTTTTATGAATATAATTTTCCTAAGATTGATAATATTTCAACAATTAAGATTTTAATTTAAACTTAAAAACAGTTGAATTCAACACAAAAATACGAATTTTTAACAAAATAGTTGAATTTTCTAGCAAAAAAGATTTCTCAGTCAAGAACGAAAAAAACTGAACCAAATTATAATTTGAGGGGAAAACCAATTTTTTATACCAAATAAGAACTTCGAAAACCCATTTATTTTTCTAAAGTTTAGTTGTTTATATGTTTTTAAAGTTATATAAATCAAATTGACCCAGAATTCATGAGAAAAATCAAAAAGATTGAAAATTTGTTAAGAAAGTTTTTTTTATTTTACAGGATTATACAAAATTTTATGAACAATTAGAGTCAGTTTCAAAAATATTTAGAATTTGTAGAAGTTTGGAAAAAATGAAAAAATGTTGTTGTATAAAATTTCGTAAATTTTTTAGTTAAAAAATATTTTTACTCTGTTCAAAACTTCTAAAATTCCTAAATATCTTTTAAACTAAATCAATTATTTTTAAATTTTGCAAAAATATTAAAAAATTAAAAGAAGTAGCTTTAAACCTTTCAGATTCTTTTTTGAGAAATTTGGAGATCTTTCGAAGTCTATCAAAAATCTTTTGAAATAATCTCGTAGAATTAATTTTTCAACATAATCAATTATTTTTAAATTTTCCTTGAATCTTGAGAAATTGTGGTTATTATCTTAATACATTTAGAAATTCTTGAAAACTTTCTGAATTTTTTGTTCGGAATCTTCAAAAATGTATACAAAGAAATAACTTGTCGAAACTTTACTTGACTGTCTAAGACATTAGGATAGGCCATAAAATAAAAATTTTGAACGTTTATTACACTGGAACTAATAAAAAGAGTTCGCGAATTATACTTTGACTCTGTAAATAATGAAAAGATATTATGCACGTTTAAAAATTTTTAAAAATATTTTTAATTTTAAAATTATTTCGGAATCTTTTTAAAACTTCTAAATATATATGAAACTTACTCGATTTTTTTTTAATTTCGTAATCTAGCAAAATTGAACATTTTTTCTGTAAAGTATTGTACATTCTTTTTCGAAATTTTAGGAAATCATTTGAGGTAAGGTAATTAATATTTCCTGAATGTTTCATAATTTAAAAAAATCTTATGGAATGAGGGCGCTGAAAAATTTACTGTTTAAACCCATCAAAGAAATTCCAGAGCTTACTATTTCTTGTACAGTTGATAAGGTCAATTTTACAGATTATATTCAAAACAGGTAGAGTTTACAGTTTCAGAAAGTAATATTTACACAACCTATATTTTTTTACGGGTAAAAATTGTAAATTTTATAGCTTACAATTTCTTCGAGGTCTGAAAAGGTAAATTTTACTGTTCACAATTTCTTGAGCAATAAAACAGACTTGCAGAAAAAAATCAGTATTCGAAATATAATATTTGACATTATTTTTCAAACAAAAGTTGATGTCAGAAAGTTTGGTTTCACACATAGTTTAACAATGAAAGGCAGTACGTGGGTGGCAATAAAAAAGAGGCGGCTTGTTCATTTTCCGTGGAACAATGCCTTTTGTGATATAATGTGTTTTCTCGGAGAAAGGGCGTAATAAAATTTGTCGCTTTTCACCCCTCACATATTTTTCTTACTCCTTTCTTATTTTTCCACTGCCCTCTTTTCTGTGACACTTCAACGAAATGCTGTAATCTCAGCCTTAATCTCGGTAAGAGCGACAACAGAGAAACAATTGTCACAAGTGCACGTGTCTCGTTTCATACACTGGAGTGTGTAGACACCCTCGCAAATAAAAGCATAATTTTTGCTGATTTGAAGGTGAATGACAAATATGTTCCATGCAAATGAAATGACAGAACTGATAAGAAATGAAGCGAGTTCTCTTAGTTACTTACTTTTTTTTTTTCTTTACATTACAATATTAACAAAATTCTTTTCAGATTGTTCTTTTTTATTCGAAAAATGTATTGACGGTATTTCTAAAAAAGGCTCCAGTGACCAACATTTACCAGCATTGAAAAAATGTCAATGTCGAATATCATTTCAAATTTTATGTCAAATTGGGCAAATACAGGGAACTTATATCATTTTTTCACATTTAAAGCATAATTCAAGGAATTTTATTATCCAGCACGGTCTCAATTTTTTCTCAACTATCCTATTATTAAAATTGCACATTTCTCTAAAGAGGATCTATTATTGAATAAAACAAAAAACATAATGTGACATCACACACGGAAAATATAAATGTGAATCACAATTTTTTAAAATGCTTTGTTAAAAATTCATTTTATCAGTCGAAGATCGATCTCTTTCTTTGAAAAGTTAACTCTTTTGTTGAAAATTCGTCTTTTTGGTTGAAAATCAATTTTTTAAACTGAAAATTCAGCTATTCCATTATTAATTGAAAGTTCATCGTAATCAGTTGAAAATTCGAGAATATGGTTACAATTTTATGTATTTTGTGGTGAATTCGACTTTTTTGGTATAAAATTAATCTTCTGAATTGAAAATTCAACTGCTTAGTTGAAAGCTGAACTGCTTTGCAAAAAACGAGGTCAAAAATTAATTTCATTAATAAATTAAAGATCCATCTCTTTAGTTAACAATTTAACTATTTTCTTGAAAGCTCATTTTTTTTGTGATGAAAATTAATTTGTTGAAATAAAAATTGAACTATTGCACTAATAACTGAAATTTCATCGTTTTTAGTTGAAAATACAACATGTGTGTTAAAAATTTATATATTTTGTTGTAAATTCGTATTTTTTGGTAGTAAATTAACTTCTTGATTGAAAATTCAACTAATTGGTTGGAAGTTGAACTATTTTGTTAAAAATTAATTTTACTAGTTAAAGATCCATATTTTTGGTTAAAAATCCGTTTTTTTGGGGGGTTGAAAGTCAATTGTTGCGAATTTAACTGATCCCTTTTTGGTTGACAAATGATCAGTTTTAGTTTAAAATGCAATGATTTGCTTGAAAATTCAAATGTTTTGTAGAAAATTTGTCCTTTTGGATTAAAAATTTAACTTTTTTGTTGAAAATTCATCTTTTTGGCTTGAACTATCTATTATTTTCGTCGAAGTGTTTAAGTACTTGTTTGAAAATTAACATTTTGGTTGAAAATTCATATTTTTAAGTTGAAAATTTAACTTTTTTCTAACGAATTCGCTTTTTTGGTGTGATAATTCAACAATTTAGTTGAAATTTTTTTTCTCTTGCCTAAAAAATCTTTTCTGGTTGAGAATTCAACTATTTTGTTGAAAATTTGTCTTTTTTGATTGAATTCAATTTTTTTTATTTAAAATAAAAATATTTTTTGGTTAAAATATCAACTACGACATTTTTTGTTGAGAATTTATCTTTTTCGTTAAATTCTTCTGTTTTTCATTTGAAAAAATCTGCCCGCCTCGCGGGCACATTCTCATCGCGCGCTTCGCGCGCGGTTCGCTTCGCTCGCAAGTTTGAGCGCGCCTAGGGCGCGCGACTGTTGGATCTCGCGCTTCGCGCTCGATCATATATTTATCTCGCGCTCGATTATGTACTCACCTCGCGCTACGCGCTCGGGCGTATTTACATCGCGCTTTACGCTCGGCTCCTCTAGATTTTTGAACTTCGTGTTCGACTTCGATGAAAAGAAAAATTTTGTTTACAAATATTATAAAATTATCAAAACCTCTACATATTAAGTGATTGTTAAATTTGTTTTTATTTTAGACTGAAAAGGAACTTTATTTACTCAAGGTTCTATCGACCTTAAGGAACACATTCTCATCCAGACACTCGCGCTTCGCGCTCGATATTTGATTTGAAAATCATTTGAACCGTATGATAGAAACAAAAAAGTTTGAGTGCACTTACGTCGTGCCATTTGGTAAATACACTGAGCGCGCACTTTGTGCTTCGTGATATATGTTCTTCATATACAAATTACTAAATTTGTATTTGATTTTAAATGAAAAGTAATGATATAATTCAGGCGACAAATTTTATTAGTTAACATTTTATTTTAGCTTGTGCCGTTTATCAAAAAAGTTAATTTTTTCATTTTGAATATATTCTTACCACAAAAATTGATTACGGGTTTGTAAGTCTTTTTTGAATGCAAAATTTTTGTTCATTTATATGTTTTCATACCTTGCATTGTTTTTTCAAAAATTTGATTTTTTTAATGTCAATGTTATTTTCACGAATAAAACAAAAACCACGCATCCTATCGAAACATGAGTCACAATAAATTTGTACCTCTTCCTTGGATGAACAAATTTTGTTTCGGTCATTTTTTCGTAGCTGGTAATATTCGTCTGAAAATTTGATTTTTCTATTTTCAATGCTGTTTTTTACGAATAAAACAAAAACTACGCGTCATATCAAAAAGTAAATGATAAGAAATTTGTAGATATTTTTTAGGTGCACAATTTTGGTGAGATGATCTTTTCTGGTATCTTGCATAGTTTGACAGCAAAATGGCTTTTTTGATTTTTCATTAATTTTTTGTGCGATCAAAATTTGAATTTTTTATTTTTCAAAAAATTCAAAAAGTTGTTATGAAAATATTATAGGGTGTTCAGGAATCAACGTTTTTCTCCTCTTGACTTTTTTTCATATCGTGCTTTTTTCGGCTTAAAATGTTCATTTTCGTTTGTTTTTTGGAATTTTGAAAATGCTATAACTCCAGTAATTTTTTTTTTATCACAAAAAGTCATTAGAATATTTTGTTCGTCATTTTGCGTACTACTAATAACCGTACATAGAATTTTCAAATCTTCAAAAAAAGTGGTCTCAAATATTTTCAAAATGTGCTCACTTTTTGGATTTTCATCCAAAATAGCTGGTTAACGAACTCGTTCTCTATTTTTCGGCCATAAAAAAGTGTGCCAAAGCTCAATAAAATCTGATCATTTTTTCGAAAGTTATCGTGGCTACAGACAGACAGACAGACAGACTACAGACTACAGACAGACAGACACCTTCGTAAAAATCGTTTTTTCTGACTCAGGAGGTCTCAAAACGTGGA
>CAKNYM010052775.1:63322-220740 GCA_932195095.1 Andricus curvator
GAGGTTTTGATAATTTTATAATATTTGCAAACAAACTTTTTCTTTTCATCGAAGTCGAACACGAAGTTCAAAAATCTAGAGGAGCCTAGCGTAAAGCGCGATGCAAATACGCCCGAGCGCGTAGCGCGAGGTGAATACATAATCGAGCGCGAAGCGCGAGATAAATATATGATCGAGCGCGAAGCGCGAGATCCAACAGTCGCGCGCCCTAGGCGCGCTCAAACTTGCGAGCGAAGCGCGCCATGAGAATGTGCCCGCGAAGCGGGCAGATTTTTTTATATAAAGATACAGCTGTTTGTTTGAAAATTATTCGTTTTTGCTTGAAGATTCAACTATTTTATTTAAAAATTATGGTCGAACCGCTTTGTTAAGGAATTATTTTTTGTTGAAGATTCATATGTTTAGTTGAAAATTCATCTCTTTGTTGAAGCTTTAACTATTTTTTGAAAAATAATATTTTTTAATTGAAAATTCAACTTCGTGAGTAAAAGTCGAACTACTTTGTTGAAAATTTGTTCTTTTTGTATGAAGGTTTCTCTTGGGTTGAAAATTTAACTGTTTTGTTAAAATCAATTTTTTTGCTGAAAATTAGGTTTCTGGTTGAAAATTCAAGTTTTGTACAAATTTTTCGTCTTCTGGCTCGAAGCTTCAACAATTCAGGTGAACTTTTTTTTTCATTCACGATTTGTTAAAAAATCGTCTTTTATGGTAAAAAATTCATTTTTTAAATTTAAAATAAATAAATTTTAAAATTTGTATCTGAAATATTGTTCTACTCCGTTTATAAAAGATCCTATGTTAAAAATATTACAAGAATAAAATGCTGGTATGTAAATGTTAATGGTCAGGAAAAATGAAAAATTGGTCAAGGAAAAGAATCAGGGAATTTTAAAAATGAAGTTTTCACCCTGCAAAGCATGTATTATATTGAATACAAAAAATTCCCATTAATTTCAAGTTCCATATCTTATTATTGTTGGAAACCATAAATTACGTACTATAATAGTGGGAGGGGGTAGAAATAGTTTGTTACGGTTTGTTACAGGGTGGTGGGGGGTCTTGGAGAGGGCCTATAATGCGTTACGTAACTTAAGTACGGCCCCTGAGATGAGGGTAATTAAAACTTCGGAACTCTCATCTTCGAACAGGTGCGCTTAAAATAATGGCAATCATAATAATCACAATTAATTTCCACTCGGCCTAATAATAGTCTAACTCGTGTGATCGCACATGAATGCCGACCTTGCATCTTGAGAATAGCCAATGATATATGGTGTAGACGTACGTATGCGTTAGTTATGTTAAATGATTTAAACCGCATGTGTCAATTAAGATAGAATAAAAGTCATTTCGAATAACCCATGTAGATTTTACATGTGATTTTATGACGAGCACATGCAGCTTACCCTTGATCTGAATCGACTAACCGTACTTCATACTTCACTTTGCCGAGAATATACTTCCGGAAATAAAATTGTCGTCAGTAAATAGCTCGAATGCACGAAGAAACGATTCAGCGAGTCTGTGAAATCGATAAAAAAGAAAAAGCATTAAGGGTGATGATTGGTATTTTGTTTTTATATAGCGTCTTCGTGCACGAAATATCAGATTTTTCCATCCAATCATCCAAAGGTCGATCCTTGGTGGAATATCAGCTTGAAATATATTTTTATGAGATGGGAGGATACAAAGTAAAGAAGAATACTTTTTACTTTTTTGAAGAATCTTCCCCCTTTTCTCGTTTTTTGTGCTTAAATGGGAACTGAATGAATAGAACCCAACCAGAAAATCTAACAATTTTTCGTTGAAAGGTAATGCTTTTTAATTGATAAATCTACTATTATAGTTTGTGAACAATTTATTTTGTTAGTTGGAAAATCCATCTTTCTTTATTGAAAATTCAACTACGTGGTTAAAAGTTGAACTACTTTGTAAAAAATTCATTTTTTTGCTTGAAGCTTCATCTCTTTGATTGAAAATTGAACTATTTTGTTGAAAATGAACTTTTTTGTTGAAAATTCATGTTTGGCTTGAAAATGCAACTTTTTTGTAGAGAATTTACCTTTTTGGCTTGAAAAGTCCACAATGTGGTTCAAAACTTTTTCTTTCTCCACTGAAAAATCTTTCTTAGTCGCAAATTTGTTCTTTTTGGTTAAAAATTCATCTTTTTTGTTGAAAATTCAACTACTTGGTTGAATGTTGAACAATTCTGTCAAACATTCATTTTTTGACTTGAAAATTTAACTACATGGTTTAAAGTTGAACTAATTTGTAAAAAATTCATTTTTGTATGAAGACTCATCTCTTTGGTTGAAAATTAACTTTTTGTTAATATTTTGTTTCCATCTAATCATCTAAAGAACAATCTTTGGTAGAATATCAGCTTGAAATATATTTTTATGGAATTGGAAGATACACAGTAAAAAAGAATATTCGCATTTCTTTGAAGAATTCCTCTTTTTTATTTTCTGTCCAAGGAAAGAGGAAATTTTTTTTCTTCAAATTACAATAGGAGCATTTTATAGTGGTTGTCCAAATTTGGTCGTTGGTTTCTTATTTTTATTTTCAGAAATTCTATACATTAACTTGAGTATTGGACGTTAAATAGGATTTTGAATTAGATTTTAATCTAATTTAAAATTCTTAAATTGAATTCCTTTTTTCTCCTTTTTTGAAGAAACATCCCCTTTTTCTCGTTTTTTCGTTTAAACTCAATGAATAGAACCCAACAAGAGAAGCAAACCATTTTTCGTTGAAAGTTAATGCTTTTTTAATTAAGAGTCTACGTGCCATTATATTTTTTATTCATAATTTATCTCTTTTAGTTGAAAACCTGATTATTTTGTTGAAAATGCAACAATTTGGTTAAAAAGTAATCTTTTTTGATCGAAAATTCAACTGACTTATTGAACATTCGTCTTTTTTATTGAAAATTCATATTTTGATAGAAAAGTCCTACTTTTTGGTTGAAAGTCCACTATTTTTATCAGAAAATTCTGAGTACTGTTATATTTTTGTTCAGATTTCATCTGTTTTGGTTGAAAATTCTACTATTTGGTTGAAAAAAAAACCTTTAAACAAAAATCTACTTCTTTGTTGAAAATTTATATTTTTGTGTTGAAAATTCAACTGTTTTGTAGAATTTGCGTCTTTTTGGCTTGGAATTTCCAAAATATGGTTTGAAATGTTTTTTCTTTCTTGATTGGAAAATCTTCCTCAGACGAAAATTTGTCTCTTTGGTTTGAAAATGCATCTTTCTTGGTTGAAAATTCAATTAATTGGTTGAAAGATAAAATATTTTGTAAAAAAATTATTTTTATCAAGAGTTATCTCTTTGGTTGAAAATATAATTATTTTTTTGAAACTTAACGTTTTTTGCAAATTTACATTTTAGGGTTGAAAATCAAACTTTTTTGTAGAAAATTCGCCTTTTGGCTTACAAATTTCACAATTTTGTGGAAAATTTTTTTCTTTCTTGACTGAAAGATTTCCTCTGATTGAAAATTGATCTTTTTTTGTAAAAACTAATTTTTTGGTTGAAAATGAAAGTTTTCAACTGAAAATTAAATTATTGCATTTTTGGTTGAAAGCTCATCTGTTTTAGTTACAAAATAAACTATTTGGTTGAAAATTCATAAATTTTTTCAAAGATTTGTCTTTAATGTTGTTTGGAAATATATTTTTTCTATCTTCTGGCATAAATTGAACTTTTTGAATGTGTTTTTTGATATCAGCTGATTTTTGGATTCATAATATGTTTGAGCCTTTTTGTTCAAAAATAATTTTTTGCACAGATTGTCATGTCAATATTATGTCTTTAATTTTCCTCTTAAAAAATTTAATCTTTTTGATTGAACATTCATCTTTTTGGTTGAAATTTTAAGTATTTGGTTGAAAATTTATCTATTCAGTTGAAAATGCAATTATTTTGTTGAGAATTCATCTTTTTTGGTTGAAAATAGTTTCTTTTGGTTGGAAATTAATTTTCTCAACTTAAAGTTTAACTATTCCATTTTTGGTTGAAAATTGATGATTTTAGTTGGCAGTCTATTTTGGTACAAAGTAGGTTTAAAATAACCTGCAATTTTGTTGAAAATTCAACTGTTTTGTTGAAAATTCATCTTTTTCACTTAAAAACTCAACAATTTGGTTAATTTTTTTTCCTCTCTTGACTGCAAAATCTTTGTTGGTTGAAAATGCAATTCTTTTGTGGAAAATTCGCCTTTTTGGCTTAAATATTCACCTTTGTTGGTTGAAGAATTAACTATTTGCTTAAAACTTCAACTTTTTTGTTAAAATTTCGTCTGTTTTACTTGAAAGTTGAAATATTTGGCTGTAAATGCAACTGTTTGGTTGAAAATTACAGTATTCGTTAGAAAATTCATTTTTTTGCGTTCAAAAGTCAAATGTTTTCTAAAACATTTCACTTTTTAGTTTTAAAACTCAATTCTTTTGTTGAAAATTCGTCTCTTTAGTTTCAAAATTCTACTGTTTTATTGAAAATGCAATATATTTCGTATTTTCATGAAAAGTCACCCTATTTCTCCAGTTTTGAGAGCATTTTGGGCTGTGAAGTCTGCTAAATGTTACACTTTAAGTTCAGAAATGAACTGTAATTCAGAGATGAATATAAATTAAGAAGTAAGTTAAGTGAATTATCTTAGATTTAAGTAAAGTTTATCTGAATTAAAGAAAACATATAATCAAATTATGAAATTCAGTTATGGACCTTCTTAAATTCAGACAAATTTTTGCTGAATTTAAGTTCATCTCTAGATTTTATGTTAGTAAGTTTCAGCATTCGTCTTGTGAACAAAAAAATATTTCGTTGATTTTGAACGTACGATAATTTAAGAATTTTTTTTCAGTAAAAATTAACATAAGAGTTCGTTCAATATATAATTTAAGTTGATCGAACAATAATAAACTAGCTGTGAATTCGATCTCGAGTGTTTCCACTTAGTTTGTATTTATAATTATATGGTGCTCATTTCAAGAGCACTTTGCTTCCCGTTAGCATCATTTTGATCAATTTAAAAATAGAAATTTACAAAAAATACAAAATTACAAAATAATACAAACAATTTTTGAAATACAAAGACAAATCAGACACATCAAATTTTGAATTCGAAATAATAATTTTTCGAGCTGGAAAAGGGAAGGGAAAAGTTCTGTCGCACCCTATCCCTTTGCCAGCTTTATGATTTTATTTTTAAATTGTCAGAATTATTCTATTTGAAAATTTATGATAAAAAAATCTTTCCTATTCATGCGTCGTCAACTTTGAATTATGTCGATGAAAAAAGTTTTTCTGTTAGAAACAGATGATTTATATATTATAAATGAGCATAACTTCCTTAATCTTCAATAAAGTGTATTAATATTATAGATCAATCGATTTTCCTCGAATCAAGGAATCTTTCCGTTTTTGCATCAATTGTAAATTATGTTAGTGAAAAAATTTTTACTATAAAAAACCGTGTTTTCGAATATTATGCATAACCATAGCTTCCTTACTCTTCAAAAAAATGTATCAATATCATAGATCAATCGATTCGTCTTGAATCAACACAACTTTTCTATTCTCGCATCAACTTTAAATTATGAGAATTAGAACATTTTCAGTATAAAAATCGATTTTAAAAATAAATAAATTACCATAACTTCCCTACTCTTTAATAAAATTTATCAATATTATAGCTCAATCGATTCGTCTCGAACTAAGGAATCTTTTATATTCTTGCATCAACTTTGAATTATATTGAAGAAAAAAGTTTTACCATGAAAACCCGTATTTTCAAATATTATGCATTACCATAGCTTCCTTACTCTTCAATAAAATGTATTAATATAAAAGGTCAATCGATTCGACTTGAATCAACACATCTCTTCTGTTCTTGCATAAACTTTGAATTATGTTAATGAAAAAAGTTTTACTATAAAAAACCGATTTTCAAATTATATAAATTACCGTAACTTCCCCACGCTTTAATAAAGTATATTAATATTGTAGGTCAATCGATTCGTCTCAATCCAATGAATCTTTTATATTCTTGCATCAATTTGAATTATGTCAATGAAAAAGTTTTACTATAAAAAACGGATTTTCAAAATATATAAATTACCGTAACTTCCCCACGCTTTAATAAAATATATTAATATTGTAGGTCAATCGATTCGTCTCAATCCAATGAATCTTTTATATTCTTGCATCAACTTTGAATTATGTCAATGAAAAAAGTTTTACTATAAAAAACCGATTTTTCAAATATTATTAAGTGTTCAGAAAAAATCCAACAAATATTTTTAGAAATCCTTTGGTCAGTTTCATGACATCCACACATCCACACACACCCATCCGCACAATTGCTTAGAACATTGTATTAGACATTTTTAAATTGGGGAAGGTTCACTTAAATGAATTTGAAATTTTCGGAAAATATTTCCATTACAAAGCTTCCTCTATGAGGAAGCAAAATGATAAAATAGTTTAAATACTTTTTAGTGAATATAGATTTAATTTATGGAGAATTTGTTTCATTTAAGGAAGTTTCAAGTTCGATAACCTGTGTAGATTCTTTAGGCGAGTGAATACATAATATATATCTGTGTATGTAGTTGAAGTACGGGAGGTAGTACTGATTTAGTATCAGTAATAAACAAGACTAGAGAACATAAGCACATGTAACTGTACATAGTTATAAACCAGCATGAGATGCCGCGAATGAGTCTGCTAATTGCTTTACATTGTACTGTAATTCAAGTCGAGTTAGAAATCATGTTTCCTATACATTTTATTGATTTTCGCAACGACGAGTTTTCCTCTACAATAACCAATTTCATCGCAAGTTTTACTATTTTTATTGTTCCAGTGATTATCCAGGGCGACCGTAGGTCAGGAAAAACCTTGAAATCAGGGAAAAGTCTATAAGACACACGTTGAATAACTGTCAAGGATAATAAATTTGAAATTTTAAACCTTTAATTTAAAATTATTGTATTACTTTTATAAAAGATTCTATGTCAAAAATGTTACAAGAATAAAATTCTGGCCAGGAGAAAGTTAGAAAATTTTCAAAATGAAGTTTGCGGCCACCCTGATATAATATTCTTTATAATATTTTTATTATATTTCTGTTTTTCAGTTGCTTCCTCCGGACGATTATATTTTCAGTTAAAATTTTTATTATTTTGTTGCAAATTCAACAATTTTGTTAAAAAGTTATCCTTTTTGGTTAAAAATTCAACTGTTTTTTTGTACATTCGTCTTTTCGGTTCCAAAATGCATCTCTTTTAATGAAAATATGATTTTTTGTTAAAAATGCAACTATTTGGTTGAAAATTATTCTTCTTTGGTTGAAATATCCATTTTTCGTTGAAAATTGTTTTTTTATTTATTTGGGGATTCGTCTTTTTTGTAAAAAACTAATCTTCTTAGTTGTAATTTTCCCATTTTTTGTTCGAAAATTCAGCTGTTTTGTTGAAAATGAGAAAGAAAATTCGTCTTTTGGCTTAAAGGCTCAACAATTTGGATGAATTTTTTTTTGACTAAAAAATCTTTATTTGTTAAAAATTCTTTCCTGTTGTTGTTGCATATTCATCATTTAAGTTGGAAATTAAACTATTTTGTTGAAAATTCGTCTTTCTGGTAGAAAATTAATATTTGGGGATTGAAAATGAAACTGTTTTATACATAGAAAATCCGCTTTTTGGTTGAAAATTCGTCATTTTTAGGTAAAATTCATTTTTTTGGTTACAGGCAGATTCATCATTTTAATTGAAAATTCTTCTTTTTTTTGGTTGAAAATTAACTTTTCTTAACTGAAAATGTAGCTGAAATTTCAACTATTTGGTTGACAATTCAACTATTTTGTTGAATTTTCATTTCGTTTTTTGGGGGGTTGAAATATCAGCTATTATATCTGTCGTAGAGAATTCATCTTTTCGTTGAAATTTTAACTTTTTGGGTTGAAAATTCACCTATTCTTGTTTGAAGTTTAATCTGTTCTGTTTGAAAATTCGACCATTTGATCCAAAATTTATTTGTAGATTAAAAATTTGGTTAAGAATTCTACAATTTTGTTGAAAATTTAATTATGTTGTTGAAAATGAAACTATTTTGTTAAAAAGTCATTCTTTTTGGTAGAAAATTCAACTGTTTTATTGAATCTTCGTCCATTTGGATTGAAAATTCATCTTTTAAGGTAAAAAACATCATTTTTCGTTGAAATTAACAAATAAATCTAAAGTTGTTAAATTTGAGTTAAAAATTGTTTTATTCCGTTTATAAAAAATTGTATGTTAAAAATGTTACAAGATTAAAACTCAGGCATTCAAATATTAATGGTCAGTAGATTTATTGAAGATAAAAACGAAAGAAAAAAATTATGTTTTGGCTTTCCGACTCTAGTGATTTTAAAGGTTTGAATTAAGAAAAACTTTAAACGAACTTTAAACCAAGTACTTTATATTGAAGATAATATACTTTTCATAATTAAAAACTTTTTACAGTTCTCGAATATTGCAAGGTTAATTATCTTTGAAAAAAATGTTTAGGGACTTTCTTTATAATCTAAATTATGTATAGAAAAGCACTGCAAGTGGTTTTTTATTCTAATGTTTCTTTTTCTTTTTTTTCCGAAAGACTGAATTTTTTGTCCCTTCATAATTAATGAACAATCTTATTCATGGTTAATTATAATAATTGTCCAACAGAAATAAAGTCGTTTGTTCATTCAAGGAAATTCATGATTTAATTCATTTAATAATAAATACACTTAATAATTCAAGTTTATTTGAAAATTTATAGAAAATATATTGTGTCCAAGAGGAAATATGGAATAAGAATAGAATGATAATCTAGGAATTCATTAAATAATTCATTCACTCTGTCCTCATTGAAGCTGCTATGTTTTCGCTCGCTTTTCGCGTGTTTTCTGTCTGGCGACATTTTGAAATTATTTAATTTTCAGCACTTCAAGTTCGAATTCATAGATTTGAAAGCTATCAACTAGAAATAATATAATTTTTAACGTTTCTAGAATGATTGAACTCTGAGGTTTCTTAATTTAAAATACTTCAATTTCGAACTGTGAAAATGACAGTGAATTTTCCTTTATGCAGAAATTTCAGATTTTGCTTTATAAGAATTTATCCAATCACTTTGAAATTCAATTCGTACATGATACAATATACCTATTATTAATTTTTATCATCTTTATTTTTATCATCCATAGGTCGCTGGTTCATATCCGGCTCGAAGGACCAATAAATGTCAAATAATCAAACGAATCATTATTTCTGTTTTTAATATTCATTTTATCAACATCTATCAAATTCAAGATTTGCAACCATTAACAAAAACATATCGATTGATCGACAACTTCGATAATTCGAATTTTTAAAATTGATTTGAATAGTTCAAACGGACACTTACTGTTATAATTACAATTTAAAATTACAGTTTTGAATGTGCAATTCTAAATAAGTTTAACTTTTGAGGCTTTGCTTTTAAAATTTGTCAGACTCAAAAATTCGAAAACATTTATTTTATAAGTTTCTTAATTTTCAAATGCATTGAATGCATTATATTTTAACTTTTTCAAATGTTGGCTACGACTTTAGCGCCCGTATCATAATTGCTGTCTAATTATAAAGTTTTGAATGCATAGTTCTGCAATAGTTTCTTTTTTGACGCCACAAGCTTAAAATTATTGTTCATTTTTGCTAGTTTAAATTTCGACATTTCATGTTTTTAATTAGAAAAATTTTTTATTTGAAATTGTTTCATCCCTCAAATGGTAAGTCTTACTTCGTACATTCAAAATTTAAAAATATATACCTACTCTGTTTAGTATTTGACAAACAATATTTGAATACCAAGGGTATATTAGACATGAGTTATCTCCTACGGAGCAGCAAATAAAAACGGATAAAATTTACGGAGACAGTTAAGATCTGCTTATACGTAAAAGTTGGCATTTATGAAAATATCAAAATCACGAAAATAAGAAGTTTTTTAAACGTACTCTACTAACTAGAATTAATCACTTATTAAAATATTTAACTCATTAAAAATATTTCTAGAATTCTTAGTATTTAAAAATTTGTTATTATGGATTATTGACATAGTTCTTGCTTCTAATATTAAAAAATAAAAATTTCAGGAGCGTGAATACAATTACATATATATTATTTATAACTTTGAAAACGATTGTTGGATAGTATTTTAAATTTCCGTCATATAAATATAACAGAACATCTTGAACATCCACTTTTCACCAGTTTTAGAAATCTTTTATATATATTACAAAATAAATTTTTATTCACAATTTGAATTTTTAAAACCTTATGAGCCCGTATTCATTTTAAATCTGTTCGTGGTTCATGCTGTATGTATGTATGTGTACCATTAAGCCATTTCCCTTTCGGGGTAGGCGTGACATGGTAGGCTGTAGTGTCAGAAAATCAGTCGCTGACGAAATACGTTGTTTTTTAAAGAAACGGAGACGACACAAATTTCATATATTCAATAAAAAAATGTGGACAAAGTCAACAAATGCAGGTATTTAACTTTTCCGTCTTGCATCTGATATGAGAGTCAGTTTTCTTTTTAAATCGCGGGAAAAACTTTTTAAAAAACTTCAAAAAGAACAAAATGGTGATGATTTTTTTGAAATTGTTGCAAGGCAATTGATTCAAAAATCCCAGCAGTTTTATATCCTGATATAACTAACGCGTTATTCAAAATTTTTACTAAAATATAAATAAAACTGGTTAAAATAGTATTTTTCAAAATAATAATTTCCATGCATTCATAAAAAAACTTGTACTAAATTTTTTTCCTGAAAAATTTTTTGATGATAATCAAAAACACATTTTTTAATTATATGCAATTTGTCTTAAATTGTTTCTTTTTTCATTATTTCCTTCACAAAAATATCGTATAAGCCATAGAATGACATCCTAATATCGTATCCTTTTGCAAAGAATACAATTTTATCCTGCATTATTCACATATGACTACAAAATTTGTTAAATAAGCAAAATAGAGAAAAATATCAACATACTATTTTTTAAGTTTTTCTAAAAGGAATGAGTTTGTTCTTTTGGCTGTTGTTGTATCTTATGTCGTTTTTGTAAAAGACGTGTATTTTTATTTTTTTTCGAGAAAAAAGGTTACTGTAGAAAAAACAAATTATAATGAAGAACAAAAAGTAAAACACCTCCATTAGTTAAACAAAAAATAATACGTCAAAACGGAACTTCGGCCGGCTTTAGAAAGAAAACTACCAGTTTCATTTTTCTATCAATCCAGTAAAATACGTGTTGTTCCATTTCCTTCGAAATGATTTCGTGGGATTTTTTCGTATTTGATGATTATAGTGAAACTTTTTCAGCAAATAAAAATAACAAAATAAAATATGTTTTAAAAAATATGTACCTTTTCACCTTTTTTAAGGAGAATAGACTGTGAGGATTGAATTTATCTAAATCTGGATAACTTCTTGAAATATAAACGCTTTATGATAGAACGTGTTAAAATATTGTAAACCTTTTAGTTGGAGGTCCATTCACATTTTTAATTCTATACATTCACGCCACACGTCATCGTGGAATTTTGGAACGTCATCCATTATGAAAAATCATAAGGTTAGGTCTCGCAGTGTGTTTATATTCGATATCCACCTGAGTGACTTGGAATTCGT
This sequence comes from Andricus curvator, assembly GCA_932195095.1. NCBI lineage: Eukaryota > Metazoa > Arthropoda > Insecta > Hymenoptera > Cynipidae > Andricus > Andricus curvator. The sequence continues at coordinate 75,031 of CAKNYM010052775.1, forward strand.
TCTCGGGGAATTCCCTAAGGATTCGGCTTTGTGGATAACATTTTTTTCATCAAGGTTTACTGAATAATTAAAAAATGCGAATTATAGTGAGGTTCAAATGTTTATTTACATGCGTGGTCTTCTTAGACAATTTATTTGAGACCTATTCTTTATATTTTGGAGATAAACTCAGAAATCTGAAGAGGAAAAAGAGAAAGCAAATCCTATAGATATGAAAACATTAACTTTAAATTTGCCAGAAGCACAGAAAAAACTGAAGTTAAATTTTGTTGCATGTAAAATGTTCAGCTGTTAAAGATTACATGCTATTTGGCGAAAGTTTATCTTACGATGGAATAAAAGCTGTCGTCTGCTACGTCCTTCGCAGCAATGGAAAAACGGCAAAGTATACATGAAAAGCTATAAATCAGGACACTAGATTTAGAACAACTTTTTACTTACCTAATTGTTATTTTGAAAATAATTAGACTTTATATATACTTCCTGCCACAGTCGGTATTGTTTGTTAGGAAGAAAACCAAAAAGTAGGAATCGAATTATATTTGAAGTTGGAACATTCAGTGGCGGATCCAGGTATTTGAATTCAAAGTAACAATATTTGAAAAAAAATTTGAAGGACTGAAAAATCCCGGAAAATAAAATTCCCGACTCTTTCAAATTCCCGAATTGGGAAATTCCCGAATAATAAAATTTTCGAATATGTAATGAAATTTCTGGTTAATAAAATTCCCGAATAATGAAATTCCCGAATTGGAAAATTCCCGAACAGTTTATGATATAACCGAAATGGATAATTCCCAATAGTTTATAATATTACCGAATTTAAAACTTCCCGACAGAAAATTGCCAAATTATAAAATATCCGAACTAGAAAATTTCCGAATTTAAACAGATATAATAATGAAATATTTTTACCAAGAAAAAAATTATTTTTAATGTTTAAATATTACATACATACATTGATGAGCAGTTCGAACTCGAAAGTTCATTGCCTCACTACCCGATTCGGGTAGTGTTTCTAGGTGGATATTTACTACCAATGTGGGCCCACCACACCCACGACGCGACGGGCCAACAGCACGCAGTATTCCTGAAAGGTCACCCATCCAAGTACTAACCGCGCCCAACAATGCTTAACTTCAGTGATCTTACGAGAACTGGTGTTTCCAGCGTGGTATCGCCGTTGTCTTCAAATACTGTTATTTTAAATTCATACAATAATTTTAGAAACTTTGAAGAAGAAAAATATTTTTTCTTAAAAAAATATTTCATTATTGTATTTTTAAGAAATAAATAATATTGCTTGAAAAACAATTTTTTTATTGTTTCGGGAGTTTTATAATGCAAGAATTTTTCAGTTCGTATATTTTATAATTTGGCAATTTTCTAGCGGCAATTTAAAAATTCGGTAATATTATAAACTGTCGGGAATTTTCCTTTTCGGTAAGATCATAAACTGTTTGGGAATTTTTTATTCGGGAATTTCATTATTTGGGAATTATATTATTCGGAAATTTTATTTTTTAGGATTTTTCAATCGTCCAAAAATTTTCATCCAAAAATATATTTTTTCAATCATTTTTATTTTGAATTCAAACAATAATTTTAGAAACTTTGATCAGAAAAAAAAATTTTTTTTATACAAATATTTGATTGTATTTTTAATAAATAATATTGATTGAAAACCATTTTTCCATTGTTTCGGGAGTTTTATAATTCAGGAATTTTCCCGTTCGGATATCTTATAATTCGGCAATTTTCTATCGGGAATTTTCAAACTCGGTAATATTATAAACTGTCTGGAATTTCCTATTTTGGTAATATCATAAGCTGTTCGGAAATTCTTTATTCAGGAATTTTCCAGTTAGGGAAGTTGATTACATATTCAAAAATTGTATTATTCGGGAAATTCCCAAATCGGGAATTTGAAAGAGTCATGAATTTTATTTTCTAGAATTTTTCAGTCGTCCAAAAATTTTCATCCAAAAAAATATTTTTTCAATAATTCAATAATTCAGAAACTTTAAATATTAAACTTTTTTTGATAAAAATATTTGATCACTGTATTTTTAATAAATAAATAATATTCATCGAAAAAATTTTTCATTTGTCTAAATTCGGGAATTTTATAATTGGGGAATTTTCTAGTTATTTGGATATTCTAGAATTCGGCAATTTCATGTCGGGAATTATATTATTCGGGAATTTTCCAATTCGGTAATATCATAAACTGTCGGGAATTTCATCGTTCGGGAGTTGTTGATTTCGGTAATATTATAAACTGTCCGGGAATTTTATTATTATGGAATTTTCCTATTCAGGAATTTCATTATTCGGAGATTTTCTAATTCAGGAATTTTACAGTCTCGAGAATTTTTCAGTCTTCCCGATTTTTCAAGATAAGTGTATTTGGATATTATTTTTCATTTAGAGAAAGCTATTTAATTAAATAATAAAATCATTACACATTTTTTATGGATTTTATAATTTAATCAAATAGTTTTCAGAAAATAAAGAATAATATCCAAATACACTCATGGCGAAAAACCATTTTTTTCTGAGTTTTGAAAAAAATAAAGTTTTGTCCCAATGCAATTGGTATTATTGTTCATCCCTCAGCTTGCAGACATCTTTGATTTCACCTACCTAACCTGAAATACCTGATAGAATATACTTAAATTTCCATCAATATTATCTTAATATAAAATGTTATCTACAGTACAAAATTAAAAATTAAATAAAAATGTTCAATTGACATTCAATATTCTTGATAAATATTTATTTAATAACTTTTTAAAATAAAATTTTACAAATCAGGGTGCCCTCATACGTAACAAAAATTCTGAGTTCAAAAAATTATTCAAAAAATGAAATGTTAAGTAATATTCATTTGAAGCATGAAATAAGGTCGATAGGAGTTGTAGTTGTTCATAAATCATCTTTTAGCTTTAAAATTTTACTTCGTAAAAAGGCTTTTATATTGAACTGCAATACCGACGGATCTCGAAACTTTCAAAACGGCAATTCATATCTCATAACTTGTGAATTATGGTTAAGATCATAGTAAATATGGCGACTTTTTCAAATGTTGTCGAGTGCTTTATTGACAGCCATGAAAAATATATAACCATTCGTCCGCGATAAATGCAATTATTTTTTAAATAGAATGGTAATAAGTGCAATGTTTTTAAAAATCTCGTGTCCTGATTTCCAGACCAATTCCATCCATACTTCACACTGTTCTTTGCACTGCTGTGAACTACATAGCAGAAGACGCTTTTTTACTGACAAACAACTGACAAATTATTCCGAGATGGTTTAAAAACACGGAATTATCTTAATTTCATGTAAAGATTATTCGACAAGGTTAATTTTTGTTGCAGCGAAACTTTCGTCGGAAATCGATCTAAAGTTTATCTTCTGTTTTTTCTGTGAGGAGATAAAACATAAAGAGATATTGATTGCAATGGTATTGCTCAAAGTGGGATTTAAATAATAGTTTTATAAATTTAAACAAATAGATAGACTAATAAAAATATTTTACATGGGTAATTGTCCAAAAACTGAAGAATTTCGTCTGATTTTGACAAAAAAACTCAAATAGCGACACTGTAAGAACTTTCGGGAATTTTTCCTGTCCTTCGACATAGAATATTCTAAAATTTTGTTCAGGAAAATAGTTTTTTCAAAAAAATAGGTAGATAATTTTCTCTAATTCCGGAAAAAAATCGAGAATAATTCGGAAATAGTAAGGAGTTAACAAAACCACATGAAAATGGGCAATTTTTCTTATCCTTACAGGAAATTTTCTTATACTTCCCTAGGAAATATTTCTTAACATTTCCACGAATCAAATGGAAATTTCAAGTTTTAGTATCAAAAGGACTACCGTAAATATGATTAATTTTCCCCGACATCATCATAAATTTGAAAAAGTGCTAGGAAATGTTTTATAGAAGTAAGATAATGTTACTACCTTTTTGATAATATTTATACTTTACTTTTTGTGTGGTACGAAGAATTCCTGAACTTTTAGGTAAATTTCCAAACTATTCCGGAATTTTACCTACAGTTTGGCAGGAAAAAATCTCTCACTTTATTTAAATTCCTGAACTTTTACGAAATTTTCCCTACAGTTTGTTAAGAAAATGATAGAATGTACAAGCTTAAACAATGTTGGATTGTGTTGGTTTTTTTTTTGCTAGAAATTGAAATTTGTATTAAAAAAGAATCAGGTTTCAAACAATATTCCTAATTTTTTAACAAGTTTGGGTTACATTGACATTTTACATAAAAAATAAGTATTCTCAAACACAAATCATTATAATCTAAACAAAATTTGGAATCTTTCAACAATTTTTGATTATGTTAGTGTTTTTAGTCGGAAATTGGTATTTTTAATAAAAAAATTATATTTCAAAAAACCAAAAACACCTTTGGATTCGTCTCCGAAATATGTAGGTGCGCCTTTTTTTGAAACAATTTTTTAAACAAATAGATCTTTTTTTAATAATTCCAAACTTTGCAAAGCATCATAAACGAACTAAGCGTCCAAATAAAAAAATCGAAAAAACTTTTGAATTCATCTTGGAAATATCTGAGTGGGCTTTTTTTATTGTTGCTAATAATTTTTCTACGTTATGAAACATAAGCGTAAACTTGCATGCTCTCATATATGGTTTTGAAACTTTTGTAATTAACTATAAACAAACTAAGCGTCTGATCAAAAAACACCTTCGGATTCCTCTCCCAAATATCTAGTTGCATCTTTTTTAACCATTTTTCAAACAATTACAACAAAGATGTTTATGATTTTTCAATCAAAGGCTTAATTTGTTTATAACAATCACAGAACATTGAAAAATAATGTGATTGTTCAAAAAATGGTATACAAAAAAAGAAAGGCTCATCTATATATTTCGGAGACGAATCCAAAGGTGTTTTTGGTTTTTTGAACGGACGTTGAGTTTGTTTACAATTACTTACAAATATTGAAATGCATATTTATGGCAAACTTTAGGGTCGTGAAATCGGTTATTTTAAACAAAGATTATTTAATTTCAAAAATTAAACTTAAAATTTTGAACGACTTCAGGATATGTTGATGTTTTTCGCCAGATATTTGTATTTGTTGACAAAAATGCAACAAGTTGATGGTCTATATATTGTACAAAAATATTATATATTATTTTCATTTAAGGGGCCTTGCATCAAATAAGTAAACTTTTTTTCTGACATTTTGGATCACGTACCCCCCTTTGTTAGGTTTCGTAAGTTTGGACCCCCCCCCCAGACTTACGTACATAATTTTTATCAGATAAATTATTTCCGTCAATTCATTTAGGGGTTATCCAAAAATTACGTAAGACTTTTTGAGGGAGGGCAGATTTCGAATTTGGCAAAATCTTACTGTTTCTCATAAATGAACAAAGTTGTTCAACTTTTAACCAAATAGTTGAATTTTCAACCAAAATATGAATTCTCAACAAAAAATCTAATATTTCATATCTTAACCAAGGAAAGATTATCATTTTAAATAAAAGATAATTGAATTGAAATAACTAAAAAGACGATTAAAAAAAATTTGAATCCGTAACTAAAATAGATTTATTTTCAACCAAACAGTTGCACTTTCAACCAAAAAAGATTTTTAAGTCATTGAAGAAAAAAAATGTCATCAAAAGTGTTTAATTTTCAAGCCAAAAAGACGAGCTTTCTACAAAACAGTTGAAGTTTTAAGTGAATAGTTGAATTTCCAAACCGAAAATATTAATTTTCAATAAAATTTTCAACCAAACATTTGAATTTTACACCAATTTTAAACCAAACCTGCTCTAATTTTTCTTACCTTGATAAAGGTGCTGTATGAACACCGCAATGTTGGTGAATATTATAAATGCTTCCATATTGTGATTTGATAATAATAAAAATAAAAAAGACGAAAGAAATAAAAAAGAGAAGGAAGGGGATTTGGTTGGTGGCTTTCTCCTTTTTCTTTCCTCTTTTTTATTTTTGTCCAAAGAAACCAAATTTTTTTGTTTTTAAGAATTGCAATGGGAGTATTTTGTGGTGGTTGTCCAAATTTTATTGTTGGATTCTTGTTTTATTGTCAGGAATTCTATACATTAAAATATATAAATTTCTAACCAAATAGTTGAATTTTCAACTAAAAGAGGTAAATTTTCTACAAAAAATGGAATAGTTAAATGTTTAACAATAGAAACAATAAACATTCAACAAAATATTTAAATTTTCAACAAAATAATTGAATTTTTAACTAAAGAAATGCATTTTTAACTAAAATGATGAATCTTCAACAAAAAAATGAATTTTTAACAAAATAGTTCATATTTCGATTGAATATTTGAATTATCTACCAAATTGTTGAAATGATTTTAACTACGTGGGGGGGGGGGGCCGGGGGAGGACATCATAGAAAAATCATCGGGACCCCCGCCCCCCATCTAAAAGACTTTACGTAATTTATGCACGGCCCCTAAGATCGAAATGAAATCTACTTTCTTATGAATAATATCATGCACCGAAATCAGAGCAAGAAAAAAATGCACAATTCGAAATTAGATTTCCAAACTACCTCCTTTCCGGCTCATTAGAGACAAATACATAACAAAGGAAAAAGGGGGGAGAAAAAGGAGAGTCAACGAAAACCAACCTCTCACTCTTTCCTCATTATTTCTTCGTCTTTTTTATCTACTAGGGAATCAACATGTTTTGAGGTCAATGTAGACCTTTACATCAGGGAGTATTTATAAGAAATCTATGCAGGTATGAATAATGGAAAATTATGGTAATTAAAATTAAGAAAATGCCTGAAAATAAAAATATATAGACATTTATCAAAATGGTAGTTTAGTCTAATTATCCATTTCGTGAGTGAGAAAATGATTTTCCTATATAATGTATTAATGTATCCAATTAATAACCTTATCTCATACTTTGTTGTATCTTTCGTACAAAAAAGACGGAGAAAGAATGAGGAAGGAACGAGAGGTAGATTTTTATTGACTCTATCCTTTTTTCCCTCTTTTTTCCTTTGTTATGTATTTGTCTCGAATGAGCCGGAAAGGAGATGGTTTGGAAATCTAATTTTGTATTGTGGATTTTTTTTGTTCTTATTCCGGTGCATAAAAATTATTCATAAGAAAGTAAATTTCATTTCGATCTTAAATTCAATTTTTTAAATAAAGACACTAAGCTCAAGATTTGTTCCAATCTGCAGGGTTTGCTGATGAATATTTTAAGAGTTTTTTTAGTTTAGTCCGATTGTTTCTCTTCCTCTTTGTAAAATGTAATAATCTGAATAGATTGGTGCAGAATCAACCACAAATACTATATATTACTTCTGAAATGAAGATGTGTATAAATGTTAATCAGTATTCAAAATTATTGTCCTTGCTACGCTTTGATAATAGATGCTATGAAACATGAAGATGTTTTTCCTCTTTACAATTGTCTCACTATTTACTACATTTCTTTATGATGCTACGCACTAAACGTCATTATATCTTTGTCCTAAAGACGTCAAAATCAATTGACAGACTGCGACTGGCCTTTTGCCGTTAAGCTCCGCGAGTCAAATCGTTCGTCCCGCATTTCCTTGTCACATAATAGGTTTAACTGCAGCACAAACGGCGAAAGTCAAAGGCAGAGAGAGACAAATCGGATCTCATCCTATTCGAGCAATCTAGTCGACTCGAACTTAAACTCCAAGTGCCGAGAGGTTAAAAACTGAACACTATATAGTATAGACGTTAGCTTCGTGGTTGAAGGGGTGGGGGGTATGTGAGTAGGGGGTGGGGTGCATAAGGGGGGACTCTTACTTGGATCAGCGGCACGATGAACGAACGCAAGCAAACGCAGTTTATAAATCGCGAGGATGTCCGTCTGCGATGATGCAGTTACACTTCTAATCGGTTCGTCTAAACGATCGAGAGCCACTCATTCGCGTGCCGTCAACAGTGACAGTTACTCAAAAGTTCTGCCAAAAATTAAAAAAGTGCAAATTTCCGGTAAGGAACATTTGTCAGAGACTTTTGTTTCTTAGTGTTGTGTTCTTTAGAGAAAGTTTCTTTAGAAAAGTTATTTATTATTAAAATAAAGAGAAGTTCTTTAAAAGAGAGAAAAAGCTTGAGATAAAAGTTCTTGTCACTTTTGTTAGGAGGTAGATGAGGAAAGTATCAGATTTTTTATCATTCGATTTGATTTTGTTTGTTCTGTTAGTGAAGAAAGTTGTAGAAGATTTTGGTGAAGTTTGCATTTTGGATAAGTAGACAGAAAGTTTTGGTAAGACAGGTATGCTTGTTAATTAAACAAAAACTGCGATTTTGTTGGTTCCACAAGAGGTTTGTTGGAAGAATTAAATTTTTGATAGGATAGTAGTAAATTTTGTTGCTTTATAGCTACCAATTCGTTTTGTTGTCTGAACCAAATATTTTTCTCACATGAGTGAAGCATACATTTTCAGCAAGTAGTAAAAATAAGTTTAGGTACGACAACAAACTTAGAGACCTTCCCATTTGTCAATTCAAATTTTTTTAGTTTCCAATGTTCTTTAGCATTTTTAGATAGGTAATCAAATCAGTTTTTATAAGGCAGTAATTCTAGACAATGTTTAATGAAAATTTTAATCTGCAATTTTGATTTTTGTATAGTTTGAGTCATAAGAGGTTCATTGAAAAAGATATTGTGGAAATTTTCACATATTTTGGGAAAGTAGTTGCAGTCTGATTTGTTAAGATAATCTAATAAAACATCTTATTCCAGTCATCGTGTATTGTATCGGTTACATACGTTCCCCATGAATATTTTTTTGCTCAAACCTTTCATTTTAGCATTAAAAAAGGCTCTACGTTTGCAGGACAGCGCAGGTACCGGAACCCTTTGAGATATTAGAGAAACGTACTAAAAATCAATTTCTTTTAAATATCTCGTTCCGCGTACATATTATGTGGTATACGATTCAGATATAAAAAATAGAGGAAAAAATATGTCTCTAAACTAAAAAAAAAGTTTTGTAACTATAATAGGCCTCGACATATGGCTTGACAAAGTTTCCCCTTATTTCAATTTTTAGCAGAAAAATGGTACTTTTTAAATTTTTCTAAAAATTCTCATATTTCTATAAATAACTTCATAATGAAGAAATTCATTCTGAATTGAAGAAAAGTTTGCATTGAAACAAAAAATCTTTCCTTTAAATCAAATAAACTCTCCTCCGACTGACAGTCAATGAACATTTTTCTTTGATTCAAAGAAATGTTCCTCCATTAAAAAAATCTTTTTTCTAAGCGTAATTGCAGTTTTTCATGAATAGCTCAATCACAATGAATCCCAAAATGAAACTATTCAAAAAGAAAAGAAAGCGCAATACATTTTTTACAAAACTATTTAAAAAAAGAGGAGCAAACTTTAAACGTTTATATTTCCGAATGTATTGCATTTAGAATATTTTCGTTTACTATTGTTTGCAATTTTATACACTTTCTTTTACTTCGAAAAAAGGCAAACTTTGTTAAGTAATATATCGGGACCTATCAAATTTATAGAACACCTTATTACTTCAGTTTTGTGGAGGTCCTTTTCCTAACATTTCAAAAGGCTGCAGTTCCCGCCTTTTCCCGCGAACGGAAGGCCTTTTTTTATTGCTAAAATGAAGGCGTTAGGCAAAAAATAATGTATGGTAAACTTATGTAATCGAATCACTCTTTTCTCCGACTAAACAATTTTCAAATGGCTCCAGTGATTAGGTGTAGGTAAGATAAAGAGAGTAAAAGCAGCTTAAAAGCTGATATAATTCACCCATTATGTACGTTGCCACCCATCTGAGTATAAACCGAGTCAAGAGATGCTTAACTTCAGTAATAGAATGGGAAGCCTTAAACAATTCCATGTGTGTAAGTGGATACAGGGAATATATATTAAGAATTAAGATGCATATTTTCTTTTTTTGAAAAAACAGGATTGAATGTTGTATTTGTGACAAGTAGTAAGAGTCAGTCGTTGTAAGACAGCCCATTTAAAATCCAACTATGAGAAAGAAGTTTGATTGGGACAACAAAACAATTTGGTTCCTATAGAAACAATAAAATATTGTTGTTGTACCAACAAGGTTAAGGTTATTTCAACCGAAACCGTTGTTGAAGCAACCAAAATTTAGTTGAAACAACAAGAACTCGATTTTTGTTCAGTTAACCAAAGTTTGACTTGAATTCAAGTTTATAAATATATACTAGGGTGCCCAATAAAAATGTGTTTTTTTAAATTTCGTAAATGCTACTTCCCCTCCCTCCGATTGCTTCCTTCTAGTGAAAAAATACCGCTATAGATGTTTTATTTAAAAAAAAAAATGGTTTACAGGTTTCGCTAGGCCATCTCATGTTTTAAAATTAATTTGCTTGGTTTTTGATTTTAATAAAATACAAATTTGAGGCTGAAAAATTCTCTTATCGCTAGAAAGTATCCTTCATTCATTGAAAAATAAGCCCTAAATTTTATAAAACAAAAAATTTTTTAAAGGATATTATCAGGCTTAGAATACAAAAATATTCAATTTCATTACAATTTATGATCTTAAATAGCACCTAAACATTTTTTTTCCTAAATAATATGTACAGGAATTCTTCTACAATATAAAGAGAATATTCTTTGTAATAAATAAATTAAAAATATTTGTACCGGATGAAAGAGAAAATATTGAATTTCAAAATACACATTTTTTTATTTTAAAGATTCCCAACTTTAAAATGTATTTTTAGCTATAATTTACCTGAAAAGGATGTAAGATAGTTAATTAATGTCGAATTTGGTGAAATTCTGCGTTGGAAACGTTACGATAAGTCCTACTTATCAATTTCATGAAATTTTTAATTGCTAAATAAATGTAAAAATGATAATAGAATACAAATAATACAAAAAAGCTTGAAAATTGGACTCTTTTGCTTATATTATCTTGATTCTATGTTGAGAAATTAAAAATGTCACAAAATCGGCATGCCAAACTTATCGAAACTTATAAAAACGCAGAACTGCAAGAAATCCACCTTAATTAACTATCTTTTATCTTTTACAGGTAAGTTATAGCTAAAAATCTATTTTCAAGTTTTATGGAAATCTTTTAAATATAAAAATGTGTATTTTAGGTATATTTCCAAGTTATTTAACGTATTTCATATGGAGAATATTCTCTTTATATTGTAGAAGAAATCCTGTGTCTATTATTTTTAGAAAAAAAATGTTTAAGGGCCATTTCAGATCATTATTTGTATTGAAATTACAAATTTTTGCATTCTAAGCCCGATAATAAGTTGAAAAAATGGTTTGTTGATTTTATAAAATTTAGAACTCATTCCCCAAGAAATAACAAATATTTTTTAGGCATAAAAGAATTTTTTAACCATAAATTTGTATTTCTTGAAAATGTAAAACTTAGAAAACTCATTTTCACACTTAAAACGGCCCACACTGTAAAAACTAGAGATCACTTTTTTTACTGTATCATATGTTGCGTATCCTGTTTTCGAATAGGATAACTTCATGCTGTTATTTTCAACGTAAAACAAATAAAATAAAAATTCATGGCAGTATTTTTCACCGGAAGGGAGAAATTTGGGGAGGGGGGGGATAGCGTTTGCGAAATTCAAAAATAAAATTTTTTTTTGGGCACCCTAATATAGACGCAGTGAAAGTCAGAAGAAACGTCTAGTTAAGGTTTTCAAAAAGTAGTAACAGACATTGTTAAAAAGCGGAAATTAATTTATTATTTGAATCAATAATAAAGAAGTTTATAAATCTGATATTGATTGTAAATCGACCGCTCCATGCAATATCGAATCAAGTTCAAGTAAGTCCGTATAAAGAAACAAGTTACGGTTATTTCGTATAAAAATCAGGTTCAGGATTTTTTGTATACTGAATCAAACCCATTTTTTCTACAGCAGCTAATCACATTTGATGGAATTCGCAGCAATATTTACTATTGTATAGAATATGTTAATATTTTATTACGTGCTGCAGAATGTTCTAATGATCATTTTATTGCAAAAAATCGAACTGTAAAAAAAAACTTCTTTCGGTATACAGAGCAACTCTAACCTTATTTTTTTATACGGAACAACCGTAACTTATTTCTTTATACGAAGTTACCTGAACTTGATTCCATATTGCATGGAGTAGTCGAAATTAGGTTTAATTCTCATTTTTCCTATTCACTGGAAAATATATTTATTGAAACAAAGAATTAGTTTCAGGAAGTAGTAACAGACAGCTTTGGTAAGACAATTTCAAATCGTTTGTTTCAAGCTGCTAACTCGTTAGCCGAATATCTTAAGTCAATGATACTTTCTTCCCCGCTCTAAGATGTAGTATTTTTTACTGTATTTAATATTTAGTATATGTTTTTACTATACTGATATAGTAGTGCTTGTCATATAATATCTCGATTATTAATGGTATATACAGATAATATCGAGTTTTCTGAAAAGTAAATCGACAAACAGTGAAAGAATTGGAGGTAGAGATGGCATAAGAGATTACCTGGTGCAACGAGGAAGAAATCGCACCTCATGCTCTCGTGTGAATCGCGTGTGAAGTCACTATTCACTTGTGTACGGATGAACCATAGGTGAGGTGCCGTCAGTTGCTGACTGTCGTTCCATTCAGCCTTTGAGTTCGAGTAAGTCCGGAATGTTGACCTTGCACCTTTATTTGACCTCTCACCTTGATCCTGTCCCCTTAACCCCTTTAGAGTCATTTACAATATATGCATCTAATCTCCTCCAATTGTTCTAACACACCTAAAGACTGAAGCAGAATCTACAAGACAATAGAAGTATTGTCCTAGATTCTATGCCGTAATTTCGTAATTTAGAACTCTAGAAGTATCCCCTTCTGCTTTAATTCGATGTTTATTAAATTTCATTAAACGATTAACGAAAAATGAGTCAATGGGAAATGTGCAATATTTTAACAAAATTAAGCTGTATGTAAGAAGAGACCTTTTTTTGTGTAAATGTTTCTGACCATCTTGGTAACTCTCAACAATTGATACCCAATATGAACTACACTGTAAAAACTAGAGATCTCTTTTTTACGGTACCGTCAACTGGGGTAATTATGGATCAAGCCGGGTAATTGTGGCTCAAATATGATTAAATTTTTTTTCTGACTATAGTGAGCTTTTTGAAGTGTGCTCTATATTTGACTATAAGTGTGAAGCTTTGAAATTTCATCAAGAAGTCAGAATAAATTCAGAAAGTGGCGACTCTCGAAATGGATCAAATTAAAAAAATTTAATTTTATACAAATGATGTTCAATAAGTATTCGGGACCCTACGGATTTAAAAAATAATATATTAATATTTTTGTGTCAGGCAGTGAAAAATAGGAAAATGATGGTTATAGATGGGTGCAACCTAATCTGAAAAATAAGAAAATTTATTGCAAATTGAAGAATTTTGTCGGTAATTTTTATAACTATGAAAAAAAGTCTTTCAAAAATTATATTACAAATAATATTAGCTTAATGGAAAAATATAAAAAGTATTAAATACAAATTTTCAGAAGGTTCTCCTTCCTATAACCTGCACAAATTTATTTTTTGAACATACTTATAGGTATTCTTAAATACGAATTAAAAAATCAAATTATGTTTATTATTATCAAGATTTGCGGTAGTTAATCGCCGCAAAGTAAAAAAAAATGTTAAAAAAATAAAAAAAATAAAAAATCTTTTCTCGAAAGAACGCTAGTTAGCGTACATGCGTTGGATATCTCAGTTAATTCTTCACTAATTTGCATCAAACCTTTTGAAATCAATACAAAATTGCAGAAAAATAACTTAAGCGAATATATATTTTTCATATTTGGTACACTGTTAGAAAAATCTGTACTAGATACAGTATACATGTAATGGAAGCAAGAATGCACAACATGAAATTAAATTTAGTATACCACCGTGCAGTAAATTTAGTATGTGCATATACTGAATTAAGTATGCACATACATGAAATTTAGTATACGCGCATACTAAATTCAGTATACATGTCTCGAAATTTAGTATACGCATATACTAAATTCAGTATACGCGTTCCGTTTCGCGTGGGTTCCGTCTTCATCATCTGTAAACATGATCAGATGAAAAATGAAATTAAAGAACAAAGTTTTAATTTTCAAATAATCATATCGTTGAGCTACACTTACGTTAATAAATTAAACATATGTTTTAAAGAAACTCAAACAAATTCAGCGAAATACAAGCCTGCCACCGGCTACGTTGCCCGACTCGCGTAAATCGAAACGCGCTTGCGCAGCTGAATATAGTAAACACGTATATGAATTTTAGTATACAGAAACTATGAAATTCATATACATGAACGAAACTTATCGTACACTTAATAAATTTAGTATACATATAACTTCATAAAAGAAATTTAGTATACGTAAGTATACTAAAATTGCAAAGTGTAATGAATTTAGTAAACATATAGGAAATTTAATATGCCCGTGTATACTAAAATTGCAAACATTTCTAACAGTGTAAACTGAATTTAGCAGCTACATTATTTAATCGATTGGTGGAAAAATTTCAATTTTAGTTCACCAAAAACATCTGCGATACAAAAAATTCTGCAAAGTAAAAAGTTATAAGCATAATCAACATAGTTTATAAAATCAAAGTTTCTGAAGTAATTCTAAAAGATATCTAAATTTTTTAATTCAATTAACTGAAAAATTATAGAAACTTTGAGATTGCATTGAAAGTGGAAAAATGAAATCTTGTCGAGATTTTCTCTTTTTTTTAATAATAATAAGCTCTCCAAGATTTCGTTTCTTCTTTTCAATACATTCTAAAGGTTCTGTAATTTTTCCAATTTAATAAATTTAAAATTTTAAATATGTTTTACAGTTACTTGGCAAACTTTGCTTTGATAATCTATGTTGATTGTACTGATAAGTTTGAAATAGTGGGAATTTTTTGCATCTTATATATTTTTAATGAGATACTCTGTAATGCTAAACTTTTATTATTAATAACTTTAAAGGAGAATTTTGTTTACAATGAAATTTCTAGGATATCTTAAGAAAACTCTTAGAAACAGTTATATAATATATATGGTACAAAAAAATGAGTACATTTTCTGATTATTAGCGAAGCCACGATCTGAAAAATTCGCGAATTTTGATCCATAATTACCATGTTTGACGGTATCATTTTTTGCAGATCCTGTTATTGTATAGGATGAGTTCATGCTGTTATTTTAAGTATCAAACAAATGACTCTGAGATCCCGCCAATGGTCTCATTTTATTACCATTGGATACTGTTTTTTCTGAGTCATATTTTAATACCTGAAATGAGCTCTGAAATAATACTACTTTTTTACATATAGACTGAAATTCTTCTACCAACGGTATACCATAACAGTAATAATTAAATATCTTAGAGCTTATGGATAAAATTGACTTATCATAATCTAAGTTCCTCTAAAAAAATGCAAAACACGGTATCGCGTGTCCCATGATTCAGGATCGTTTCCTGCTGTATGTAATTTTCAACTTTTATCTTGTCCCTTTTTTAATTGATAATATATAATTGATAATTATATGCCCAGGATTTAATCGGCGATATATAGAGATGCAGTATAGCTTTCAGATCGGAAATCTAATCTATCCACGAGTTATCAGTTTCGTAATGCTTATATAGCGTCCATACAGAATGCAAATAAGACGGATTCTTGACCTGTCGTCGAAAGCTAAGCATCTCGGCTCCTTTTTTTCTGCGTATCGTTTCCTCTTTCCTTGGAGACCCTCAGCATCGAGAAATGGCGTGTCCATTTTAGTGTCGAGTATCGCGCGATACCTCATTAGCCATAAGTACTTTGGGTCATTACACGAACCGATGATTCGAGTAACAAGGGATCATAAATTACCTTGTCACAATAACGTCCCCTGAAAGCAGTTATATGTGCAAATGGACATTGTACAATGTATGTTTTGTGCATGTGAGTGTTATATGGACATAATTGTTCATTATTATATGTCAATTTTGTACAGTGATAAGCGAATAACGGCATTGGATCTAGATGTCACAGTAAATCCTGCAGTATTCAACCCAAACGGGCTTGCACCTCTCGATTTTTTTCTGAAATCATTTCACTGATGCCTCACAATTGCTTTGAGACAAAAAAGAAAAAAAAATCGCTTAATTTTTTTCTTTTATTTCCAGGTTATTATGTATATTTTCATAAAAATAACTCTAGAGCTGTGCTTTTGTAGCTTAAACTCTAATTTGATATAGAAAAAAGTACTTAAACGTCAAATACCTTTGGAAATCCGGGACGCAGGAAAATTGTTAAAAAAGTGTGAAAAATTAAAGATTTTCTCAGTTTAAAAAAAAATATTTATTCACTTCGAGCATGCTACTTTGAATTCGTCTGAACAAAAATTGAAGTGCATTAAGTTCACCGTAAAACTAAAAAAATATATTTTTATCTAATATAGTTTAGGTGATACAGCCTTCAAAATATATATTTTTCTAACAAATTTGTAAAAAAATGTAGTTTTAGTTTTTAGGGCCAAAATAGTCCAAAAATTAGTTAAAGCAGACTAAATAAGAAGGAAATCTAAAAAAGAATTCTATAAAATGTTATATAATATCACGTTTCTACTACAATTAGCGTTAAAACTTATTCTTACAAAATATTTACTTTTTATTGAATCTGCTTTAACTGATATTGCGACAATTTTTGTCCACAGTGTACAGGAAAATTGCAATTTCACAAAAACTAAAACTAAATTTTGTTGGACACATTTTTAAGGAAAATAAAAAGTCTCAAGGCTGTATCTCCTAAACGATACGAGATAAAAAAATCTTCATTTTTTTTAGTTTTACGGACAATTTATTACACTTCAATTCTTGTTGAAATGAATTTAAAATGGCATACTCTAAAGCTAAGAAATATTTTGAAAATTGATAAAAACTCTAATTATTCACACTTTTACCAAAATTTTAATGGGTCCCGGATGTCCAAAAATGTTTAACATTTGAATACTTTTTTGCGATGCCAAACTACAGAGTTTAAGCTACAAAGACACTGCTTTGAAGGTATTTTTACGAAAGTATACATAATAACCTGAAAATAAAATAAAGATATTAAGTTTATTTAACAATTCCTCCGGCAATTTTTTTCACGATCTCAAAATAATCATGAATCATCACTGAAATGATTTCAGAAGAAAAACGAGAGGTGCAAACCCTTTTGGGTTGAATTCAATCCAAGCCCACCATGCCTGAGTTATCAAAAATGCTGCAGCTCAACTTAATCTTCCATTTAACATCGATTCTGATCTTTTTTGTAAAAACTCTTACCTAAATTCAAAAGAGAATTATAAGAGACAACTTTATTTTCATAAAATATTTTAATTCATTTTTATAAAGAAATTGTATTAACAAATTTCAAAGTTGGTGGTTCTACGGTTCAAACAATTTTTTTTAAAACAAATCTTGTTTGTTTTCCACCGATAGTGGCGCAGAATAAAAAATATTGTAACTAATCAATATTTGTTAATTTTATAAACAAATTGTACGAGGAAATGTAAAATTCAGGCATTTAAGGCAAGAAGTGAGTCTTGTTTTCATCAGAATGGTTTGAAATTATCTCCACAGTGATGAGAAATTAGTTAAAACTTTATTGTTTAACAATCTTCATTATGGTTATAAACAAATTTTGTAAAGAAATGCACGATTCATCCATTTATTCACAGAAATACATTCTGTTTTCACTAAAACGACTTTAAATAAGTTTAATAGTGAAGTTTCACCATAAAAATTTGTCCTTCTCAACATGTTTGTTAATGTTAGAAATCAATCATATAAATAAATGCTCTCTTCGGCCATTTATTTAGAGAAATACATTCTACTTTCACTAAAACGACTTTAAACTGATTTAATAGTGACGATCTATTAGAAAACTCTATCCTTCCTGCATATTTATTAATATTTGAAAAAAATTATATATGTTGCAAATTTCGATTTTTTAAACAGCACACCAGAATGTAGTTCTGTATATAAATGGCCAAATAGTGAATTTGTTTATATAATTTCGTTTAGAACATTAACAATTATCTAGGGATGATACATTTTTCTGATGGAACATCACTAATAAAACAATTTAAAGTCGCTTTAATAAAAGAAGAATGTATTTCTTTGAATTAATGGCCGAATAGTGCATTCTTTAGGAATTCGTTTATAGAATTGACAAATATTGATTAATTAAAATATTGTTTATTTTGCACCGCTATCGGTGAAATGCAAAGTAGATTTTCTAACCCATATTTTAAACTCGTAAAACCACCAACTTCGAAGTTTGTTTATAAAATTATTTACGAAAATTAATTAAAACATTTTAGGAAATAATTTCATGTATTAGATACTACTACGCTCATTTCGGTTGATCCCGAGCTTATTTCAATTGTTTACGGAAAGATAAATAATAAAGTTGTAAAAACTGCCATTCTTTGAAAACTTTATTTCTTAACACAGAAGAGCAGTAAAAAAATTCAAAAATTGGCTTCCACAATTCTCTTTGGAATTCAGTTCAGAGTACCAAAATGAAAAAAATTAAGATATATTAAGAATTGTCCTCTCTAGGCTGTTTTAGAACAAATTTTGACGTTTTGCCCCAATCGACAGTTGTGTTATTTTTTCTCAAAGATTCCACCAAAAATGAATTCAATGTTTACGCGTAACTATTAAAAAAATCTGATACTAAATCTAGAACACTTTAATCAAATGAGTATCACTCTGCTGCAAATCACTTTGATCCAACTTCAAGAGCAAAATAATGCCCCAGGATTTTCTGTGGTAACATTTATTGTTATTTTTGTTAGATACGTAAACTATATCTTTTTCAAGCATTTCTATTTTGACAGAAAACAAGTCTTACTTTCGTTAGAACTTAATTTTATCACACCTTGAATTAAGCCTATTTTTGCTTAAAACTTCATTTTAATTCATGTTTTTACATATGTAAAACTAGTCTCTTAGGCTATTTTTGGTTTAAAAAAATGATCCTCTTTCATGAAACAACATTTAATTTTGTAACTTAAAGCCTTAAAATTTTGAAAGGATTTCAATTTTACTAAAAAATGGTCTTGGTTTAAGAAAGAGAATCTTGATTTGAGTCAAAGTGATCTTGCTTTAACAAAAAAAAACGGCCTTAGGGTCTACTTTTAAGAGAGAAAAGAGGTTCGAAATAACTCAGCTTAAACAAAACAAAGCCTTTTTTACAATTTAACTATGCTCTAATTTAAAGCATCAAAATATGACAAATATTTTAAAGATTTTGGTTCCAACTTTGAAATAATTCAAACTTTGAAAGCATCCAAACTTTTGTATTTTTCCCATTTTTGCAACACTGTTTAAATTTATTTTTGAATTGTAGACATTTTTTAGTAATTTGAATTCTAAAGGCCTATAATTTTTCAAGGATCTAAATATGTGAAAGTTTCAACTTGTGATTGGAAGCATCACAATTTTAGGTATATCAAAATATTTGAAATTTAGAAAGTTTATTGATACTATTGATACTATGGCAACGGCCATACCACGCTGGAAACACCAGTTCCCGTTAGATCACTGAAGTTAAGCAGTGTTGGGCGCGGTTAGTACTTGGATGGGTGACCGTCTGATACTACTGCGTTGCTGTTGGCAGCCGTGGGTGTGGTGAGCCCACACTTGTAGTTATTTACTACAAGAAACTATCCACCTAGAAACGCTACCCGAATCGGGTAGTGTCACGCTTACCCCTAGAGGCTCGCCGAAAGGGAAATAGCTTAATGGTATGTATATATATATATATATATATACATTCACATTTGAAGAATTTAGGTATAACTAAAATTTAAAGAATTCTGAAACTAGTTTGGAAAGATCTGAATTTATATATTATCGTAAATATTGTTATTCTTATTTCAATAAATATGGTAAATTTTTGAATATTAAATTGCAATCAGAAATTTAATAAAATATTTCAAGATTTCGAATTTTGTAGCTACAATACATTTGAAATTACATATTTTGAACAACATAGAATTTAAATAATTCAACATTTATACGTTGTGTGACTTGAAACAGATAAAATTTAAATACTTTATAGATTTAAAAACTTATATTTTTATATAGTTGACTAAGAAACAGAACCAATTTTGGAACGGAAACCAATTTGAATAGTTTTAATTTTGAAAACTTCAGTATTCTGTAAGCATTAACAATTCAAATCTCATATTGAAAGTCTTCCAATTTCGAATCGAACTCGTCAAACTTTTCAATTCATGACATTTTTCTATACAATTTTTAACGCTTCGAAATTCATTCAATATTTCAATGTTGAAAGTATGTATAAGAGGCTATTACAATCCAGGTTTCAGAAATTTTCTAATTTTAAAATTATACAAATTTTAGAATCTTTTATAGTGAAAGTATCATAATTTGGGGCACGATCGAAAATTTTTAAGAATTATTAGACTAATTACATTTCTCATAGAAAGATTTGATATTTTGATATATAATTTTATGGTGAAAATGAAGATTAACTGCGAATTCTCAAAAATGGACAGATTTTTTTTCAAACTGCAGTATTTGCCGAACAAGCGTAGGTATTCGGGATTATCTTTTTTTATTTGACGGGGGAGTTTTTCTTCTTTTAATTTATCCCAAATTTTTTTTAAAAGTTTGAACAATGATAAAATGGCGGTTATTTTTTTGAAATTCTTGAAAGTGGATTTTATCAAAATCCCACTTTAAATAATTTTTAGTTTTTTGAGGGGAAATGAGATGGTAATATGTACTCCATATTATCTGAGTTTTGTATCTAGTAAACTACTACAATACAAAAATTACAAATAAAAGTTTACACATCTAGAAAAGTTCTACAAAGAATTCCTATTGCTCTTTTGTGATATCTTCCATTGTTCACAACAAATCAATTCTATTTTTAAAAAATTTCTCGCCCTCAAAAATGGTTAAACCCCTATAAAATTGATAGAATACCTTCCTTATATAAGCAGAAACTGTAGACAAATACATATGGGAAATAATAAAAAAAGGTGGGGTTTTCATAAAATCTTCTTTATTTTTTTCATCGAATTTTGAAAACATGAAAAAAGATTTTCATGAGAATCCCAACTTTTTTACTTTTTCCAATATTATTCAAAAGTTTCTGTTATAATAAGAAGGCATCCTATCAGTTTTATGCGGTCTAAGAATTTTTGAGGATGGGAAATTTTGTTTCATGTATAATTGTTTTCTCGTAAACAATGAAAAGTATCAGAAAATAGTACCTTTCGTTGTTTCCAACAAAATTCGAAAATTCAAGTTTTCAAGAATAATTTTTTTTCAATATAAAGCAATAGTTTACCAAGAACATAACTTAGAAGATATTACCATCTGTTTCTGGAAAGAATGTAAACATTTTGAAAACTGGGGTTTATGAGCCAACATTTTCTCATTTATCAAATTTCTAAAATTTTGAAAAAAATTGTCTCATTTTTTAAAAATTCACAGGTAATTTTCTAATGATTGTAAAAAATAAAAATGAAATTGGTTTTCTTGTGGTCAAGCTGTAAAATACATGTCCCCTTATTTTCATTCTAGAACGATATATAAAAAAAATTGTTCTGACACCATGACCTAGACTTTTCTTGAAATTGTTCCTGATTTAAAATGGAATTGGTCATTAGGGTGGTCGAAAAATTCTACTTTCGATCCCCGAGCTTTTGAAATCAACATAGGGTTGTAAATGGGAAAAGCTCGGTTTTCAAAAAAATGGAAAAAGGAGTACCCCCCCCCCCCCATCACCTTGTATTGTGCCTGGAAAATTCCCTAAAAATGCAAAATACCAGTTTTATGTAAAATTCATGCTAAAGGCGGTATTCTCTTGAAATTTTTCTAACTTAATTATTAAAATTCGATCATTCACAAGCTTTCAAGTATTTCACAACTAATTTTTATTTATTGAAATAATTGTTATTTGTTTGAAACAATTTTTTTTGTCTGTAAATCGAGTTCATGAATTTCAAGAATAATATTTCTTAATTAACATATTTGGTAATTATTCAAATGATTTTCGTTCGTTTAAACAATTGTTCCCCTTTTAATCGTAAAAAGTTTTTTTCTTGAGTTAGTGACACAATTAAAGAATATTAAAGATAATATTTTTTTTTAGGATATCCGGCAATTGTTTAAACAATTTTCATTTGTTGAACAATTTATTTAATAATTTTCATTTGTTTCCAAACATTTTTCTTTCTGTGAATCGTAAAAAGTTATTATTTTCAGAAATTAATACCGCAGGTAATGAATGCTAAAAGTCATATTTTTTGTGGGTGACAGTTTGCAATTAGTTAGACAATTAATATCATTTTTTTATGGGAAAAATTGAGAAAAATCTAGTTTAAAGAATAGTAATTATTTAAATAATTAGGGTAGAAGTTCTGAAATAAGAAATTACTGAATAATAACCGACATAGTGTAAGAGATTGAAAGAAACAAGAATTTTGTCCACCTTTCTTATGAAAAGGTGCAAGTGGATGATTATTAATTGTTCAAATAATTGCATAACTGTCTTCCACAATAAATAAAATGGTAACTTTTTAAGATTAACAGGAAAGAATTGTGTTTAAATAAATGAAAATTGTTTAAATAATCATCAAATATTATTAAAAAATATATTATTCTCAAGATTCGTTAATAATTGTGTCATTTGATTTTAGAAAATAATAACTTTTTACGATTCACAGGGGAAAAATTATTTGAAAAAATGAAAATTGGTGAAATAATCACCAAATATCTTAAACAAGAAATATTGTTGATTTAAAGGCGGCAAAAATTTGTCTCAACAAATTATACTTATTTGAACAGTTTAAATTTTGTGAGAAAGTACTTTGAAACTTGTCACTTATCGATTAAAAACCATTAATTTAGAAAAAATTTACAAAATTACGGTTTTTAGCATGAATTTTAAATAAAACTGCTATTTTGCCTTTTTGTGGTCATTTTCCGGGCACAATACAAGGAGGTTGGAGGGCCTGGGGGGGGGGGGCAAAGTTAAAAGTCATTGAGTGGAAATGATTCCTTGAACATTCCTTAAGAAGTGACCAAACTTTAATTTACGGAAAGTTAATAACAAGTATTACTTTTTCCATTTTTTAGAAAACCGAGCTTTTCCCATTTAAAACTCCGTGTTAATTTCAAAAGCCCGGGGGCACGGGTTAATTTTGACCGATTAAAAGAAAAAGTCAATTTCTTTTTCTGAAAAACGAGCAAATGGGGGAGGGGGGGATCGATCACAAAAAATCAAAATTCGAATTCTTACAGGTGTAAATTTGGACCACCCTATTGGTCATACATCCGAATATTGAATTCTTTTTAGTTGTTGCAAGTAGTAAAAGTCCGTTCTGACAAGACATTCATATTAGAGAGTTTCAAGTCCAGCTATTTTACAAATTAATTTAAATAATTATTTTATTTATAATTTCGATTTTATTGTGAATCTTGGGAACATCGGAATTCTGTTACCAGTTGCATTTTTAGAGAAAAATATAAAGTCTATAAATAATCGAGATCTCATATACACGAGGAATTCCTGCGTAGCTATCGAACCCATTGTTTTTGTTGAAATGCGAATTTATCTGAGATGAGAAATTGCTCCACATTTGCATTCCTCTTACTTTTCAAGGGCGAGCAAATATTGACTGCCTCGCTTACGAGATTTTTAATCTTCATTATTCAGTCTACGAGACATCGAGACTCAATGTGTTTTTTCTCAAAGCAAAAATTGTCCCCGGGGCGAAATTGGGTTCTAAATTCATTCCAGTCACCTTGCTCAAGTAAGCAAATAGTTACGCCACTACCTCCACTACATAAATAATGTATTACACTCAACTCTTGATATAAGACCGGTTTCATATAAGGCCGCAAGAATCATTTCTGTTGGATTTGGTCGCATTTGGTCGCAATCACGAAAATGCGAAGGCCGTCAGTTCTAGTATTATCGTAAACCGAGGGATTCGTATATCGGGAGTTGACTGTATCACCAAATGATTTACTTCGATGAGTAGGGTGACCAGATGTCCTGATTTAACAGGATATGTCCTGATTTCGTATACCCAAAAACGAAAGTTCGCGATTTTTATTGCGTGCACCTAAATTTTGTTCACAATTTCAAATTGAAAAACAAGACATGTGTGTAATTTTACTAATATTTAAAAAGAAAGGAAAACATCATTGCCTGAACAACATTGCCTAAAAAAATTGGATGTTCTGAAAAGTATTTAAAATAATTAACATATTCTACAGATTGTACTTAATTATTTGCTTAAACAATTTGACCTCGAAAAAGACGTTTGTATAATTTATAAACTTAGGAAATAAAAATACAATTTATTATTTTGGTCAAAATTCAACTGTTTTCTTGAAAATTCATCCTTTTGGGTTGGAAATTCAACCATTTGGTCAAATATGAACCTTTTTGTTGAAAAGTCATTTTTTTGTTGTTGAAAATTCATCTATTTTATTGAAAATTCGTCTTTTTGGTTCGTCCGTTTGGGTAGAAATTAAATTTGTTTGTTAAAAATGCAACAGTTTGGTTCTCAATAAATGTGAATCAGTAAATAATTTTTTTACTAATATCAATTAGTGACTGAATTATAGATACGAATCAATTATTTCTAGCGATGAATCAGTGAAACTCACTAATTTATTAGTGAAAATAACTGTTTCGTAGCTAGAACTCAATCACTGATTGAAATTGGTAAAAATTTGTACTGATTAAAATCTACAGTTTCAAAAATTAATCTGTTTGTGTTAAGGCTTCAACTGTTTTGTGGAAAATTCATCTTTTTTGGCTGTATATTCATTATTTTAGATGAAAATTCATTTCTTCGGTTAAAAATGTAACTTTTCTATTAAAAATTTGAATATTTTGTTGAAAAATCGTCCTTTTCGGTAGACAATTATTATCTCCATTGAAAATTGATCTTTTGTGTTGAAAATGTAATATTTCAACTTGATATGTTAGGAATTTAAAGCGTTTCAAATGGAATTTAATATAATTATACTGAAACTTTGGAACTTTTCTGGAACTTTTTTCTAATGTAACGTTTCATTGTTTCCTGAAACTTTTAATGTTTCAGTGAAACGTTTCATTGACTTACATCTCGACTAGAAAAAAAATTATAGTTAAAACAAACAAAAATACTGAAAAAGCAAATTAACGAAACTTAAATATATTTGAAAACAGTAATTATATATTTCGAATCCGAGTTTTAGAAATGTATAAAAATTTTAAAACCAATGTTGCTGTCAATTCCACTTATTTCTGTTTCAATAAGTCATTTTTTATTCTCATAATTTTAACGTAAACTGTGTAATCAATTATAAATTTCAAACATCTGCCAAAATTATTGCTATTCAATTAGCGCTCTATTAGGACTTTTAACATTTTGATTTTATAATGATGCAGAAAATCCCTATTTTAAAAATTTTGCCAATATCGCTAGTTTGTTTCGAACGATATTTGTAGCCCGATCAAGAACAAATACCGTCGGACCACAGTTATGAATTTGTGAACAAGGAAAAAAATTGTTATTTAAAGAAGTTGAATTGTGCGCTAAGATAAGACACTATCTCTTGGAGATTTTGCAATATGAAACCATTAAAATGGAAATCCGACGAGTCGAAAATGGATCGCAAATATAAAACAAGATAAATATTTAAAGTCCAGATAAATGTATTCAATAGATATTCTCGAGAGATAATATGATTTAAAATTTAAAAGTAATCTCGTCGATCTCGCCTGGAAAGAAACAAATTTGAAATGCATCCTTTCGGTCAAGGTTGTATTTCAAATTGCAGATCTGTTTTTTTTTCCTGCGAAAAAGGATCTTAAATTTTGAGTTTGAGAATAATAATTGATGGAAAAAATAGCTCGTGATTTCTTCTGTTTGCTTGCCGTCATTAATGTAGTACGAGAAATTTACAAATAGAAACATAAAACGGTAGTTATTCTTAAACAATTGTAATTCCAATACATAAATCACGATTAAAGAAGTCACTATAGTTCCCTTCGGGGGGAAAAATCGTTACTCGTAAGCGCGATATAACTGCTTATTGTACACGCATACCGCGACTCTGATAATGAAATTCAATAAACAAGCTTTTTTTATTATCCATACAGACATGAAAGTCTCGGTATATTTACATGCGAACATTTGTGTCGTTCGCATTCTTTCTGACGTTAATTCACTGAGAAAAATGTTTCATTCAAACAAACATCTTCTTCAGTGTTTCTTCAATTAAGAATAAACCCTGGTGGAGAAAAATTTTTCAAAAAAGTATAAAAAACTAAAACCATTTTTACAGGAATCTACAAATAAATGCAATAAATTACAACCAAAATTACAGGAAGGTACAACTTTTTTTTATTATTTGGACCAATTTTGTACTTTTTTATTTTTGTTGTATATTGTTGTATTTCATTGTAGTTTTAATTTCCTACAAGAATTTACAAAAGAGTACAACTACAAGAATCTACAGGAATTTACCGGTTTTGCAGCCAAAAAGTTGTTCTTTTTCGACCTAAAATGAAAAATATTTAGGATATTTCAATGAGATAATTTTAAATTAGGATATGCTCACGATTGCTATTACAAATAAGCTTCTATGTATACACTTTAAAGGAACGGTAGAATAGTAAAAGACAATAATATATCACTTTTTGACTGCAAATAAAAAATTGAGAATTGAGAAAGAATGAAACACGATCATTGAAAATAAAAGATTCGAACTCTTGAAGATAAAATTTGTTTTTCATTGGAAGTTTAATTGTAATTAAAAACCGTTAAACTGCAAAAATTTGAAATTTTAACTCTTATACATTGTACAGTTCAAAGATTTGAAAAAATAGAAATCCACGCTATCATTTGCAATGTTATAAATTGAAGAATGAATCAAAAAATTGATCAATTTTATCATTTTAATCAATTTTAAGCTAGAAACATTAATTTAAACATCAAAATTTGTTTTGAAATCTTTTTAAATATTCTGTTAGAAATTTGATAAAAAAATCCTTGAAAAATTTTCCAGAAATCTAATTAAAATTTTTTTGTTACCTTGGAACTCGAATTTTTTCCTACAATTTTTCGAAAATCCTGCAAAATAAAAGAAATTGTCTTAAAATCTTCCAGATTGTTTTTTTTTTTTTGAAAATGTTGGAAATGCTTTTAAATATTCTTTTAAAATTTATTTAAAAGAAATCATTCTTAGTTGTTTTAGGAATTTTGACAAAAAACTTTTATTCTTTTGAAACCCTTCAAAATGCTTAAAATGATTCTAAATTTTTTGTTCGAAATCTTTGAAAATCTACCCTATTCTTATTTTTGTACTGTTCTACAAGAAAATACAAGAAAAAATTAGCTACTTATTTTTAATCGTATTTTTGTGTTAAATTTTGTAAATTTTTTTACAAAAAAGTACATGTTTTAACAAAAAATTACAGTTGTAGAAGTGTTGTACATTCTTGTAAAAAAAATTCCACCAGGAAAGATCGAAAGAATCTATAAAATTTAAAGTAAAATAAATAGTTCGTATAATTGGAATTCATGATGACAGGCTCTTATTATAAAGAGCAACGTAGTGTCGAAGATTTAATAGATAAAAGTTCTCAAAATGGGTTAAACTTGTCTATCTAATTTGCACATCATTTGTCACTCACAATCAGTCATATCTGGATCTAGATAATTGATAAAGAATAACTTATACCATAATTTCGCTACCTTCTTTAAAATAATAACGCTTCCACATGCGTTGTAATTTATTTATGTCAGAGTAGATATTCTACATATTTATTTACTATAATAAACTTTATTATCAATATTTGTGCCAGCTATAATATTCTTAATTTATATTCGTTTTTAGAATTTTAATTTTCAAACTAAAGAAAATTTGCAACCCTCGAGAATTTGAACGTTTCTTATCAAATATAAAAAAGTAAAACATTCCAATTGTATTCGAGAACCTTCTTTCATGAATGTAAATTTGAAAATAAATCGAACTAAAAATGTTGGTAATCAAGTATCAAACATTTTTAAGAATTCCAATTTTGAAAGTATACTTAATGTGAAAGAATCTAATTTTTAAAACAATAATAATTTTTTCCAAGAATTACGTTAACCATACTTTGTAAGGATTAAAATTTCCATACCGTTCAAGCACGATATTTTTCAAGTCTCTAAATTTTGACATTCCATTTTTTGGAGCATAAAGTTTAGAAAATATCCTGCTGGAAGCTTTAAAATTGTGTCAGTAACTATAAATTATAAAAGTATTCTAAATCTGTGAACGTCAAATTTTCAAAATAATTCTAATTTTAAAGACAATCAAATTGTAAGTGTGTTTCAATCCAGTTTTCAAAATATTGGAAACATTCCAATTCTGTTTGCTCTCACATAACACTTTCTATGTTTAAATACCGGAAATGTAGAAACTACGAAATTCATTTTTTAAATATTTATGTAATTTTGGAACAATTAAAGTATGACACTACAGAACTAGATAACCAACAAAATGAACATTTTTCAGGAGAGTACAATAGCATTCTGTAATTTCGAAATCACTATTTAAAGACGAAAAGTGTTGCTAAATTGAGGTAAAAAAAGTTTGATTAAAAAAAGTTATCTAGTTTCAAGAAAATGGGTGTGGAATTTGAAAATATCAACGAGGCAGTAGCCTAAAATTCGAGTAGACTCAGCTGTGGATTGCGCTAGAAAATTCAATCTTCAGTTAAAATAAAAAATAAAAACATGCTCCTGAGATATTAAGTATCTGAATACAGGTAAGCAAAGTGTGATGTAAAAAACTTAGCCAATTCCGAGAGAATCGATCAAGAATTTTAGATTGAAATTTCATGTGTTTTCAAAATCAACTTTGGATAGTGATTAAAACTCGAATTTTCAATATTTTATTACAAAAAAAAACTTCCTCCCGAGATACATAGATGCTGAATGAGAATAAAAATACATTTTTTCCATTGAATGATAATAATTTAATACAATTAATACTATTATAAAATTTTAACTAAATTTTAATTACAATTATTTTATCTAAATTTGAACTGCCAGTTTGTATTAATTTTTTTCAACTTATTATCAAAAAATGAGATTTCGAAAAAATTCTTTTAGCACAATGTGCGTTTGATTTTTTAAGAATTCTCTATGCAATAAAACTATTTCGATAAAAAAATTTTGTTATCTAGTTCTCCATTGCCACCTTACATTCCAACAATTATTTATTGTATATATACACGGTTAGGTAATATATTTTTTTTGATATAATCAGGTTTATTATCAACTAATGTATGCAGATCATAAAATGTTCAATTTTTATTCGTTTGTTTAAGCGCATGGAAATTTATTCATGTTTTCAATAAAAATATCTTTTATCATTCTAAAACATCATAAAATATCTTATTTTTTTACTGTCATAACATGAGTCTCTTCGCCAACACAGGGGGAAAAAATATACTGCGTGTAATAGAAAAAAACTGTCCATAACATTCATCCTGTGCATTTTTTCCATTTACAAATGTTTCATCACAACTGATCAATAGGACGGACTGCAATTTCTGAAGGAAAGTATATTTTAAAACCTTATTGTTTCATAGTATTAAAAAAGTAGCTAAACTTTCAACCAAAAAAGATTAATTTTCAACCAAAAAGTTGCATTTATAGTAACAAAAAA
This sequence comes from Andricus curvator, assembly GCA_932195095.1. Classification (NCBI taxonomy): domain Eukaryota; kingdom Metazoa; phylum Arthropoda; class Insecta; order Hymenoptera; family Cynipidae; genus Andricus; species Andricus curvator. Next base: position 104,842 of record CAKNYM010052775.1, read on the forward strand.
ATTAAATTTTTGCCAAAAGAGATGAATTTATAAATAATAAAAAAACGAATTTTCAACAAGAGTTAAATTTTTAATCAAGAAAGATTTTTCAGTGAATGAAGAAAGAAAATTTAATCCAATATGTTGAATTTTCAAGCCAAAAAGACAAGCTATCTACAAAACAGTTAAAGTTTCAACTAAATAGTTCAATTTTCAAAGATAAATTTTCAACGAAGGAGAATCAATTTCTACCAAAAATACGAGTTTTCCACAAATTACATACATTTTCAACCAAGTAGTTGAATTTTAAAACTAAACGAGAACAATTTTTAACAAAAAATGCAATAGTTAAATTTTTATTACAAAAAGTAATGATCAACGACAACAAAAAAACGGATTTCTACAAAGCAATTGAATTTTCTACTAAATTGTTAAGTTTTCCAGTCAACAAGGCGAGCTTTAATTTACAGTTAAAAACTTTAACTTTCAAAAAAAATAAAATAAAAATAATTTTTGACAAAGTAGTTGAATTTTAACTTGAAAAGATGAATTTTCAACGACAATTTTTGTATCAAAAACAGTTTTTACGAAAAGAATTAATTTTCCACAAAAACAAAAAATAATTTTGAACAAAATATACAAATTCTCAATCAAACAGTTAATTTGTCAACCAAGAAGAAGAATTTTTTTACCAAGAAAGACGAATTAGTTAAATCTTTGACCAAAGAAATAAATTTTTAACTAAAATGATAAATTCTCATCTAATAAAAATATATTTTTAACCATGTAGTTCATCTTTCCAATAAATATGTGAATTCTCTACCAAATTGTTCAACTTTTGTTTTTTAGTGATTCACAGATGTGAACATTTTTCACGTAAGAAATAATTTTGACAACGTACCCCCCCCCCCCATCCCTCATGTAAGACAGCGTAGAAAAATCGTTATGTTTTTCAAAATACTGAAATCGTAACGAAATTTTTAATTATCCATAATTGTAAACAATGTTTCATTTGATTGAATGTGCGTCCTATGTGAATATTAAAAGATGAGCAGATGAAATATCATATTATAACAATTTTATTTTCAATTTTGTTCCAATCTGCAAAGACGTATGTAACCAAAAGGAAACACAAGATTCGGTACTTGTTGGATAACGTAAAGTAATGGAACGAAAGTTTCGGCCGGATCCCTGATTTTTTTATAGATATACATTTAATTTTTTTTTCTCTCCAATGCACGTTTTTCACTGGATTCAAATGAATCGCTAATCAGAATGCTATATTAAATTATAAAATTTTTCAACCAAAAAAAGTCTCGTTGATTTATAATCTCACATATTCAGTAACATTTTTTTTTCATTGCCCATAGAATTTTTTCAGTTTACAAAAATCATATTATGGAAATGTGTATGCAAATACTGCACATTACGAATTCAGTAAAAATAGCGAAACAATCGACCCACAAAAAGTGTATCCTTGGTCCAAAGTGGGACGACAATGTTCAGTGAACATTGTCATGATACGATAATATGCGTAATTCTCTATGAGATGACTATAAGAGAGATTTAAAATGAAATTCCATACATGGGTCATGAAATGCTTGAGTAACGTTCTATACGATCTGTGTCACGTCGAAGTTGTTTTCGTGCTTCTGGTGCACTCTCGGCTCCAGGGCATTGTTATTCAGAATCGTTCTCCTGAGAACGAAGAGAATTTCTCGAAATTCTATGCAGCACGCTACAGCACTACAATCTACCTGATGCCCGAACGTAATTAAAAGAAGCTCGCTCAGTGCGATGGCGACTTAATTAATTTCCAGACGACTTTTTTTCCCCGAGAAAATTACAGATTCCACCACGATAGAAAGTCACTGGCCCCTCTTTTACATTTTTCTAATTGGAAATTAAATTCATGAATAAAAAAAACACTGCAGGTGACTGTTTCACAATGGGGCAAAATGACAAAAAAGTGTTCAAAATACGATTCCGGCTACAATTCTGAATCGATTTTAATTTTTTTTTTAATTAAAGCTACATAAATCAATTCCTAAGAGATCCCTCGAGGCTAATTTTGAAAAAATTATTTCATTCACTGTATTCAAATATAAAGTTGAACAAAATTGTAAAATTTAAGATATTGTTGCTTTAATAACACTTAATTAATTCAAAATGATTGATATTTGTGTGCAATCGACAAATAAACATCCGCGAATAACAACTTGATAGTGTATTATAAATGAATGATTTCTTGAGTAAGTTGATCCTTGAACATTGATGCTTCAGGAAACTATTTTGTCATTTCATAACAATTTTGTGATTTTCATGAACGAATTTTATATAAAAATAGCTTTCAGTTGCACGCAGAAACGCGTGCATATAAAAATGTTTATATATAATCAGCTCTGGTGTTAAAAGACTAAAGAATTTTTTTGTCTCATGATTCTGCCGTTACAACTTCGAAATCGAAACAATTTTCTTACATTTTTTTAAAATTAAAGTCGTTTCATTCATCAAACCATTAAGAATATTCATCTTTATTTCTAAACGCTCAAGATATTCAAAAAATTTTAATTTGGAAAAGGGTTAGAGGGAAAATGGAGAGCCTCCATCTATTGGATGTGGATTAGAATAAATTATTTTTCTGCTTTAAAATGAAAAACATTTTTATCTTTACGACACTTCTCTTTTGGAAACATTCTTTCCATTTTTCCATTCAAAAATAATTCTTTTTCATAATTATGTAACAAAAAAAGGAAAATATTAAAGAGGAAGGGCAAATGCATAAGAGATATTTTGATGTGGATGATGACAGGAAGAATCCCAAGAAAATAAAACAAAAGAAAAGCTTCCTGTATAATGATCTGAACATTTTTTTTAATGCACATGCCAAAATCTTCACTTTTACAATGACTGAATCAGGAAGAAATCTCACAACAAAATCAGAATTGAAACTGGATCCAGAAGCTCAGAAACTTTTAGTTAAACAAAACTAGATCCTTTTGATATTTATCCTATATTGACGCGAACTGTATTAATATAATATTGGCAAGCCCAACAAAGCACATTTTAAAAAAAGTACCTGAAAATCTTCAAAATTTCTCAAACTGTGCATTTGTTTGTAAACTTTGTTTATAACAACCATACTTTTCATGGAATCACAATATAGTTTACTAAAGTACGACTAGCAAGCCTAACCAAGTACGTATAAGAAAAAGTAACTGGAACTCTTAAAAATTGCAAAAATTACGTATTTGTTCATAAAATAGGTTTTTAACAATCCCAAAATTGTCATTCAATGACAATATATTTTACTGAAGCATCACTGCCATGCAAAATAAGAAATGTTTCAAAAACGAAAGTTACTCAAACTCTTAAAAATTGGTAAAACTGGGAATTTGTTTATAAAATTTGTTTATAACAATCACATTTGTCCTGAATTGGCAATATCGTTTACTAAAATATCACCAGCAAGCCTAACAAACTATGTAGGCTCAAAAAAAGCATCTCAAACTCTCAAAAATTCCTCAAACTGCGCATTTCTTTATAAAATTTGTGTATAACAATAATAAATATATTTATTTTTTAATATTTGTATATTACTTTAAATTGAATTAAAAACAAAATTCATTTAATTAATATCCAAAACCATTGAAAAATCACTTACCATTGTTTATAATAATACAATTTTTGATAACAAATTATTCATTTATAATAAACTATCAAGTTAGGCTTCGCGAATGTTTATTTATCAATTACATACTAATATCAATTATATTAAATCAACTACGTGTTATCAAAGCAACAATTGTTACAATTTCATTTTACAATTTTTTAACTTCGTGCTTGAATAAAGTAAATAAAAGAAATTTTTTAAACTTAACCTCGAGGAATCCCTTAAGAATTTAGTTAGCTTCATTAAAAAAAATGAAATCGGTTGAAAAAAATGGCAGGGAAAAGTTACGGATTTTGACAAAAAACTTGCAAAAGTCAGTGAATTTCAATAAAAGGAACTTTAAAACTGTCAAGGATAATAAATTGGAAATTTTTTTATTTTAATTTGAAAACATTTTATTCGGCTTATAAAAGATTCTATGTTAAAACTGTTTCAAGCTTAAGATTTTTGTTTTTAAATATTAATGGTCAGGGAAAATGACAAATTTGTTCAGGTAAAAATTAGGGAATTTTGAAAATGAAGTATTCTGGCCACCCTGATATAATATTCTTGTTAGCAATTTATTTGCCTTGTATTTCCAATTCTATTTATTTTTTTGCAGTTGCTTCCTCCTGACGATTATATTCTCAGTTAAAAATTTTATTATTTGGTTAAATATTCAACAATTTTGTTAAGAAGTCACCCTTTTTGTTTGAAAATTCGAATGTTTTGATAAAAATTCGTCTTTTTGGGATCAAAATTCAACTATTTTGGTAGAAAATGGACTATTTGCACAATATTCACATTTTGGTGTTAAAAATTTAACTGAAATCTTTCTTTGTTGAAAATTTAACTGTTTTTTATTATTTTTCTTTTTGCCTTAAATTGTTTAGTAGAAATTTTACAATTTTTGGATAGAAATTCAACTGTTTGGTTAAAAATTATTCTTCTTTGGTTGTGGATTTTGGTTGAATTCAACCGTTTTTGATACCAAATAAAAATCTTTATTGGCCGAAATATCTACTATTACGTTATTCATTGAAAATTCATCTTTCTTGGCTGAATATTAATTTTTTCAATTGAAAATTTATCTATTCCAGTTGAAGTTTCATCATTTTATTTGAAAATTCATCTCTTTGGTTAAAAGTTTAACTATTTTGTTCAAAATTTATCTTTTTTGATTAAAAGTTCAATTACTTGGATAAAACTTGAACCACACTTGAAAAATCATTATTTTTTGCTTAAGATTCGTCATTTTAGTTGAAAATGGATCTTTTTTAGTTGGAAACTCATCCTTTGGGCTGACCTTTTTTTTTATCTTTTTTGACTGAAAAATCTTTAATTTTGAATATTCGTCTAATTGGATTTTAAATTCATCTGTTTTGGAAAATGACATATTTTTTTGTTGAAATATCAACTATTAGGTTTTATGTTGAGAATTTCATCTTTTTAGGATGAAAATTCAACTATTTGGTTAAAAATTCAACTTTTTGTTGAAAATTTTACTATTGTCTTGAAATTTCGGTTTGTTTTTTTGTTGAAATATGAACTATTAGATTTTTTGTTAAGAATTTATCTTTTCGTTGAAAATTCAACTTTTTGGGATGAAAATGTAACTGTTTGGTTAGAAGTTCAACTATTTTGTTGAAAATTTATCCTTAATGTAGAAAATTCAAGTATTTGGTGAGAAATTATTATTTTTTTGGGAACTTAATTATTGTGTTGACAATTTAAGTATTTTATTAAAAAGTCATATTTTTTGGTCGAAAATATAACTGTTCTGTTGAAAATGCATCTATTCGTAAAGAAAATTCATCCTTTTGAATTGAAAATTTATCTTCCTTTGTTGAAAGTTAATTCATTTTATCCACAATTCTTTTGGTTAAAAATTCGAGTATTTGGTTGAAAAATGCATCTTTATAGGTTGAAAATTCAATAATTTGTTTGAAAATTCCACTGTTTTATGGAAAATTGGATTATTTTGTTAGAAAATCATCTATTTTGTTCGAAAATTCAACTGTTTTATTACAAAAACTTTTTTTGGATTGAAAATTCATCTTTTATGGTAGAAAAATCATCTTTTTTATTTGAAATATATGAATAAATGAATTGCAATGTTCAGGGAAGAATCAGGGAAAAGTCAGGGAATTTTGAAAATGAAGTTTTTCGGCTACCCTAATTACAGACAACATTTAAATGAAGTTGCAAGAACATTTATTGTATGTTGGGAGAATGATTTTAGGCCCTTAACAGCTTACAGTTAGTTCTGCAAAGATATCGTTTCAATTTATATTCTTAATCTTTTCATTGCTTTTTTAATAGTTTTGGGTTGGGTTTGAAATGGGCAATTAATGCAAATCGTCTATGGAAATTTGGTGGCAGAATGAAAGGCAATATACGGGGTCGAAGTTAACAGTCAGAAATTTTATGACTATAATAATGCGGGATCAGGAAACCTATTTATGGGGCACAAAAGCATGATGTCTGCCGATTTAATCAACTGAATATGACGTTTTGATATAACCATAAACCAATTTAGAAATTGCATGAGATTTTTTGTTTTGTGAACTAGTTTTATATTTCAAATGAATAGATATTAGCATTTTAACTGCTTGTAGTACTACAATAGTAGATTGTACAACAAGCGGGATACAGCGCCAAATAAAAAATGGTTCTCAATTTTGATTGGTACATATCACCAAGATTTCAATTAAAAAATCGTGAATCTTAAACGAATGAGAATTTTTAATTCCTCTTTTTTGACCACTTCAAGACTTATTTATTTTTGAATTAATCTAATTGAAAGACACTTAAATTTGAAAACTTAAAATTTAAACTTCTTAATTTTTTCAATTAATTTTCTATTTAATTAATTATGAATTTCAATATCTTATAACTAACATGCTTTCAATTTCTAACTTGTTCAATTTTCAAGTGTGAAAAATGAAGAAGTTTATAATTTATAACACTGATTTACGAGTTATTCTTAAAGGCTTGAAATTGTTTAGTTTTTAATGCTTGCAACTCTAAAGTTGAAAAGTTGTAATTTATAACGCATAGCGTTCTTTTGTTTGATTTTGAAAGTTTGATTTTAAAATACTTCAACTTCAAATCTTTGAATCGTTAAAAACTTATTTAAAGATCATTATTTTTAAAGGTTTCCAATTTAAAATTCTTCAATTTCGAAATCTTTCAAACTTGTACAGTGTGGAACTCATTCAATTCAAGATTCAATTTTCAATATTTCGGTTCATTATTTCTCAAGACTTCGAATTTAATATCGTTTAATTTTACAAGTTTTACATTTTAAATTTCTCAATTATGAATATTTTAAATTTACAATAACATTTTTTAAATATTGAAACTCTGAATCTGTTGAAATAAAGTAGGGCAGAGTGGGGCTAAGCCGACACTTTTTTTAAAGTCGTTTTTTAATTTTTTAAAATTTTGTTTGATAACGTATTATGTATGGTTGGATCGAGAATTTAGTTGGCTACAAAAGGTTACTGACGATTTTGAACTATGATGTTTTGTTTATCAATTATTAGAAAAAAATGAAGTGATGGAAAATCTGTCGAGCGAAAAAACGTGGGGCTAAGCCGACACCACCCTGGGGCTAAGTCGACTCTGGACTATAATGTTTAAAGAAAGAAAAGGACACATTTTTGCAATTTTTATTAGTGCAGCCAACTAAATTCTTGATTCAACAATACCTAATACGTTGTCAAACAATTTTTTTTACATATTCATTCTATAATGAGAAGGTATCAGTTTTATGTGAAATTGGAGTTGGTTTTCATCAAATCTTCACGCTTTGAGACCCCCTGAGTCAGAAAAAAACGATTTTTACAAAGGTTTCTGTCTTTATGTGTTCCGTCTCGGTGTCGACTTAGCCCCGCGCGTCAATTTTGTATATTGGTATCCGAAAAACATTGAAAATCATCGGCAAATCAAAATTTAACAATACATTCATGTTCAGCACCTTTTCCTACGTGAGGTAGATTGTGAGCTAGTGAGGTAGACCTTGATTATGGTAGACGATGATATACAAAAGAAAAACACAATTTTTCACAAGCGTCGGAAAAAACTTTTCACCTCCGAAAACACTTTTTATGTCGTAAAATGTCATGCAAAATGCCCATTTTTATTATAGTTTATATTTTTCTTCAAAAACGCAAGTGTCGGCTGAGCCCCACTCTCCTCTATTATTATTATTATCAAACCATTTTTTTCTTTTGTTTTCTCCTTTATTCATTTTTCATATAATATAATAAATGTTAATATTTTAAAGAAACTGAATTTTAGATTCAAAAGGATTATTTTCTAAAAAATGCAATCGTCTTTGTGGGTTGAAGAATCAGTAGTTTGGTTAAGGGTTCGACTGTTTCGTTGAAAATTTAAATGTTTTCTTGAAAATTGGACTGTTCTGTTAAAAAGTCTCCTTCTTTGGGTGAATTCCAATTTGTAATAATTGTAATCTATGGTTTTTAGAAAAATATTTTCCTACGTTCAGGTAACTATTTTCTAATTCGTAAATGGAATTACGGCAAACCATTTTTTCTTTCGTCTTTCCCTTTGCATATTTTTTATGGAATATAATGAATGCTAATATTTTAAAGAAACTGAATTTTAAATCCAAGAGAACTATTTTCTGAAAATATTAGAATATAATTTTGTTACACCTTAAGCTATGAGACTGTTTTTCTCTTGAAAACGAGATTCAAGTACATTTTCTGGCTTAAATCAAGACTTTTGTACAGTGAACTCTTAGATATCTAGATATTCGATTACGAAACTAATTTGTCAACATTGAACGAAGTGGAAAGCATATTTCTTAGCTCCTTGACTTTTCGCACGTGCTACTAACAATTGAGAATATGGAGAAAGAAAAGAGCAGCTGCTTCTCCTATCCATCCACCTGTCAATATCTATCTATCGCATCCATTTAAGAGACGATTTATCACTTGAAATAGTTCCCATTCGATATCAAGAAACATCCATCTATCCCCAATACCTTCTGATACAGAATTGCATGTACGATGTCTGTCTGGGAAGTATCCGACCTTGTGGTGTACCAGAAGTAAGAGTTAATTCTGGTCAATGGCGATGATATTCCCTTCAAAGAACTCCCCTTTGGATGTCATAATCCTTATAACCTTCAAGCGATCTTCCCACTTTCGGAAGCACTCCTTAAAATCACCTTTCGGAATAGCTCACAACCGCTTCTTCTCATTCTGTCTTATTTCCTCTACACCTTCAAATGATTTCCTTTTATAAGATACTTCAATTTAGGAAATATCAGGAAATCACTGGGAGCCAGGTCAGTACTGTATGGGGCCTGCCGATGTTGTGCAAGGCCGTTTTTCACCAGAAATTGCTGAATAAGTTGCGATGAATGGACAGGTGCGTTACCTTGGTGAAGGACCCAGTCGACACTTTTCCGCAAATCAAGCAGTTTTCTTCTTACTGTGTCACGTAATCGATACAGAACTTCTTGATAATACTCTTTGTTTATCATCTGACATTTTGGAGCTATTAAACGATGATTTTCATCAAGTCACTTTCCACTGAAGTACGACCACTTTTAAATCGTCCATACCACTCTTCAATTTGAGTAATACTCATGAACTCATCACTATACACTTTTCGAATCATGACGATGGTTTCCAAACATAAAGGGCCACGTTTTTGGTAAAATTTAATGCACACTCTTTGTTCAGTGCGTTCCGTCATCCTGAAATGCGACGCGTACGTGGTTAAACGTTTGCGCAACTGCAGAGGTCCGCCCTAAAATGGTAAATACCTGTTTTGACAATAGCACAACTAGCTAAAAAGTTAGAGCACAAGGTCGGACACTTTACGGACAGACCTAGTATTTATCTACAGAATCAACATCTATTCAGGTTGTATCATACCATCATACCTTTAAATTTAACCCTCGGAGCACACACCTATTTTTTCGATCACAAAGCACACTGTGGGTCTGTGAGACCCTGTTAGACCAGTGGAAATAGCTAATCAATTAACGAAAATTCCGAAGGTCTTCAAAAAAATGTTATATTTGTTTTTTCATATGTTGAACATAAAATAAAATTTTGCAAAACGTGATCGGGTAGGCAACTTGTTTAAAAAAATTAATTTGCAAAATTTGCCCTCCATTGCTCCACAATAATTCAAAACATTTTGCAAACTTGAGTGAGTAATTATAAACTCAGTCTCTATCCTGTATTACATTTGCAAAACGTTCGTGATGCGGCAACATTATTAATTATAAACAAATTATTATTTTGTTAATCACTCCCCAGCTAAAATACCGCAGGTTTTGCAAAATGTTGTTTCTACTTTTTTCCTATGAGAAGAAACTATTGTATGATTTGCAAAACTAAATACATAACGCAAATTATCGTTTTTCAAATTATTGTTAAATTTTTTGAAATTCGACTCCTAAAATTCCAGTGAAAAATGCGAAGGTTGCATTTTTGTGTAGCAAATGTTATAAATGTCGAGATCTGAAAATTATTAAATTTGCAAAACGTTGCTCGGCCGGCAATAATATTAAAATTGCAATTAAACATATTAGTTACTTTCGTAAACTAGCCAAAAATTACAAACATTTAGCAATTCGTACTGAGTGATAAACAACTTATCACCAACGTTATATAACATTAGCAAACTGTTTACAACTTGGCAACATTATTAATTATGAACACGTTATTATTTTGTTTATCACTCCCCAGCGAAAATACCGAAGGTTTTGCAAAATGTTATTTTTGCTTCTTTCCATTGAAAAAATACTATTATATGATTTGCAAATCTGTATGAATAACGCAAATGATCGTTTTTATAAATGAATTTTTTCATTTTTTGGAATTCGACTCATAAAATTCCTGCGAGAATTGAAAATGTTGCGTTTTTGGGTAGCAAATGTTGGAGATGTCGCAATCTAAAAAATATTAAATTTTCAAAACGTTGAACGACCGGCAACAATATTAAAATTGAAATTAAACAAATTAGGTACTTTGTTATACAAGCCAAAAAATACAAACATTTCGCAAATCGTACTGAGTCATACTTAACTTATTACTAACATCATATTAGATTTGCAAACTGTTTACTACGCGGCAAAATTGATAATGATAAACAAACTTATATTTTTTTAAATTATTACCCAGATTAAATTCTCGAAGTATTGAAAAAGAATTTTTTCTTACTATTGAAGGGTTCCATATAGTTTGTAACGGATTTACTGATTTTTTTAATTGGATAACGCAATGTGGGACGAATACTACGATCCATTTCATTATATACTATTTTCGCAGGTTTTTGAAGGTTTCTTGTTTCTTTAAAAAAGTTTTTGAAAGTAATAAAATAACTGCCGGTGTAGAAAAAAGAGGAAAAATTTGAGAAAAAAAAAAACGTGTGACAATATGCAATTCAGGAATTGCGTGAAAATTTGTTGATAAGTGAATAATTATTTTTTTAATAATTGTTATAAGGTAATAAGAGCATGATTAAAAGTTTCAATTCATTTTGAAAATTAAGACAATTTGAGAGACATTGTTATATTATAAGACAAGTGTGAAAAAATAACGATGTTGCCTTTCCTTCCATGTAACTATTTAGTGTATTGCATATCGAGGGACGAGAGACGACAATTTTTATAAGGCATCTACTGTAATTTTGATTTGATATATCTGTGGAACGAGTCAAGATTAGCATTTTTGCCCTAAAGGTTTGCAACTCTACTTTCAACGCGCTCCATCAAGCATCAAAAGTCTAACTTCCGATAACTGACTTATGAAAACAAAATTTCTCTTATAATATTCAGAAATTAAAAATGGTTTAAAAATAAGTAGTAAACAGTTTGCAAATCTAATACGATGTTAGTACTAAGTTAATTATCACTCAGTACGATTTGCGAAACGTTTGTATCTGTGGGTAGTTTAAAAAAGTACCTAATTTGTTTAATTCAATTTTTATATTGTTGCCGGCCGTGCAACGTTTTGAAAATTTAATATTTTTCAGATTTTGATATTTCCAGCATTTGCTATCCAAAAACGCAACATTTGCAATTCTCGCAGGAATTTTATGAGCCGACTTGCAAAAAATGCAACATAAATTAAAAAAACTATAATTTGCGTTATGCATACAGTTTTTCAAATCATATAATAGTCTTTTTCAATGGAAAGAAGCAGAAATAACATTTTGCAAAACCTTCGGTATTTTCGTTGGGGAGTGATAAACAAAATAATAATTTGTTTATAAATAATAATGTTGCCAAGTTGTAAACACTTTGCAAATGTAATATGACGTTGGTAATAAGTTTTTTATCACTCAGTACGATTTGCAAAATGTTTTTAATTTTTTGCTAGTTTACAAAAGTAAATAATTTGTTTAATTGCAATTTTAATATTATTGCCGGCCAAGCAACGTTTTGCAAATTTGATGATTTTCAGATCTCGACATTTCTAACATTTGCGACCCAAAAACGCAACCTTCGCAATTTTCGCTGGAATTTTAAGAGTCAAATTGCAAAAAAATTAACAATAATTTAAAAAGCGATAATTTGCGTTATGTATTTAGTTTTGCAAATCATATAATAGTTTCTTCTTAATGGAAAAAAGCCGAAACAACATTTTGCAAAATCTCCGGTATTTTCGCTGGGGAGTGATTAACAAAATAATAATTTATTTATAATTAATAATGTTGCCGTATCACGAACGTTTTGCAAATTTAATACAGGATAGTGATTGAGTTTATAATTACTCAAGTTTGCAAAATGTTTTGAATTTTCGTGGAGCAATGGGGGGGGGGGGGGGGCAAATTTTACAAATTCATTTTTTTCAACAATTTGCCTACCCGATCACATTTTGCAAAATCTTATTTTATGTTCAACATATAAAAAAACAACTATACAATTTTTTGAAGACCTTCGAAATTTTTGTTAATTGACTCAATTTTTATGTCTAATTCCACTGGTCTATGTGCACTTTTCCACGGTCTACCATTTTAAAAATACTCATCCGATCAACTTGAAAAAATTCTCCGATATTCTTTAAACATTGTAGAATCAATTCGTGTAGTTCAAAAAAGTCGTTGGAATTATTCACACATCGAAAAAATAATTAAAAAATACAGTTTTTTCGAGAGAAAAAAATTTCTAAAAAATGGACATTTTTTCAATTTTTGATTTTTCTGGCTAAAATGTCTGCCTTAAAAGATATTCCTAACAAAAATTAATTTCAGGGTCTGAGTGACCCACAGTGCGCTCCGAGGGTTAAACTGAACTACTGGGTTACGAGTACTAGTCACTAGTCAGTACTCATACATTGAGCTAGTTAAACTAGTTTATTTTGCGACTGAATTCCATTTACGGGAGTTTTACGATTCCAGGTTTCCACCCAGTCCATCATACTTCAATACCAGAATTCACGGTTAGTTCAAATGACGGAGCACAATAAAGATTATGCATGAAATAGCAGACGCTTTCGACTTTAGAGATTCCGTTCGTTCCTTTCGATATGTCCGAGCGATAAAACTCGAACGGCTTAACTACACAACCATTCTTCTCATGGAAAGCCAATCGCTTTTATATAGTTACTGATTGTAGGGGTACAGAATAGAGTACCTTGAAATTGTTCCTTGTCGTTCCAGTTCTTTATCGGGAGCAAACCGTTTAATCCACAAACAATGGAGACTCTGTCACTACTCAATGGGCTAATTGATTAAAATTTACTCTTCCTTTCTGATATTGTAAATATTTAAACTTAATCTAACAAATTCTCATATCTAATTAAAACAGCAATTAAGCTTGCAAACTTTTGTTTTCCTCGATCGAAAACTTTTCTTTGAACTTTCCATAAGAGGCCGTCCATACACGGGATTGCTAAATTTTGCTCTATTTTTCATCGCCTCGTTAACGACCGTAGTTCTGTGAAATAAGGTGATTTTTCAAGAAAATAGGGAAATATATTCTTTTAAATGAATTTTCGTCGAAGAAGGAAGACTTTTCTACGATAAAAACGAATTTGGAATCTAATAGGACGACTTTTTAACAAGAGAGTTGAATTTTCGACAAAAAAAATATGACTTTATCAAAATAGTTGAATTTTCAACCTACAAAATGCATTTTCAACCAAATGGTCGAATTGTCAAATAAAAATGATCACTTTTAACCAAGAAAGATTACTTATATACCATAAAAGATGATTTTTTCTATCAAACGACAAATTTTCAACATACTGAATTAAACGATATAAACACTATTTTCAACAAAACAGTTGAATTCTTATTCAAATAGATGCATTTTCAACCAGAAAAGATTACATTCACATTAAATAGTTGAACTTTCAAGTAAAATGATATTTTTTTAGATAAAAATGGAATCGTCAAATTTTCATTTTATAAAATTAATTTTCAACCAAAAAAAAAAAAGAATTTTTAACCAGTTGAATTCACCCAAAAATATGCATTTTTGACCAAATAGTTCAATTCTCAACCAAAAAGATGAATTTTTAACAAACAAGATTAATTTTCTAACCGAAAAGACGAATTTTCAATAAAACACATTAAATTTCTTACCAAATACTTAATTTTTCAAGTTATAAAGGATATGTATTTTTAGATAAAAAACTAATTTTCAACAAAAAAAAAAACAACAAATTTTCAACAAAAAAGTTTAATTTTCAACCAAAGAGGTGAATTCTAAAAAAAATTGAATTCAACAAAGTAATTATATTTTCTACAAAAAAAAAAATAAATTTTCTAACAAATAGTTCAATTTTTAACCAAAAACATCAAGCTACCATCAATAAAACTAACGTATATGTAATAATAATTTTTAATCCGCAAATATGATTTCTCAATAAAAAAGTTAATTTTCTACCAAATATTTGAGTCTTCATAAAAATAGTTTAATTTTCAACCAAAATAGCCCGCAAATATGAATTTTTAACTAAAATGATGAATCTTAAAAAAAAATGTGATTTTTTCAAAAACTAGTTTAACTTCAAACCAAGTAGTTGATTTTTCACCAAAAAAGATAAATTCTCAACAAAACATGTAATAGTTGATATTTCAACCAGTTTTTAATTTAAAATAAAAAACATTTGAATTCAACCAAAAGAGACCAATTTTCGAAACAACAGTTCTCAACCAAATCAGATTAATTTACAACTAAACAGTTGCATTTTCACCAAAAAGGATGAATTTTCAACCAAAAAGTTTAATTTTCTACCACGAATGAGGAATTTTTAACAAAATACATTACCCTTAACCTAATAGTTCAATGTTCAACTAGAAAATATCATTTTTTAATTAAAAATATCAGTTTTAAACCAAAAATGAAATAGTAACATTTTTAGTTGAAAAAATTAAGTCTCAAAAATAAAAAAATAAATTCCAACAAAATAGTTACATTTTTAACAAAAGAGATACATTTTCAACAAAAGAATTGAACCTAAAAAATGATCTTTTAACCCAGAAGAATTATTTTCAAAAAATGGAATAATTAAATTTTCAAGAAAAGAGATGAATCTTCAACTAAAAAAATGAATTTTTAACAAAGTAGTTAAACTTTGGACCAAGCAGTTAATATTTTCAATTAAAAATATGACTTTCTAACAAAATAATTACATTTTCAACAAAATAATCAAAATGTCAACCAATAGTATAGAATTGTTAATCAAACCAGATGAATTCCGAATCAAAAATATAATGGTAGACTTACCAATAATAGTTGTATTTTTTTATTAGGTTTTATCAATTAAGTTTATATTTTAGCGCAAGAACATTTGTAACTTCCCTAATTGAGCGTTTAAAAATTAAGAAACTTCAAAACAATTATTTGCGAATTTTATCTTTCGAAGCTAAAGAACTTTAGTTTCAAGGCCTCAAAAATTAAACTATTTTAAAACTGTGCATTCAACATTATAATTCTAAATTGAAATTATAGCGATTTTAAAAATGATAAAGATAATTTTTTATATTTTTTATTATTAAAAAATGAGATTTCTGTATGGAAAAAAACATTCACTGCCATTTTCACCGGTTAAAATTAAACAATTTTAAATATTGTGAACCATCAAAGTTTAATCATTCTAGGAACGTTAAAAATGGTTTGATTTCAAATTAGAAGCTTAAAAAGTAATGAATTCAAGCTTAATTGAACTTTTAAAAATCAGTCAATTCCGAACTCCGTTTAAAATGGAAGTATTCCTGAATTAGGATAGAGAAACGAAGTCGTTAAAAATGAATATTTTTCAAATTGTCCATCATCCTTTTTGAAATTCATGATTTCAATCTGAAGTGTAGATCCGCGTCTGACCAGGGCCCATAACCTGTTGAGATAATTACAAATTTCTTCAGGCTATATTATCTTTTATTTCGATTTTTTTTTTGATATGAGAGTGAATTTTTATTATTTATCTTACTAAATTATTCATAATAATGATTGACACCTGACTTTATAAAGGAGCCTATATGTTTGGATAAGGTCTATACTGAGATGTGAAGAGTTCACACCTAGCGGTTAGAGTGAAATGATCATCATCATCTTGATCATCATTGTCATGATTTCTTAGTACAGTTTGTCTCTTCGGTGAGCATCAATTACGATTTCAACCTTCAGACATGCATTCTTAACCTTCTTATAATGTATACTACTAATCTCAATCACATATTACGTACAATCGGAGCATTCCTTCTACGTCAGATACTAAATAGTACGACCTCACATGTCATCAGCTATTAACATGATTACCATCCTTAAAACAAGGGAAATTTCTGTAAATTTGAATAACCCAGAATGGAGAAAAGACAAAGGATGTTCTCACAATCAGAAAAAAGGGATCTAACTAATATTTCATCTAAGATCTCTTTTCCACGATTCACCCTATTCTCTTTGCGTTTTCGGGAAATTAAACATAATTTTTTACTTGCCTTTATTTCTGCATAATATTTTACTTTTCCTGAAAACTTTCCTGTCTTGAGAATCTTTACTTTAGAACTGCGCAGCAAAATTTGTATAATAGAAGAATTTTAACCTTATTTTAACCTGTTTCATTACTGATATTCATAGATTTTTTGTTTTGTTTTTCATGATACGTGGTTGAACTTATCTTCCGTTTTTTACGTTGATTTATGAAGTTTTTCTTGTATTTTATACTTCAATCTCTGACATCAGCGGATATTTTAAAAATTAATCAGATCATTCTTTGATAATTATTATACTTTGCAATCAGTTTTAAGATTAGTTATGAATATAATTTTTATTACATAATTCAGTAGAGGACATTTAATAGGCCCTTTTTATGCATTTAGTTTCATTTTGACCAAAATACAACTTAGACCTTTTTTTGGCAAACGGGTTTAATTGTCAATAGGACTTCTGCAATATTCCAAATTCAGAACATTTCTAGCTTGATTTTCAGTCATGTTCTCTTTGAGAGAACTACTGTATTGTTTTTTTTTAAATTTCAATTACATCACTTCAGGAAGTAGATAAATAATTTAATATGCACACAATCCTCCTGACAACAACCTCGAGACTGCATCCAGGAGAAAATTGTTCATACGTCTATTTTTCACTGAATCACACTTCATCGAATGTCCCCAGCAGGCTCCTCTTCGATGAATCAGAACACTTGTGATTCAACTAAAGATACTTTGATACCATCATACTTATCGATATTAAAATATCGACATCGCTATTTTTCCACTGGAACGAATTTTTCTCCAAGGAAAAGATACCAATGTACCATCTGAGAAAAATGTTTGGTCGGACAGACAAATGATTAAAAGGAACAAAATTTTGTTCTTGTCATGACGATATTTTGATTCCTTCAACAAACCTTTTGTTGAAATAGCAAAAATGTGTTTGAACCAACAAAGTCTAGGTTTTGATTGAATAAACAAAATCTGTTTTGGCTCAGCAAGGGACCGTTCAAAAACTACCTTACGCTATTTTGATCACTTTTTCCACCCTTCCCCTTCTTTGTCACAGATATATGTTCTTCGATTTCATTTGATAAACACCTAAAATAAAACACAAAACATACAAACATAATGGAATTCAATATGAAACGCTTGAGATTTTCAGTCGAAGTATATTGAATTTTCAACAAAATAGTAGAATTTTCAATCAAAAAGGATTAATTTTCTACCGAGAGATATGCATAATCAACGAAAGAGTTGAGTTTTCAAGCTGAATAGTCGAATTTTTTAGAAAACGTTTGACTATTAAACTCAAAAAGATAAATTCTCAAAAAAGAAAGATGATTTTTAAAAAATAGTTTTATTTCCAACAAACAAATTAATTTCAGATCAAACTTTTCACCACGCTTTTCACCAATTTTCCATCAAATAGTTGAGCTTTCAAACAAAAAAGAATCAACTTCCACCACAAAAAGTTGCATTTTTCACCAAATAGTCGAATATTCATGTCAAAAAGTGGAATTTTTTAGAAGACTGTTGAATTTTCAATCCAAAAGAACGAACTTTCTATAAAAAAATGAATATTGAGCCAAAAAGTTAAATCTTCAACAAAATAATTACATTTGTAACAAAGTAGTTGAATTTTTAACAAAATAATTAACTTTTGAACTAAAATGATAAACCTTCAACAACAACAAAAAAGGAATTTCTAACAAAGAAGCTCACCATTCATATAGTTGAATTTTGAATTAAAAACGATTTTTTTCAATAAAAAATGGAATAGCTAACTTTGCAGTTGAAAAAAATGATTTGGAACAAAATAAAAGGAATTTTCAACAAAATAGTTAAATATTCGACCAAACAAATGAATCTTTAACTAATGAAATTAATTTTTTGCAAATTAGTTCAACTTTCAACCATGCAGTTGAACTTTCAACCAAGCAGTTACATTGCCAACAGAGTACACTGGAGTCCTGCTTTACCGGGCATTTCGAGGTTACCCTCAATGACCTTCGGTAAATTGGGACTCTCCAAATCGTTCTCCTTCTCCTTCTTTCTGGTGGCTTCTTATAGTGCCGAACCGTAAACTGCGCAACTCCGCTGACCTTGCAAGCGCCTCTCTCTCGCCACCTTGGGCCATCTTATCCGGTATATCGGGATCCGGTGAATCGGGGCTCCAGTATAGTTGAAATTTCTTCAGAAAATTAACTTCAAACTAAAAACAACGAATTTTCAACAAAATAGTTAAATCTTTAACCAAAAAGTATATATTTCAAATTTTAACCAAAATATATGAATTCTGAACCAAATATACATATATTAGTAGATTTTTTAATTGAAAATAATCAACTTTAGAACGAAAATAGTTAGATTTTCTTATTGGATTCTACTAATTCAGTGTGCATTTGAGGGGAAAACGAGATAAACGGGAAAAGGGGAAAGCTTCTTGAAAATGGGGAAAAAAGAAAAATTCTTTAAAAAAGAGGTACATAGGGGAATAGGGGAATAGGGGAAAGAGAGTGGCGTCTGTATTTAGATGCTTTACTTGTAAAATAAAATCACTAATATTTACTGTTTCAAGTAATAGGGATGTGCGAAAGCTCGACCCGCGCGAGCCGAGCTTCTGTTGCCGAAAAAAGCTCGGTGTCCGAAAGAAGATCGCGGACCGAAAGAAGCTTGCAGACAGAAAAAAGCTCGGGCCCCGAAAAAAGCTCACAATTTTTGCGAAATAAAAAAGGAATATTGAAAGATTAATATAAATCTTAACATGAATTTATACCTTAAAAATAATTATTCCTTACAATTTCCATTAGATTTGAAAAGGTTTATTCTCGAAATTGAAAGAAATTTAATTAAAAGCAGACTTTTCGAAGAAAATTAAAAAATTTGTTTTCTTTCACGTGAAATTCATAAAAAGTAATGTTTTTAAAGACAAGAAAAGACTCAAATCAATGCAGTAATATTCGATCAAGCAAAGCGATCGAATATGGTGGTGCAGTGCAAATTTTACGAGCCCTGTGAGCCGCACGAGCTCTTTTCGGTCTGCGAACTATTTTCGGTCCGCGAGCTTGTGAGCTCCCGAGTTTTTGCACACCCCTATTGTTAACATTTATATTTTTTTATGTGTGATGTCGCATTTTGCGTTACATCTCCCCCCACGTCACAAAACCTGCTCCCTACACTCTAAAAACAGACTATTGACTGTCAAACGATTCCTTTCACTATTAAAGGATTTTCCATTCAAAATTGGCATGAGAGGAAATCCTTTCACAGTTAAAGAATTGTCGTTTCAAATCCTATCCTTTAACTGTGAAAGGATTTCCTTTGATCTTGAAGTGAAATCTATTGTCCGACAAAAGAAAGAATAATTTGAACGTTAAAAGAAAATTTATTGCATGATATGACGTGCAACAAATGTACAAAAGCCGAACTTTGGTGAATGTAAAAATAAAAATCGATATAAAATCGACGCTTTACAAAATCATTTCATAAAGAACGTCTTACGAACGTTTGATTGTCAAAAGCAATAAAGAAAAATTTATACTTTGATTGTCAAAAGCGTAAAAATCAATGAAAAGTGAGGTTATGCGGATCAAAAATTGTTCTTTCAGTACACGTACCTTCCAAAGTTTTTGCGTCACAATCTGGGATTCCTAATTTTTTGAAGTAATCCATTTTCGACATCATTTCGCTCGTTTTTCCACTCACTTTATCAATTAATAAATAAATCGTGCAGTGAAAAAATTCACTCATGCGCAGGCGCACTTTCTCCGCTAGCCAACAAATGGAATTCTTTTCAAAGTCAAAAGAAATCGTTTATCAGTAAAACTACTTTCGTTTTGCATTTAACGGATAAGTCTTTGAACAGTGAAACGATTCTATTGACGGACAAAAGAAATCTGCTTAATTTCAAAGGATGCATTCTGAAAGGAACGTAATTTCACTGTTAATAGACTTTTTCTTAGAGTGTACCCTCCTCCGAACGGTGTGACGTAGTTTTTGAATGCCCCCCAAAATATTTGGTAGAAGAACCAAATATTAAGCCGAAAAAAATTGGTTGTTTCTATCGCCCCCAAATTTGTTTGTAGTCGTGAACCCTACATTTTTATCACAGCAGTAGAGAATCATCATAGCTTTGTTTTTCTTGATGATACGAAAAGATGTCATTTTTATCTCTGGTGATAAATATATATTATTGTCCACTTAATTCGGCAGTTTCGAATTCAACCTTTCAAGTACTCTTGATTCTGACCCTACCGGTCAGAAATTCTGGTTAAATTTGAATATTTCGTAGACAAATAGTTCATGATGATTCAAGCACTACAGTGTTACAGTAAAACGGTGACATTGAAAGCCCATTACGGGTAAAGTGAGCCATAACTTTGCGGACGTAAACCAAACTCTATATCGCATGGTCTTGGATATCAAAGTATGAAACTTGCGACTGTCATGTTTGTGAGGGTCGCTTTTATTGCTGGAGAATTTGTACCTCGAGAATTTGAGGATCGCCTGAGTGCGTCAAGCTGGATGGAATAGGAAGAGAGAACTGCAGAATACTGAGACTACGTCGTCACTTACGGTTTTTAATGTTTTTAATGCTCCAGGTATATACAGTAGTGTCAAAAAGTTTTGGGTCAACACATTTTTGACTATATGTAGTAAATAAAAGCAGTTAAAGTATGCTAGATGTTCACAAGGCACCAGATACGATTCTGGGTATCAAATTCCAGCAGTTAAACATGGGTGTGGTTCAGTCACGGTTTAGGGAGCTATGTATGCCATCACAGGGAATAGGTCCATTGCACGAGATTAAAGGGACCATGAACAGTTTGATGTATCCGGATATTTGGGCAGAAAGAATGTTACTATATGTCAAGAGAAAAATTATCAGAGATTGGATCTTTCAGAAAGATAATGATCCAAAACATGAGTCGAAGCTGGTCCAGGAGTTTTTTAATTAGCGAAAAGTGAAGCTTGTGGATCACCCAACTCAATCCGCCCGATCTAAATTCGATCGCAAAGTGGGATACACTTGTAATTCGCGTAGCAAACAAAAAAGCATTTGAAAAAAACCTGAGTTATGGCAAATTCTTCAGGATGAATGGGCAAAAATACCAAAGGGTGTATGGCTACTGAAGGATATGGCTACTATTAGTTCTTAAGCAACAAAATAATTAATTTATACTTTATGTTATAAACGTTTATTATTTTATAAATCTATAAAATGAGTGTGGCCTATGATTATTTTTGAACGCTATTATAACAACTATTGTAGAACAAATTGCCAACAATTTTGATTGAAAATATGAAAATTACATAGGTTTGTAGTTCAAGAACATACTAATAGTTTATACATAATCATTTTTTCTTATCTGCTTTTATTTACTAATGCAAAAAATGCGTTGGTCCAGAACTTTTGCACACTACTGTAGCTGATGTGAGTGTAAACATTCAGCATTTGTAGGCAAATCGTTAGCGGATAATTGCACGTTTGGTATGCGATACGACGACGAGTCTCGATGACGTGCCTGATCTGTGATGAGCCATTGAATAGAGCTTCGACAACAAAACCCTATTCTATTCTAGTATCGCGCCTAGATTGCTACCAAGGTCGGATCTCTCAACAATTAACCAACCTCATTAGAGACAGATCGTTTCTTTGTACTTTATCTTTAATTTACAATTCTAAATCAAATTTTATTTACAGATGTCGGAATTACGCCACTATTGTCACGTTTTGAAACTTTTTTTCACTTTGTTTTAACGATGCAACTATTTTTCTACTACAAAAAAATACCCTAATGCTACTATTTTTTCACTTCGTCTTTAAACATATTTTCAAACTTCTTCGCTAGATTGGCTGAAAAGGGAAACCTACACCCTTCGGAATTTTGTTTGGAATCATACTTTTGTAATAGGTCATTACCAAACTTGCAATATATGCTAAAAAGTAATAGGATGCGCTTTTCAACCATTCTCGAGAAAAAAAAATAAGGCGGTAGCGCTCCGAGTTTGGTACCGGAAAGTCCGGGCTCGATTCCTGCTGCCAGCATTTTTTGCCAATTTATTTTTTCATTAAAAATTTTTTTTATTATAATTGTCCTCATAGAGGGAGGTTTCTTCTATTTGAAGAAAAAATCGATACTTTAAATATTTTTCAACTTATGTTTTTGTCTTGCCGAGAATCTTATTTTCAGAAAATTAGAGAGCTCATCAAAATAGCAATCGATGTGTTTGTTACGATGCACAACTTTTTAACTCACAGTAGTGTTATATTTCAAATTGAAACAAAACTCTTCTTCATGGAAACAATGTAACTTTTTTTTAAGTTTCTAAGTCGCTATTAATTAATCAAGAATGGTCATCGAAAGCTCGTCAATAGACAAATCCAGGCATTTTGAAGGCATGTTCCCAAAATAAAAAACTAGGATAAACAAGGTAAATAATTTTGTTGAAAAATTTGAAAATGATAATGGTAGGTTATGGCAGGTCATGAAAGGTTCTTCAATTGGGTAATCGATGCGTTTCTAAGGCGCGAACAAATATATCGTATACATTAATGTTCTATTCCCAATATTAAAAAGTTTTCCTCATATCAAGAAGATTAGCAACATATTATCAGAATTTACAAATCGGTATTGTTAGATCATAAGAGGTCATCGAAGGTACATACGCCAATAGATTATTCGACGTGTCACGAAGATGTGAACAAACATGTCAGATACAGTACTGTAGTATTCCTAATATAAGACAAAGTTTTTCTCATATAAACAGAATACACCAATTTTTTTTAAACTTCGTAAATCGGTACTGTTGGGTCATAAAAGGTACAACAACAATAGATCGATCAATGCGTCTCAAAGACACGAACAAATACACTACACATAGCATTGATGTATTTGGAATGTCAAAAAAGTTTTTCTTATATAAACAAAATAAATCATTTTTTTGAAACTTCATAAATCGGTACTGGTAGTTCACAAAAGTTTCAACAATAGGTGTATCAATGCGTTTCGAAGATGCGAACAAATACACTATAGTGTTGATGTATCTTGAATATCAAAACAGTTTTTCTCAAATAAACAGAATAAACCATAGAGCACTAGATATCCAATTGTTGTATTATGAATATCAAACAAGTTTTACTCATATAAACAAGGTACATTTTTTTTTAATTTCTAAAATAAAAAATAAACCTCTTGCATATAGCCGATCTAGCTCAAAATCCTATCAGAAATCAAAATCCTACCATTTTTTCCAAATTTCATGATAATAGGTCTTTTACTTTTCGAGATATGGTGAACAGAAAAAAGTTACATACACACACAGACAAGGACATTTTTTAAAAATTCAAAAAAGCAGATTTGAAAATTTAGGTAATTATAAACCACTCTCTATGAGGAAGAAATAGTATAATAAGAATAATATAAATATTCAAATATGAAGAAATAGTAAAATGAAATGATACAAAAGTAGAAAGTAATTAAAAATATAAAATCTTAATTTAAAAAAAAATTAGGATTAAAGTGCCTAAAAGTGTGAAATTATAGGATTTTTTTGTTTAAATACTAAATATAAAGAATTTCAAACACGTCTCCTTCATTTCAGTCATTCTTTTCTAAATTTATTCACTGAAAATTAAAAAATTCGGTATCATTTACCGGGCTTTCCGGATTAAAAAAATAGATTTATTTAATAATAGCTTGAGAAACTATTTACAACCCATCTAATTCAATTGATCTATTATTATGAACCCCCTGCATACATTTTCTCACATTATTTTCAACTATTCAAATTTTCGATACGTTATTACGTAAAGGAGAGCAAAGTTATATCTCCAAAAAAAGGGAAATATGTACCGACTTTCTTCATGTAATAAATATACAACAGATTTGTGCCTGCTGGAAACGAGGTACTAAACAAAAAGGGCTTAATTTCGCAATAAGGACGTTGAGGTATTTGCGACGTTGTTGGAATATTATGGAATTACTTTTATATCATAAATTGCTTTGAAGAAGTATACCCATATTTTGTTTTTTTTTTATTACATTTAACGTTCTTTGTCATCCCAGAACAATATAAAAATTCTTTTTTATGGTCCAATACATAACAGAAAACGTAAAATGAAAGCAAAAATATAATCGGGGTTTAGCTTATAAGTAAAGTATTACTTAACGGAATTTCAAACTATTTCAAGGGATTTTAAAAGGATATCAAAGATATCTAAGAATTTTAAAGATTTCAAAGGCCTTCTATGGATTTCAAAGGATTTTATGAAGTCGCAGAGGATTTAAAAGATTAAAACAATTTTAAAGAAATTTTAAGAGGTTAACGATTTCAAGACTTTTTGCGGGACTTTAAAATTTTAAAGGATTTTAAAGAATACGGTGTATTTTAAAAAATGGCAAGGAATTTCATGAGATTTCAAAAAATTCCGTAGGATTATAGAAAATTTCAAGAGACTTAACAATTTCTAAGGAATTTCAAAGTATGATTTCAGAAAATTTAAAAGATTTTAAGGTTAGATTAAAAGACAAGGAATTCTAAATTTTTTGAGGGATTGATAGGATTTCAAAATAAATTAAAAGATTTCATAAGTTCATAAGAAATTTCTGTAGATGTCAGAATAGATTTCAGTAGATTTCAACGAATTTCAAAGCCTTATGTGCATTCTAAAAGTATTCTAGGATTTTCAAAAAAATATATAATATTGAAATGTTATTTCAATGGATTTTAAGGACCTCCAGTAGATTTTACAGGATGTTACGGGATATTTGAGGATTTCAAAGATTTCCAAATATTTCAGGGAATTTCAAGCATCTCAAAAAATGTATAAAATATTTTAAGAGATTTCTATAATTTTCATAGGATTTTATAGGGTTTCAAATTATTTAGAGTATTTTAGAATATTCCAAGGGATATATAAGGAATAATGCAGAGGATTTCAAAGTTTTTAAATAAAAAAAATAAAAATTAAACATGCTCCAAACTTAAAGATAATTAACTTGATTTCAAACTATTTTCAAGGAATTTTAAAAGGATATTAAAGATATCAAAGGATTTTAAAGATTTCAACAGCCGTCTAAGGATTTCAAGGGGTCTGAGAGGAGAAGATTTCAAACGGTTTCTAGGGATTTTACAGTATTTGAAGGATTTTAAAAATTTCAAAGGATTTCAAGGAATAAAGTGTATTTTAAAAGTTTTCGAAAATTTTACGAGATTTCCAAGAATTTCGTAAGATTATAGAATTTCAAATGATTTCAAGGAATTTTACAATATTTGAGGGATTTAAAAAAAGTTGAACAGTTTTCCAGGGATTTTAGAGGATTTTAGAAGAACTCTAGAGTTTTTAATAGATTAAAGTTATTATTATATTATTATTATTATTATTATTATTATGGGGGTGGTGAGCCCACACTTGTAGTTATTTATAACTACAAGAAAACTATCCACCTAGAAACACTACCCGAATCGGGTAGTGTCACGCCTACCCTGAAAGGGAAATGGCTTAATGGTATACATACAGTACATTTCAAAGGATTTTGAAGCTTTTATTGTATTCCAAAAGATTTCAACGAATTTCCAAAAATATCCAATATTTCAAGGAATTTCAATGGGCTTTATCAGATTTTATGGAATTTTACGGTATTTCAGTGGATTTAAAACATTCATAACTTTTTGAGGAATTTTGAACAATATTACAAATTTCGAGATGTTTTACAAGATTTGATTCGATTTTTGTTAGATTACTAGGGATTTTATAAGATTTTGTGGAATTTCAAGGTGTTTTTTTTCAAAGATTCCAAGAAATGTAATGAGATTGTAAAAATTATAGGGGTTTTCAAAGAATTTCGTTGGATTTCAGAAAGTTTCAAAGGATTTTAAAAAGGTATTCGTGATATCAATGATATTTAAAGGATTTCAAGGGATTCCAACGGATTTCTATAGATTTTTTGGGAATAAATTAAATAAAAATTAAATTTTAAGGGACTTCTATGGATTTCGAAGGATTTCAGAGATTTCAATAAATTTCAAGAGATTTTAACAGATTTAAGGGATTCATAGAATTTTAAGAGAAATTCGGGAAAAAACCGGAAATTTTATTTAGTATCGGGAATTTTTTTCACTAAAGAGAGTATGAAAATATGCGACTATGATGAATTAGAAAAATTTCATAAGTCTTAAAAAAATATATGCAAAACAGATAAAAATATAGGAAAAGTGACTATGTATTTTCAGAATTTATTTAGTTTTGACTTCTAAGTTTCAAAAAATCTTTTCATTTTATAGTATGCCTTCACAGTTGGTTCATTTTAAATTTCTAGGTTGGGAAAGGTGCGTGACAGGACATTGTGCGTACTTTTTTATTTATAATTCATAAAGGATGTCGTCTAAAACTTTGAATCTTTACTAAATTATGCTTTGATATAAGAACTTTACAGAGTTAATTTTATTTAAAGAATAAGTGGAAAAATGAATAGGGCTTAAAGTGGTCAACTTTTTGGAAATCACCCTTAAGCAGTCATCGATAAACGACTGATGGCACATCAATTTTTCATATCTATATTGTGTCAAATTTTCCAATTCTGTACGTTGATTTGGGACAAATTACAAAAAAACTTTTTCAAATTTTTCGGGGGAAAAAAATCTTGTCGGCAAAAAACCGGGAATTTAAAATTACCTGGTTACTAAACACCCTGAAGATTTCAAGGAATTTCTATGGATTTTAGGCGATTTCAAATATTTCAAGAGACTTAATCAGACTGACGAGTTTTCCAGTTTTGGAGGATCTCAACAGATATTAGGGGCTCTTGAAGGATTAAAAATATTTTAGAGTATTTTAAAAGATTTGAAAGGATTTCACGCGATTTTATGGCAGATGTATGAGAGTTTATTAGTGAGATAAAATTCCATTTTTTCCAGTAGTGCTGACAGTTCTAAAGCGGGATTTACTTCTTTTAAATAATACAGTTGATTATCGAACTGATCCTTGTACATATGATCCATAGAGAGTCGAATTTCGCAGAGTGCTCGAGTATCAAGAGAGACTACCTGCAGATTAATGGACGAGTATCAGCTTATTGGCAATATCCCCTGCCTCGACAAATAAATGTCCAAATTTTCCTTGCCTGTCAGCCACCCCTAGAAAATTGTCAATAAATTATCCAGAGAGTGCAAAATGTTCTCCTATCATTAACTAAGAACATATTTTAATGTCTTTTGCAAAATTTGATTCAAATTTTCTCAGGGTGGCGGCTAGACCGGGAAACCGGGACAACCAGGAAATGATAGTGAATTTATTTTTTGACGCGAAATTTTACATATTTTTAGAACAAAAAATCGATCAATTTCAATTCAACTTATTATCTCAATATTGCCAGGAAAAATCTATTCAATCACTTGCAATATCACAAATTTCATATCTATGATATGGTGCAATTTAAAAAAAATTTTATTTCAACTTTTTTCTGCGACATTCATTAGCAAACTTAGAAGAAGATTTAAAAAATTAAAAATTAAGAGCGTTTGAAATTGGAAAATTTCAATGACAATCGTTTTTAATTGATCAATTGTAAATATAAATTGATTAATTATTTCTAAAACTGAAGTGTAGTTCTAGTATTAAAAATTGAATATTGATCGATTTCACAAGATGATTCTAAATCTGTTTGAAAAATTAATTAAATTAAAAAATTAAAAATAATTAAAAAAAAATACGAATTACAAAGTTTAACATTTAAAATTAATTTTCAAAACAAAAAGGCGAATTTTCAACTAAAAAGGATCAATTTGAAACTGTCAATGGAATAGTTAAGTTTTAATTTCAAAAAATTAATTTCCAACATCAAGAATCTTATCTCCAACAAAATAAATAAATTTTCAACCATATTGTTTAAAACTTAACTAAAAAAATCGATTCTTAACGGAAAATGAGGCAGTTGATATTTCAACCAAAAAATATTTTAATTTTAAATAAAAAACAGTTGAAAATTACCAAATCGCGAAATTTTCAACAAAATAGTTGAATCCTCAACCTAAACAAATTGATTTTCAACCAAAAATGGAATTGTTAAATTTTCATTCAAAAAAATGTATTTCACATTAAAATAGAAAATAAACAATTATAAAAAACGAATTTAACACAATAGTTAAATTTTCAAGCAAATATATGAATTTTCAACTAAAATGATGAATCTTCAACCAGAGAAATCAATTTTTAATAAAGTACTTCAATTTTTAACCAAGTATTTCAATTTTTGACCTAAACAGATTAATTTTTCACTAAATAGTTGCATTTTTACTGAAAGAGATGAAATTTCTACCAAAAGAGATGAATTTTCAATGGATACAAAAAATTCCTAAAAAGAAAATATTTGCAAGAGAAAATTCTCGAATTGGAAAATTCCAGAATAATCAAATTCTCGACAGTTTATCGTATTACCGAATTTCAAAATTTTCAATAATAGAAAATTCCTGAAATAAAATTGCCGACATTATAAAATATCCGACACTGTGAAATAATTGCTGACCACAAGGAAATTCACGTATTCTCAAATTTCCGAATTCAAACAATCAAGAAATTGTTGAGTATTGAATGAATTACTTTTATTTTATGAACATATTTTTATTATATTATTGTTATTTCGTAATGTCAAATATTTTATAATGCCGGCATTTTTATTTTTCGGTATATTTCACTCGTTTCGCTAAATTAGACATCGAACGTTAGAGTTTTAATTGTTTCATTAAAAATTTTTTTTATCTGTAAGGGAAAGTGTTCAATTTTGATTTTTAAATAACAATTGAATTTAATTTCAACAATTTCATTTTTAATGCTTCGAACCTAAAGTTGCTTAAAATAATATAATTTTGAATATTTATTTATTGATTTTTCAACTCATAGTTTAAAAATGATAGCGTGCATTTATATTTTTTCACTTGCAAATTATTGAGTGTTTGAATACAAAATTTCTGAATGAAAAATTTGTTCAGCTACAATTATATAAGTTAAAAATTCAAGAGTTCCACTTTGAGTGCTTTAATTTGCAGTTAAGTTTTTATTACTACAAGTGAGAAAATTTTCAGCTCTGAGTTTGAACTTTTTAATTTCAATGACTTTGAAAAATAATGCGAACCGGGAAAAAACCGGGAAATGATCTTTTTTTAAATTTTCTACCATTTTTCCAAAGTATTATATTCTTCCCTTAAAAATTCTTTAAGAGGACTTTGGAAATATCGTGACATAAAATATATTCTAGTATGAATATACCAGAAAATACGAAACAAGGTGTACCTTAGAAATGATACGGTAATAAAAAGACAAAAATACAATAAAAATTTTATGAATAGGAGTCTCATAGGACGCAATATACCGACAACAAATCGCTGTCCAGTATCAATAAGTCCGAAAACTTGATCTTTTCTCTTCCTTGAACTGTTCCTGTCCATCGAATTCAGGAATACGAATATCTCTCTTACAAGCACTTTTTCATTTTTCTTGAGACTGAAACTTCTGGACATTTTTCTTTCCATTGATTTTTATTGAGTCATTTTATATAAAATTTAAAGTAAAAAGTCTTTAAAGAAACGTTACTTCTCATCTGATTGATTTATTTTTTCAATTTTAGTTTGCAATGTTATATTTTTCAATAATAAATCGTTCAAACCAGTCTGGTACTTAAATTTTTTTCTCTTATTAAAATGTGTTTGGAAACAGAAAAAAAGTATTGATAGGAAATTAACGTCAATCCTAGAGAAGCACGATGCATAAACGCATCAGGACACTTTACGGCTCGTTAGAGAAATCAAGTGCCGGAAATACTCAATATCTGCGGAAATCATTATTTCAGAGTGAAAGAATCGACATTTCAATTCCGTTGACCTATGAATTTGATAGGGCAATTACGAACTGCTCGAAATTCAACCATTTGAATCTAATCTGAAAGCTTGAAAATTAATCAATTTCAAATTTGATGCATTGACAATCAACCAAATATTAATTATAGCCATTAAAATATCAATAATTTCAAATTTAGGGTCTTGCAAACAAAAAATCAAGAGTCTTCGTAATTAAACGATTTTTTTATTATATTCGCGACAAAATGAACACTTCAAACTACAAATTTGAAAACAACGCACAATTTTGAATTAAGAAATGTGTAATATTGAGAATTTTCAAATTCAACGACTAAAAGTTACACAGTTTAATATTGAATTTTTAATTGAACAAATTCAATTTGGAATCATTGTAGAGTGAACACTTAAAACTTTTCAAAGCTCAAAAGTTTTTTCAATTGTACAATATTC
This sequence comes from Andricus curvator, assembly GCA_932195095.1. Lineage (NCBI taxonomy): Eukaryota > Metazoa > Arthropoda > Insecta > Hymenoptera > Cynipidae > Andricus > Andricus curvator. Next base: position 135,713 of record CAKNYM010052775.1, read on the forward strand.
AATTAAAGTATTTGAAAGTCTTTAACACTACACTTTTATAGTAAATTACAAATTTTTAAAACTGTGAAAATTTTCAAATTGAAAATTTTAGTAATTTCAAAATCTAAGATTTAAATTGTTTAATTTCAATTTAGGGGTCGTGCATAGATTACGTAGTCTTTTTTGGAAGGGGGGGGCAAGGATTTTTCTATGCGGTCCCCTGGGGTGGGGGCGGGGGGCTACGTGATCAAAACCATTTCTTACACAAGATATTTTGGTTGAAAAATCAACAATTTTGTGAAAAGTCTTCCTTTTTTGTAAAAATTGTACAAATTTGGTTCGAATAAAAATTTCACTATTTTGTTGGACATTAGTCTTTCTTTGAAAATTCAATTATTTTTGCATAAATTTAATCATTTTTGTTTAAAAATGCAACTGGCTGGTTAAAATATAATTTCTTTAAGTTTAAAATGTACTTTTTTGTTGAAAATTCAACTGTTTGGTAGAAAATTCAACTATTTGGTTGGAAGTTGAACTACTTTGTAGAAAATTGATTTTTTTCGTTGAAGATTCCTCATTTTACTCAAAAATTTAATTATTTTGTTAAAATTTCGTTTCGTTTTTGGTTGAAGATTCATTTTTTTTTTAATGAAAATTTAAGTATTTCATTTTTGATTGAAAATTTATCATTTTTCGTAGAAAATTCGTGTATTTTGTTCAAAATTCGTCTTTTTGGTAGAAAATTAATCGTTTAGCTGGAAAATGTAGATATCTTGTTGAAAATTTATGTATTTCGTTGAAAATTTGTCTCTTGGTAGAAAATCAATTTTTTTGGTTAACAGTGCACTTGTTTGGTGAAAAATTAATCTGCTTTAGTTGAGGATTCAAGCCTTTTGTTGAAAATTCGCCTTTATTGGTCAAGTTCAAATGTTTTTGATTGCAAATTAAAATCTGTTTTTGTTGAAATATCAACTATTACATTTTTTGTTAAAAATTAATCTTTTTAGGATAAAAATTAATTTTTCGACTAAAAATTTAACTATTTGGTTGAAAATTCAACTGTTTGGTTGAAAATGAACTTTTCTGTTGAAAATTAACATTTTTCGGTTGAAAATTCAACTGTATTGTAGAATGCTCGCCTTTTTGGCTCGGAAGTTCAACATTTTGGATAAAATTTTTTTTCTTTATCGACTCAAAAATCTTTTATGGTTAAAATTTCAACTCTTGTTATAAATTCGTCCTTTTTATTTGTAAGTTCATCTCTTTTGGTAGAAATTTCGTCTTTCTTAAGTTAAAAATTTAACTTTTTGGTTGGAAATGTACCTGTTTTAGTTGAGGATTCAACTATTTTGTTAAAAATTCGTCCTTCTTGGTTCAATTGAACTGTACACTCAAAAAAATGTCTGGTTAAATCAACCAGAATTCTCGTTAAATATGCCCTCACTATTTTTTCTGGTTAATTCAACCATAATTCTGGTTAGTCCAAGCAGAAAAAATAGTAAGGGCATATTTAACCAGAATTCTGGTTGATTTAACCAAACATTTTTTTGAGTGTATTTAATTTAGAATAAAAATCTTTTCTTCGTTAAACTATCAACTATTACATTTTTTATTGAGAATTCATCTTTTTTGGATGAAAGTTGTACTACTTTATTGATTCATAAGAAACCTTTCATCATCAAAAACCTTTCCTTCCACCCAAATCGTCTGAAGTTATTTTTGGATGATTAAATATTTTTCCAAAATTATTCATTTGATTTGGAAATGGTGGAAATTGAAAAGTCTTGATTGTACAATTTTAAATAGAAACTTGTAAAGTTAAACAATTTAAATTTAGATGTTGTCGATGAGAAAAATGTCCAATTTGAGAGTTTTAAATTGAATTATTTTAAATGGAAACTCTTTGAAATTAAAAAATTTCAATTAGAACTTAGTGAGTGCAACATTCATGAAGTGCTGCAAATTTTAATTTGAGAATATTTAATATGAGAAAATTAAATTTTTAGAAGCTTGACACATAAATAGCTTTAATCCAAAGCGTGAAAATGTGCGAAAAAAATTCTTACCATTCTGAACATAAAAATGCAGCTTTTTCAAATAAACCATTTTAATTTTAAGTCGTCGGTATTACTTAATAAAAATATTTGAGCATTTATAATAAAAAAAACTATTGTGCATCCGTAAAAGCAGGCAGCTTCAGAAATGAACAATTTGTAATTCAGCCTTTTATTATTTGGAACGTGAGAAATTGGAACATTTTTAAAGTTGTGAAAATGGTACAATTTGAATAATATTAGTAATTCTTTTACTAATTCAGCAGCGAAATGACGAGGAATGTTAACAGTTTTTTAAATATCTTCAAGTGGTTTTTTTGAAATTTAAAAATAATAATAAAATTAAATTTGAAGTGAGATTCTCTATCGGAATATTATTCAATGCTTGAAAGGTGCTGACATAAAGAAACTGCAAAGCAAGCTTTTGAGAGATAGCGATTAGCCGCGGTAATTCTCGCGAAGAGGTAGCTCGTGGGCCTATTTGCGACCGGAAAGCAATTAAACGGTTATTAAAGCAACCGTCACTTTTTATATTTCACGCATTAAAATCATATTGTGCTTTAAGAAGATTTACTACTTATCCACTCCCTCTTCCATCAATTACACCAATATTTATTCATTTAAATTTAAAATTACCGTAAACATAATAATGTTTGGTTTAATGTTTGGCCACTGGACCGGGGAAAACCCGGGAAATGACCGGAAATTTTTACGTGGACCGGGAATTTTGTTAATTTTTAATGAAAAGCCTTGAAGTTTATAGAACAAAGGTAAGTTTTGATTTCAACAGCAGCACATACTAAAGCCTCCTTAATGGTAAAAAATATCTGTAAAAATATTTATCGAGTCAGAATTTGTTCCCCTTTTTTTGAAGGATTTCTTTTTTTCCTGTTTTAAAGAAACTTACTCTTTTTCTCGTTTCTTTTTGGTAAAAAATTCAACTATTTTGTTGGAAATTATATTATTTTTGTAGAACTTCAACTGTGTTGTTCAAAAGTCATCGTTTTTGGTTGAAAATTCAACTATTTTGGTAGGGAATTCGTCTGTTTGGATAGATAATTGATCTTTTATGGTAGAAACAGTCATCTTTTTTGGTTGAAAATTCATCTTTCTTGATTGAAAATTAATTTTTTTTTGAAAATTCAAATGTCTTCTTAAAAAATTCGCGTTTTTTGTTTGAGAATTCGACCGTTTAGTTAAGAATACGTCTTTGTAGGTTGAACATTTAACTATTCGGGTAGAAATTAAATGATTTTGTCAGAAAATCATCTTTTTTTAAAAAATGCAACTGTTTTGTTGAACATTCGTCTTTTTGGAAAAAAATTTATCCTCTTTGGTTAAAAATTCATCTTTCTTGGTTGAAAATTAATTTTTTTAAACATTTGACTGTACGGTTGAAAATTCAAATTTCTTTGTTGAAAATTATTTTTTTGGTTGAAAATTTAGCATTTCAGATTGATCATTCAACTGTCTTCTGAAAAATCCGTCGCTCTGGTTTTTAAATTCAACTATTTGGTTGTGGCAACTGGTTTTGGGTGAATTTTAATCTTTTTTGTATGAAATTGGACCATTTGGTTGAAAATTCGTCTTTGTTGGTTGAAAATTCAACCATTTGGTAGAAAATTCCACTGTTTCCTTTAACATTCCTCTTTTTGGATAGAAAAGTCGTCCTTTTGCATTGAAAATTCATCTTGTATGTGTTTTAGTGTTTTTGACTTGAAAATTCAACTTTTTGGTTTAAAAGTTAAGTATTTTGTTAAAAATTCGTCTCCTTTGATAGAAATTTCAACTATTTGGTTGAAAATTCATCTTTATTGGTATAGAATGATTTTTGTTGTTGAAAATTCACCTTTTCAGATTGCTAATCCAACTGTCTTTTGAAAAATTGTACTGTCTTAAAAAATACGTATTTTTTGTTTAAGAATTCGACCGTTTAGTTATGAATCCGTCTTTGTAGGTTGAACATTGAACTATTCGGTTCAAAATCAAATTATTTTATTAGAAAATCATCTTTCTGTCAAAAATGCAACTGTTTTGTTAAACATTCGTTTTTTCGGAAAAAAATTTATCCTCTTTGGTTAAAAATTCATCTTTCTCGGTTGAAAATTAACTTTTTTGTTCAAAATTTGTGTCTTTTTATTGAAATTTCAACTATTTGGTTGTGTAAGTGTATCAAAATTAATTTTTTTAAACATTTGACTGTTTGGTTGAAAATTCAAATTTCTTTGTTGAAAATTATATTTTTGGTTAAAAATGAAGCTTTTCAAATTGATAATTCAACTGTCTTCTGAAAAATCCGTCTCTCTGGTTTTTAAATTCAACTATGTGGTTGTAAATGCAACTGGTTTTGGCTGAATTTTAATCTTTTTTGTATGAAATTCGACCATTTGGTTGAAAGTTCGTCTTTGTTGGTTGAAAATTTAACCATTTGGTTAAAAATTGAATCATGTTATTAAAAATTCATCCTTTTTGGTAGAAAATGCCACTGTTTCCTTTAACATTCCTCTTTTTGGATAGAAAAATCGTCCTTTTGCATTGAAAATTCATCTTTTATCTGTTTCAGTGTTTTTGGCTTGAAAATTCCACTTTTTGGTTCAAAAGTTAAGTATTTTGTTAAAAATTCGTCTCCTTTGACAGAAATTTCAACTATTTTGTTGACAATTCATCTTGATTAGTTGAAAATTACTTTTATTGTTGAAAATTCACATTTTCAGGTTGATAATACAACTGTCTTTTAAAAAATTAGACTTTTTGGTTTGAAAATTACACTATTCGGTTGAAAATACAATTGTTTGTGGTTGAATTTCAATCTTTTTGTTTGAAAATTCGAGCCTTTGTTTGAAAATTTGTCTTTGTAGGTGAAAAATTCAACTATTTTGTTAAAAATTCAATTATTTTGTTAGAAAAGCATCTATTTAGTCGAAAATTCAACCATTTTGTTGAACATTCCTCTTTTTGGATTGAAAATTAATCTTTTAGTTTAGAAAAGTAATCTTTTTTGGTTGAAAAGTCGTCTCTTTTTTTGAAGATGCATCTATTTCGTTGAAAATAATTTTTTTTTAACATTTAACTATTTGCTTGAAAATTCAACTTGGTTGAAAATATTTTTTGTTGAAAATTTACCTTTTCAGGTTGATAATTCAACTGTCTTCTAAAAAATCCGTCTTATTATCTGAAAAAGTTCAACTATTGGGTTGAAAATACAACATCATTGTGTACTGTGAAATCTGTCACATTTAGTTTGTATAATTAAAGTTTGTGAAATTGATCTTTTGAATTTTTCTTATTATGAGATAACGTTTTTCTTAAGCCTTTCGAATTAAATCTATTGAGATTAGAAGGCTTCCACTATATATATTTTTTATTATTAAACAATTGAATTATAAGTATTTCAATGCAAATTTTTTAAGCTTTAATTTGCAGTTTAATGCTGATTACGTCAAATGAAAAAATCCTCAGCTTTAACCGTTTGAACTTTTTAATTTTAATGACCGGAAAAAATGTTTGCGAACCGGGGAAAAAATGGGAAATGGTCCGGAATTTTTTCCGGCGGTAAAAGGAGCCACCCTGAAAGATAGTAATACATTTTTATTTCTTATAACTGAGGAAGTTAATCAAAAGACCATAAAAGAGAATGCAATTCCCTCTACAACTCAAAACGAATTCTTTTTATCGTTTGAAATATCAAACAGATCTAAAAGCATACTTAATAAAATGGAAACTCCAAAGAGAATTAAGAGAAAATGTAAAAATAGGAGGAAAGAAACTAGCGGCTAAGGAAAGAAATATTTGATTCTCTTTTATCTCCATTTATAGTGAATAAACCTAATGCGAAATGCTTTCATGGTTTGGAACGCAAAACACATTTCTGATCTGTTATATTTTTTGTCTTTTCTCTTTAAAAACAAGCTGGTTTGGGCTACAATGTTTCTTGAAAGTCTATTTACACATTAAAACTGATTAATTTTATTATAAATTAAACTAATAAAGCAACTAATAAAATCGATAATGCGTTCTTTTTTAGCATAACATTTAGTAAGTTTCCTGATGATATAAATTTAAACCAAGTTTGCAAATTTTTTGAAGTATGGACCTACAACTGCACACTTCAACAATAACTTAATAAGTTCGAAAAGTTCTTTCATATTTCAGACTTTACACTCTTTTCCCTTTTCCCCTTTTCCCTCGTTCCATCTTTTTTCAAGGATTCTTCTTTTCACCCTTTTTCTCGTTTTTCGCTAAAATGCTTAAAAATTCAACTACTAGGTTAAAAGTAGAACTACTTTGTTAAAAATTAACTTTTTTGTTTGACGATTCATCTCTTTGGTTGCAGATGTAAATGTTCCATTTTTAGAAAATTAATTCTCTTGGTTAAAGAATCATCTTATGGGTTGAATGTTGAACTCTTTTGTTTAAAATTCATTTTCATTTTGAATATTCATTATTTTAGTTGAACATTCATCTCTTTGGTTCAAAATTTAAATATTATGTTGAAAATTGTTTTTTTTTGTTGCTGAAAATCAATTTTTTTAACTAAACATGTAACTGTTCGATTCTTGGTTGAAAATTGATATTTTCATGTGAAGTCGATGTTAATTTCTTTGAACTACTGGTTGCTTAATTTTTTTTTTTTCTAAAAGCTTTAGCTCTTCGACGAAGATTTATTAATAAATAAACATTGATGTTTTTAATTGAAAATTTCTCTTTTCTGGTTAAAAAATCAACTATTTGTTTGAAAATTTGTCTTTTTTTTGGTAAAAAATTAATCTTTTTGAATATTCATTATTTTAGTTGAACATTCATCTCTTTGGTTCAAAATTTAAATATTACGTTGAAAATTCATTATTTTTTTGCTGAGAATCAATTTTTTTAACTAAACATGTAACTATTCGATTCTTGGTTGAAAATTGATATTTTCATTGAAGTCGATGTTAATTTTTTTGAACTACTGGTCCTTGATTTTTTTGTTTCTAAAAGCTTTAGCTCTTCGGCGAAGATTTATTAATAAAAAAACATTGATGTTTTTAATTAAAAATTTATCTTTTCTGGTTAAAAATCAACTATTTGTTTGAAAATTTGTCTTTTTTTGGTAGAAAATTAATCTTCCCTGTTTAAAATTCATCCTTTTTGGTTAAAAATGTAACTTTTTGGTTCAAAATCAATCTGCTTTCGGTTGATGATTCTACTATTTGGTTGAAAATTCGTATTTAATTCGACTGCTTTGTATCTCAACTTAAGAATTTTTTTCTTTGAAATATCATCCATTACATGTTTCGTTAGGAATTGATATTTTTGGTTGAAAAATCAACTACTTGCTTTGTAGTTAAACTACCTTTTAAAAAATTAATTTTTTTTACATTCTCATCATTTATGATTGAGAAAATATTATAATTGTCCGAAATTTCACATCTGAGTTTTTCAACGGATCTCCACGTTTTGAGACCCCCTGAGCCGAAAATAAAGTTTTGGCGATGGCGTCTGTCTGTATGTATGTCACTTTGTATGTATGTCTGTCTGTCCGTCCGCAAACACGATAATTCTCGAAAAAATTAACGAATCAAATTAAGGTTTGTCATTTTTTTTTTGGGTCCTAAAAGAAAGAACGGATTTGTTAACCAGCTTTCCTTGACCAACGGTTATAGTTTTATCCATCGAAAATGCTATCCAAAAATGGAATATTCCATTTTTACGCCAAAAAACGACAAATACAATTTTGTTTCAACCATTTTTTGATAAGGCTCGTTTTTTTGGCTTTATGCATCAAAAATGAATAAGTCGAAAATTCTGATTTTGAGCCAAACGACGCAAAATATGGTAACAAGTTTCAGGAAGTAATTATAATTTTTGAAAAGTCCTATAAAATTTTTCGGAACTATTTTTTGATAGGACTTATCATTTCGGTTTTATTTATCGAAAATACTATGAAAAAATCCAAAATTCAAATTTTGAGTCAAATGACGCAAAATATGGGTAAACATTTTTGAGAAGAATTATAGCTTTTGAAAAGTCATCTAAAATTTTTCATAACCATTTATTGATAGGACTTTTCATTTCGGCTTTATTTATCGAAAATACTATGAAAAAATAGAAAATTCAAATTTTGGGCCAAACGATATGAGATACGGAAAAAAGTTTCACTGATGAATTGTAGCTTTTTAAAAAACCTATTTTTCTTTAACCATTTTTTTATAAAGCTTGATTTTTTTGTTTTATTCATCGATAATACTATGAAAAAACCCAAAATTCAAATTTTGAATCAAACAAAGCAAAATAAGAGAAAAAGTCTTATGGTGCAATTATATCTTTTAAAAAGTCCTAAACAATTTATTTCAACCATTTTTTAATAGGACTTGTCATTTTGGTTTTATTTATCGAAAATACTATGCAAAAAATCAAAAATTCAAATTTCGAACCAAACGACTTGAGATAGTGAAAACAAATTTTAGCGAGGGATTTCAGCTTTTAAAAAGTCCTACAAAATTTATTTAAACCATTTTTTATAGGACTTGTCATTTTGGTTTTAATATCTAAATACTACGAAAGAAATCCAGAATTCAAATTTTGAACTAAACAACGCGTAATATGGGGAAAAGTTTTTGGAGGAATTTCAGCGTTTAAAATTTCCTACAACATTTCTTTGAAACATTTTTAGACAGAACTCATAATTTTCAATTTACTTATCAAAATTTATATGCAAAAATAGAAAATTTCCAATACGAAGCCAAAGGATTTGTTGAAGATTCATCATTTTAGTAGAAAATTCATATTGTCGGGTTGAAAAGTGAACTTTTTTTGTAGAAAATTTGGCTGTTTGGCTTGAAAAATTTAACTGTTTGGTAGAAGTTAACTTTTTTATTGAAAAATTACATTTTCGATTAAAAAATTCATCTGTTTTGTGAATAATAATTCATCTTTTTGGCTTCCAAATTCAACAATTTCGTTGAAAATTGATGTATTTTGTATAATGTTAATTTTTTTTTCGTTTAATTCGACTGGCTGAAAATTTCTCTTTTTGTACACTCAGAAAAATGTTTGTTTGAATCAAAGTAACATTTGTTTGACCTTATATCACAGCTAAAATTTGTTTGATTTAAATCAAATTTGTATGAATGAAATAGGGGTGTGTTTGAAAACAAGAAAATATTTGTTTCAATCTATCAAATAAGTTTTGTTTGAATCAAATATCGAATCGGGTAGTGTCACGCCTACCCTGAAAGGGAAATGGCTTAATGGTATACATACAAACAAATATTTGTGTCAATCAATCAAATATTTGTTTGGCCCTATATCAAAGAAAGAACTTGTTTGATTCAAACAAACATTTTTCAGAGTGTAGAAAGTTCATCTTTTATGGTAGCAAAGTCATCTTCCTTGGCTGAAGATCAACTTTTTTGTTGATATTTCAACTTTTCGGGTTGAAAGTTCCACTATCTACTAAAAAATTCGTCTTTTTTACTTGAAAAATTCTACTGTTCTTGGTTGAATTTTAATCTATTTTGTTTAAGAATTCGAGCATTTTGTTACAAATGCATCCTGGTAGGTTGAAAATTCAACTATTTTGATAAAGTCATCTTTTTTTGTCGAAAATGCAACTGTTTTTAAAAAATTTAGCCTCTTGGTTTGAAAATTGATCTTTTATGGAAGAAAAGTCATCTTCCTTGGCTGAAAATAAACTTTCTTGTTGAAAATTCCTTTTTTTTTTTTTGCTTGAAAGTTCAACTATTTGGTTGTTAATGGTTGTTCATAAAATTTGGTTCTTGTTGCGAAAATTCGTCGTTTTGGGTTGAAAATTCATCTCTTTTGGTACAAAATATTTTTTGGTTGAAAATTCAACTATTTTGGTAAAATTCCATAATATATTTCGGTTTGAAATCTTATGAATGTAAAATGTTTCATATCGAATTCAATATAGTATTTACACTAATTTTATTTGAAAGAATTTATTCCCCTGTGATTACCCTATTTTCGTGAAAAATCACTCTGTTTCCTCTACTTTGAAAGAATTTTGGGCAACGTTACATTTTTTAATCTGGGGGGGGGGGGGAGGAAAAAATAGTCCGAAATTGGTAACGTAGCTTATGGACGGCCCCTAATCTGTCTAACCAAGCGGAAGTAATGATATGTTTAAGTATAAGTTTCGCACGAGCTAAGAAATGGGAAATATGAAACGCATGGTTGAACTTTGAAACTTTACAGAGCAAACAGAGCTTTTCATTGTTCAACTGGTACCATATAGCGATCCGTGATGGGACGCGGTTAATTAAAATTATTTTCAACTGTTTCTAATTATACGACAGTCTCTGATTACATATTCAACACTTGGGATAAAAACACTTATTGCAAAAAACGTGCGGGACATAGTTATTAAATTAAAAACTAATTAAATATTCAGGTTATAAATAAGAATTGGGCTGCACTAAAATTATGATACATTCTTTCTCTTACATAATTTGGTTTAAGTGAGTATTCGGTCTTCTAAATAAACACCGCCCACACAAATTCCAATAAAAATTATACTCTTTGGTATTTTATCTCTGTTCTCTACTTAATTTCAAATAAACATCCAGGTTCCATAAATTCTTTCGCTCTCGATCTTTAAAAGAAATTGTGGATTTACATTACATACCTCACCAGAAATATCTATGACGCAAAAAAAAACAACATTTTACCAAGTAAAAAGTTATCAGTACAATCAGTGTAGTTTATGGAAGCAAAGTTTGTCAAATGATTCGAAAAGATATCTTAATTTTCTTCAATTGATGTATATGAAGAAATGTTGAAAATATATTAAAAGGGGAAAAATTAAAAACTTGGAGAGTTTATTATTACGAATTGAAAAAAGAGAAAAAATCTCACCAAGCTTTCTTTTTTTCCTTTTTAATACATTCTCAAAGTTTATGTAATTTTCTCAATTTAATGTAATAAAAAAGCTAGATATAAATTAGAATTACTTGACAAACGTTGGCTACACAGACAATGTTGATTGTACTAATAACTTTTCAGTTGGCGAAATTTTTTGCATCGTGGATGTTTCTGGAGAGATTTTCCTTCTTTTTCAATACAAATTTGTATTAAATCAAATACTTGCTTCAAAGTAATAGAAATATTTAATATTCAACACAATATAATGCATATAATTGGTATTGATATTTATAATATATAATTATATAATTAGAATATAAATATTAACATAGGTGAAAAAAATGGTTAATTTGTTACTTCATGCTCTTATAAATAGTTTTTTCACGATTAAATTCAAAACAACGTGATGATTGTTCCCTATGGAGACGTTACAAATTCTAGAAGCCCTTAATTGTATTGAAATTATACGATGATCTATTAGTCAGATTTATACAGACTTATCTTGAAATGTTTGTACCAATTGGTTGAATAATGTAGGCTGTAGTTGTATTTTAATACCGAAAAAAAAATAATTTTCTTCATAAAATGTTTAATTTAAAATAAAAAAGGTCTAAAGATATTATCATTAATAATTTCGAGCTTCTTTTCCTTCTTTTTATCATAACTTGGTTGTTAATAATAGTAGGGAAAAATTTTAAGACCGTTTTATATTCGTAATTTATTGAAATTTCAGAAAAAAATGTTAACTTTTTCATTTGTTTATTTAAAAAACAAACTTCATTTGTCATTTTAAACGAGATATTTAAAAAAAATCATAAATACGTCTTGATATTTCTTAAAGTGCATCAAAAATTTCGGCGGTTCCATTTTTTTTTTTTTTTTTTCGAGAAAAACATCTTTGAAGTGTTCAATCCGCAGCCGCATGTACGCACGTATTAGAGGCCCCATTTTTAAATTTCAAATTTTGTTCGGCACCTCTAAGATTGGTCCCATTGAATGAAAAAAAATCTCGGGAAGAACAGGTTTTATAATGAAAAATATATTTTGTTTTTCCAAATGAAAAAATGAACATTTTTTTAAATATCAATAAATTATGAATAAAAATGGTGTAAATCCTTTTTTTTAATTCTGTAACAACTGAGTTCTGATAAAAATAAAAAAGTAGCTCGAAACTGTTTGCGTTTTCTAAATCTGCTCAATCCAGTTTACCAAATATGAAAAATATATTTCCGCAGAAGTTATTTTCTTGCGATTTTTTATTTATTTCAAAAGGTTTGACGAAAAATCGGTGAAGAATTGTCTGAGATTTGCTTATTTAATTATATTTATTTAAATTGGCTAAAGAAAAGAATTCGTCAATTACTTAGAATTATTCCGACTGATTTACGATAAGAGATGGTAGCAATCAGCATCCGTGAAATTATGAGAGTGATCAAAGAGATTTCTCTCCACAGAGTGATTTTTAATTTTCAGGGAAGAATGGGAATTGCCCGAGCTTCTACTTCCGTGAATGGGTATACCTCCATTTCTAAAATCTCGAATTGAAATTCCCCTCGTACGAGCCACACGAGCGAGTGGTTCATTGAGCGGAATGCAACTTCTTCCAATGTTCAACCTCCAAATTTTGATGCTTAATTCAAACCATTTCCAGCGATTATCTCTCTGTAAATGATAGAATGATTTATTGAATAATAGAGAATTTGTACGTTATAATAAACTTAAATGTCGCAGCTACATTTACCAAAATTTCAGTACGAATAGCCAGATTTTTTTCGGTACGAAAAGCGAAACTTGGAAAAGGACCTGTTTGTACCGAATTTTTGGTACAAATAGACGGATTTTTTTCTGCATACGTAGACCCTTCCAAATTTGTATAGTTTCAAAGTATGTAACTTTAAGAACTTTAGAATATAAACAGCTTGCAGATTTTAATGTTTTAATCTAAAATCGATAAAATTTGAAATTATTTTATTATGATTCCAGCTCAAAAGTCCACAATTTATTATGTTCACAGACTTCACACTCTTTCCCCTATTTCTTTTCCCCCTTTTTAAATAATTGCTCTTTTTCCACCTGTTTTCAACAAACTTGCCAATTTTTTCCTTTTCTCGTTTTTTTTGCGAAAATACGAACTGAATTAATAGAACCCAATATGAAAATCTGAACATTTTTGTTGAAAGTCAATTTTTCTTAATTATAATTTTAATTTTTAAATGCCAACGGCCATGCCACGCTGAAAAAACCAGTTCTCGTCAGATCACTGAAGTTAAGCAGCGTTGGGCGCGGTTAGTACTTGGATGGGTGACCATTCGAGAATATTGCGTGCTGTTGGCATATTATGGGTGTGGTGAGCCCAAACTTGTAGTTATTTATAACTACAAGAAAACTATCCACCGAGAAACACTACCCGAATCGGGTAGTGTCACGCCTACCCTGAAAGGGAAAAATGGCTTAATGGTATACATACATAAAGTGTACTATTATATTTTTGGTTGAGATTCATCTCTTTGATTAAAATTTTATTATTCGCTTGGAAATTTAATTATTTTCTTAAATAATCATCTTTTTGGCAGAAAATTCAACTGTTTCATTGAAAATTCGTCGTTTTAGATAGAAAACTCGTCCTTTTGGATTAAAAATCAATCTTTTTGTAGAAAATTCACCTTTTTTCGTTGAATGATTATTCTTTTTAATTGAAAAGTCTACTATTATATTTTTGATTCACAATTCATCTCTGTTGTTTAAAAATTATGCTATTTTGTTGAAAGTTTAATTATTTTGTTGGAAATTCAACGACTTTGATGAAAATTAATCTTTATTCGTCGAAAATTCAACTGGTTTGTTGAACAATTTCGTGGTAGAAAAGTTAGAGTCATCTTTTTTGATTAAAAGTTAATTATTTTTAGTTAAAAAGTCCACTATTATGCGTTTGGTTCAGAATTAATCTTTTTCGGTCGAAAATTTAATTATTTTCAGAAAATTCGCCTTTTTGGCTTGAAAAATCCACAATTTGTTTGACATCTTTTTCCTTCTTTTAGTTGAAAATGCAACTGTTTGACTAAAAATTCATCTGTTTTGGTTGAGGATTCAACCATTTGATTAACAATTTATATATTCCGTTCACATTTTTTTTTGTCGAATTCAGGTTTTTTTATTCAAAATTAAAATCTATTTCTGGTTGAAGTATCAACTATTACATTTTTCGCTAAGAATTCGTCTTTATTGTTTGAAACTTCAACTACCTGGTTGAAAGTTGAACTAGTTTGTTGAAGATTCATTTGATCGTTGAAGATTCATTTTTTTGTTTTAAAATTTAACTATTTTGCTGAAAATTCTTTTTTTGTTGTTGAAAATGCATTTTTTTTTATAAAAATGAATTGTTTTACTGAAAATTTAACTATTCCATTTTTGGTTGAAATTCATCTGTTTTAGATGAAAGTTCAACAATTTGGTTGAAAATTTTTCTTTTATGATAAAAAATTATTCTTCATGGTAAAAATTTCATCTCTTTTGGCTGAACATTTCTTTAGGTAAAAATTCATTTTTAGGGTTGAAAATGCAACTGTTTCGTGGAAAATTAATCTTGTTGGCTTGAAAATTCAACAATTTGGTCGAATTTTTTTCTTCCTTAACTGAAAAATCTTTCTCGGTTGAAAATTTAACTCTTTAGTTGAAAATTCGTCTTAATGCTTTAAAACTTCATCTTTGTAGGTTCAAAATTCAATTATTTGGTTGAAAATTAAACATTTCAAAATAAAATTCGTCTTTTTTGCTTGAAAGTTCAATTATTTTGTTGTAAATATAATTGTTTGGTTTGAAATTAGCTCTTCCTTGGGTTGAAAATTCAACTATTTTGTTGAAAATATATTTTTTCCTTTGGATTAGAATTAACTGTTTTGTTGAACATTTATTTTTTTGGGTTTAAGTACCAAAATTGTGTAGAAAATTCAATTTTTATTTTGAAAACTTAGATCTGTTGTTGAAAATTCATCTCTTTTGTAGTAAATTTATCTTTTTTATTGAAAATACAATATATTTTGACTTGTTATCTTAGGAATATGGTACTTAATTTTTTTTTTTTTAAAGAATTTTTTCCCCTATTTCCGTAAAACATCATCCTATTTTTCCTGTTCTGGGAGCATTTTGGGCTGTGAAGTCTTGTGTATTTTCCTAAGTTTGAAATATAAAAAAAAACATTTGCATTGATTCTTTATTTAACTTTATTTATTTACGATGTTTTTCGTAGAAAGTTTTTCTTTGGAAATCCTACAAAATTCTTTGAAATCCCTTAAATTTTGTATATGTCTCAAAATCCTTCAGAATCCCTTAAAATCCGTTGAAATCCTTAGAGAATCGCTAGGAATCCCTTTAAATTTTATTTTATTTCATTTATTTTCGGAAGTTCACTAGAAATCTCTTGAAATCTTTGGAAATCCCACACAATACTTTGAAATGCCTTGACATCTTCGAAAAGCGTAAAAATCCTCTAAAATCCCTTGAAATGTTGAGAAGTTTTTTGAAATCCTTGGAAATATTTCTAATCTCTTTAAAACCGATGAATTCTTTCAAAATTAGTTTAAATATTTAGAAATCCCATAAAATCATTTAAAACCCTTAAAACCCATGAGGGCCCCTCGAAATTGGTTGAAATCCCTTAAAACCTCCTGATATGTTTCGAAATCTTTATAATTCCGTGACATTTTTATGAAATCTGACGAAATCGCTTAAAATCCATGGAAATTCTTTAGAATTCCTTAAAATTCTTCGAAATCCTATGTTATATAAATAAATAAATCATTCTTTTGTACTTTTTCTATTTTTTGTAACCACTCTTTCAATGTTTGCACATTATTTATTTCTATACTGATTTTCTTATAATGATTTTCTATAATGATTTTTCTAGAACCGCGAAAAAATAATAAGAAATTCATTATATGAAAATCATTATAGACCTATACTGAATTTCTTATAATATTTTGTCCTAAGGTGGGATTACAAGGTATTGTAAAAGATTGTATGGGATTGCATAATATCGCAGAGAGAGTTGCACCAGATTGCAGGAGTAATTGACCCCGTCGATTTTCCATGAATTTGAAGGTTTCTGGATTAAAACATCTTTCATATTTGCTTTCTTTCAAATCGAAATTGAACTATTAACTTTTAACTTTTCAATTTTATTTTTAGATGCCTTTTTTTCAAATATCTTCACTAATTTAAACTTTTTTACAGGGAAAAATTATTGTTACCAAATGTATTTGGCAATAAACTGTATTTTGCAATAGAATCGGTGAACTTTCAACATTAAAAGTATGTTAACTCGTGTATATTTATTCCATAGATCTTAGGAAATGAGTTCTGTTGACTCTAAACAGTTGCAAACGATAATTGTATATTTTCTCCTTAATTTCATGGATAGTTAACATTTTCTGTACACTCCTTGATATTTTCGTCACGCATCTTCTATTTGTTGAAAATTGACGATAATTGCAGAATGGAGCGAACATCGCGTGTCTTGCTTACGAAAATCAGTACTGCGGTAATCGCCGTGTGCATAACATAAGCATTTCCCATATCCGTTCCTATACAAGCAGCCAAGGCAGACAAATCGAGTTCCAAGGGGTAAATAGTATGCAACTTGTTTGTACTCTATAGTTTGCCCTAAATATTTTCAATTAAATAACTGTGCCATTGTTTGTATATTTAAAATCGATTTTCTCTTTTTTTTATCGCATAATTATTATTCAACATTTTAAGTATTCATTTAAAAAGTTCAAAGTGTCTCCGATTGATTCCCTATTTAAAGTTACAAAAATTATGATTATTTATTGTCCATAGGTTTTCATAAATTCCCATAATTTTATACATCTCACAATTTCCACACATTTTCAGAAATTTCTATGAAATACGTAACTTTCCATAGCCTTTCCTGAATTTCAACAAACCTTCATAAACTTCTTGAAAATTTCCATGAAGTTCCGAAAATTTCATAAATTTCTATCAATTTCATCATTTTGTAAGTAGCACTTTTAGTTTCGTGGCTAATCGTTTTTTAGGAAATGAATTGAATTGTACGTAAACGGAAACATAATTTAAAAATAATCGCGTGCAAAATTGAGCGAGTAAATGGGAAATTTATATTTTATTTTTCGAGAGTGTAAAATTCAACTGCTTTCTTAGACGAAACGCGACAAACCTATTTTGAAGAGGCTCGTTCTATAAATAAAAAATTATAAAAGTAGCAGAAGGCGAAAGGAAGAAATAACAAAGTGTTTTGTCCTAATTACATTTTATGAATTAAAAAGAGTACGATTCCCTCCCCCACCCCACATGAAAAACAGTCCAATTTTCAATGATACTATCAAAATTTCAACAACAGTTGAACTTGTAAATCTAATATTTCATTTCTCCTCAACTACATATATATTAAAAAATATTCAAAAAATATTGATATAAGGCCAGTAGAGAATAATAAACTAACATCAAGTAAAATTTTCAACGAAAAAGTTAATTTTCAACCAAATAGTTGAATTTTCTTACAGGTTCTTATTAAATCAGTTCGTATTACAGCGAAAAAACAGGAAAAAGAGGAAGTTTCCTGAGTCGGAGCAGTATTGCGAAACGAACGTGTTATTTAAATAAACAACACAGGAATTCTAGATCAATCTAAAAATCTATACCTTCCGCCTCCTACAATTCAAAATTACCTTCCTCACCGAGTGAGTCACGTTTACCCGGAAAGCGATATGTCTTAATGGTACATATAATAATTATTATTATCATAATTTATTTATGGGCTGTTCAAAAACTACGTCAGATTGAGGTTTTTTTTTTAATTCGCCTTTTTTCGTAAGTATTTGATCTTTTTTGATTAAAAGCGCAACTGCTTGGTTAAAAATGAATCTGTTTTTGTTGAAGATACAACTATTTTGTTAAAAATTCATGTTTTCTATTTAACTGAACTGTTTTTTATTTAAAATTAAAATCTTTTTTGTTGAAATATCAACTATTACATTTTTCGTTGAGGATTTTTTTTGGGTAAATTCAACTGTTTTTGATTCAAATTAAAATATTTTTCAGGTGCAGGTATCAACTATTATATTTTTCGTTAAAGTTTAATCTTTTTTGTATGAATATTCAGCTATTTGGTTAAAAATTCATCTTTGTAAGTTGAATTTCAACTATTTGGTTAAAAATTCCATAATTTCGTTAAAAATTCGTCTCTTTTTCATGACATTTCGACCCTTTTGTTGTTTATATTGAAGGATCTTAGTTCTCTCCTGCTCTTCTGCTTCTGAAGCACTCTTTTGGATGCTAAACTAAATATTTTGATCCAATAAAATTCCACTTTTAACTTACTTTTATGAGAATATCTTGATATAATAAGATCAAAAATTGAGTTATCTCAAAAAGGGACGAAGCTATTTTTTTCTTTTTGGACTAAAAATGACCCTGAGATATCCCAGAAGTTTAAACAGAAAAAAACCCTGGAGCTGCAAGCTCTTTTGGTTTGAAGTCAGCCAAGACCCACCGCGTATATTTTTCATGATTAAAAAAAGCAGTTTTTGAATTTATGAGATGGAAAACTGGAAAAAACCCGTTTTCTCCCTTCCTACTTAAAAAATGTTTTCTTAATGTTTTTACATCTTCAATATAGAAGTATTTTTGTTCATACATTCTTATTACAGTTAAATTCTTATTTAAACGTTAAAAATTCCTAAAGAATACTTATATAAATATATGTTCTAAAAGAGATTCAAGATCAAAGACAAATACAAATCCGCTATCTGCTTCCCACATTAAGCTAAGGAAATGATTATCAATGCGTAATTACGAGAATGCACTTATCAAGGTGACAAAAATGAAAAGAATGCCGAAAAAAGCAGATTAAATTAATAATTGGACGATAACTTCGAGTGATATATTGCGCAGAGAATGATTATGAGGACAATGTGACCTAGGGTTAGATTGTTGTTCCACTCGAGAGTAGAGCCATTAATAAAACGGTGTGCGCACACTATGTATACATTCAAGAGCGAGAGAGATGAGTAATGAGTAATGAGTGAGAGAGTACAAGAGAGAAAGAGAGAAAAGAGAGAGAGAGACAGGAGAAGGAAGAGCAAGGGCAAGAGAGAGAAGAGTAATTGCACCGCGGCTATGTATCGTGCTCCAGTGCTCTAGTGTACTCAGCTAATGTACTATTTTGCATATGTAGCACATGCACTTCGAGCTCGGGCCACTGTCATTAATCCCATGACACACAGTCATTTTATTCCGCGTGCCATTTGTTGCACTCCTTTCCAAGGCACCTATACAATCACTTATATTCATACACGCATACATCCATTGAAAAATGAAGGCTTTGCTCTAATTGAAGGTGCCAATTATGAACGATCTTTCTTCTCGTATTTCTTTGCTCGCGATTTCATTCGATTTTCATAACGGTGGTTTGGAATCTTTATTTTTAATCACTCAATTTCTGTCCTTCAATAGGAAAGACCGGGGCGAAATGTGCAAAGGGGGCAAATGAGACACCGAATTTTCCCTCGAAATATGTGCTTTTTGTTGCTGTTCTTTTAAAAAATAACAGAAATAATGATATTGCATTACTCGAAAAAAATAATAAAGTGAAAATAAAAATGATTCAAGTTTCAACACCTGGGAGGCGATTTTGTAACATTCTTACATCCCAATTCCCAGTTTCCATTTTCCACTTTTCATCGGTAACTTTTTGAAAATTCATAACACATTTTACAGTTGAAATTTGAAACGTCAATCATTACGAAATTGAATTTTGGACTATTAATTCTTCTCTTTGGGATTGTCAAAAATCATTGGTGATTAGAGTTTTTTACTGAAGAATCAACTTATGACTAGTTTTTCAATTTTATGGCATTATATATTTTGAAAGAAAGCTTAAGATATAATTTTTAATACACGTCTTTTTCATAATCAATTGCAGGATTACAAAAGCCAGCTTTTTTCTGTTCGACTTCGAGACATGGAATTTTTCAAAAGATTTATGATTCTGATTTGGGGCAGGGAATTTCAGTAAAGAAATAAAATCTTGACAATTGGGAATTTCCTAAAGAACTTTACTTTGGACTTCGGGACAGGCATCTATGATGCAAAAAATTCCGCCAAGTAACAAGTTGTCAGTGCAGTGAACATATTTTGTGAAATCAAAGTTTTCCAGGTAATTCTAAAAAATATGTGAATTTGAAAATTTATTAAATTTTCAAAATGACAGACATTTTGAAATTTATAATTATAATTTTCATTTTGGAACAGGGGATTTTCATAGATAATTCCAATTTAGACTTCAGGGAGAAGGAATTTTCTTAAATAATTATTATTTGAATTAGAACAGAGAAATCTTGAAGTGGAATGGGAATTTCGGAAAATAATTTTTATTCTGATTCAGAATTTATAGTTCAAGCGGAAAAATACTAAAAAATCAAATCAACGAAACTAAAATATGTTTGAAGAAAGTAATTTTTGTTTCTGAAACAGCCGACTATATCACTGACTGCATAATCTATAATAATTATCGCTGATTATAATTATTTATATAAAGAAAACTTTTTTTCATAGGTCCTTGAAGTACCTGGTGTCAAGGCCGCTGTACTGACAAAATAATTTTTGACTTTCATATCTTTAAATTAGCCATGTGTTTTCGTGAGTTTCTAATGACATACAAAAATGAAACGTCACGTGGAATTTTTTAGATTTACTAAGAAATGCGAATGAATGATATAAGTTCGAATTCAACTTTTGGAAAAGTATACAAATTTAAAAACAAGTCCTGATATTGATTCCTCTTACTTTTATTTCAATTCATCCTTTTTAATCTTTATAATTTATCGTAAACCGTGACATCAATTATAAAACAACATCTGTGAAAATCAATCCTATTTATAATTAGCGCTATATTCAGACTTCCAACATTTTCATTTCAGCTACATAATATTTGTGTTTTAACGATTTAAATATCTGATTAATTAATAATAATAGTCAAAATAAATTATGGTGCAAATCCCTAATTTAAAGATTTTGCCAAAATCATTGATTTCGTTTTTAAAGATATTTGTAGCTAGATGAAGGTTAAATCTAATTGATTCAGCTATAAATGTTTTTCAGTGATACATGATCTGATTTTCCAGCTCTATAATTTTTTTTTCAAAACTCACTGTTCCAAATCAGAAATCTTTTCAATTATTTAGAAAGCTCTTGAATTCTTCAAAAGCCATTTAAAACCATTCAAGGAAAAAATTAATAATTGACGGTGATAAAATCGGAAAGTGACCGGAGACTTAAAATCCCCGTTTGGGTAGACACCCTGTTTTCGAAGTTCCGCACGATTCCGTTCAAATGACTTCAACCCAAAGGTGTGAACACCAAAATTTTTTTTTTATTTTGTATCTCGGAATTCCGCGATAAGAGTTAATTCTTATAACTATTTTTTGATAAAAAACAAAATCTTCGCCTGGGCCATTTTTGAAAAATCAATTTTCAATGTAAAAACAAATCGAAATACCCAGTTTTTATCAAAAACTAAGCGAGATATGAAAAAATGTTGAAAAAATTCAAAAATTTTCATTGAAAACGTTGCTACAAAAGTACATCTTCAATCATTTTTAATCTCAGTTAGCTTGCTTGAAAAACTTGATTTTTTTATTTGTTTATACATTTTTTGTTTCTTGTTCTCGGAAGAAATGAGATTACATTCCAAGGAACAATTTTGCTTCCTTAACTTTTCAAAATGGTTTTTTATCAAATAGCTGCGGCGAACATTTTGTTTTTATTAAAAAATAGTTTTAAGGCACCCCAGATACAAAATCAAGATAAAAATTCTTGGTATGCGGAAGGTGAAAAATAATTGCATGTTGAATATTATGTTTTAAAGAGAATGTACATCAAACAAATAAAAGGAATGAGATAATAGCATTATTAATTATGAGTTATCATTTTGACGGTGCTAGATTGGAAGATGAGACTTAATTAGGGATTCCGGTCATACAAATCAGATGCCTCCCTTGTCTTCATTTTCTATGGGATCAAGAGAAGTGATCCCGTTAAGTGTTACTCGTTACGACCCCTTTTTCTCACGGTTATAATTATTATTATTTAACCTGAGCAGGTTCATTTAAGTCCTGTAGCGCTGCCATATAACCCATTGTCCTATGCCTTTATTTAAAAACCCCTGGTTAAATAGAGGCTTTTACACGGGTCCTCCTCACTGCTAAAGTATTATTCAAGTCCTTTAGCAAGAGGATATATACTGCTGGAGGACTTCACTTCACTTTCACCTGTGAAAATTTTTCTTTACTAAGATGGACTTAAAATATTGTATAAAGTTAATTACATCCAGTGATAACCCGCGGCTGCATCCGACTTCATTAGAAGTACTCGCATTTGCCTGGCTGTTTGGCCAGGGGAGATGAAAACTACAGAAAACCATCTTCCCGAGTTCAGCCGGTTTTCCAACTGTTGATTTTGAAAGCAGCCATTGGATATACATGAAGCAAATAAAAGGGATGAAAGAATAGCGTTTATAATCATGAGTTATCATTTTGTTAGTGCTAGATTGGAAGATTTGATTGAGACTTAAGTAGGGATTCCGGTTGTACAAATCAGAAGCCTTCCTGTCTTAATTTTCTATGGGATCAAGAGAAGATACGTGCTACCCGTTACGGCCTCTTTCTCACGGTTGCCTTCATTCTAAACTGCTTGTTACCAGGATCGATCGTCCTAAAGCAACTCCCTCGTACCGAAACCTTCAAGGATGCAACCTTATCCTAGTTCAACTCTGCAATCAGAGACAGAACCGTAGTTCGAGCTCCCTCAGCTTCAAAGTCAAATCAAGTCCTTTTACAATGTTACGATATCGAGATACGATTACTTCACTTCTCATATTCCTCATAGGAACGTATTTACGCATCTTCGTATAAAAGATTTCATCTCGAGATGTACCTATATCAGTTTCTTCCAATCAATATCCAGGAAATTGGAAATTTTTTACGGCGGGAAAGGAAAATATTGCATCATTATATCGTGACCCTAGAACCACCAGTGTGGAAATTGCCCAGCTTAGCCTTTTTTAATTAGTGGCTCTTTAGATGCCCCACAAAGGCGGCCTACACTGAAAAGCTCAGCTGGTCCCTCGCTGGGGTCATTTTATCTGAAATGTTCACTCAGAAAAAAGGTTGTCTTTAAATAAAAGCATCGTCCTCTTGCCTGTTTTGTTTTGAAACACGTGACAATCTTTTTTACAGAAACATAATTATTTGGCCGCAAGATTAGATGAAGTTTGTAGCAAAGGTATAATGTTTGCTGCAAAAAAAATCAGTTTTTAGACAAATTAAAATTTTCTTAATCTTGAATTGAAGAGGAAATTCCATTCCTGTCAAGAAGCATCCTTTTGACAGAAGAGGACACTTCTCTGAATTTTTCGAGAATCTTCTATATTGTAGAAATTTGTGGACTTTTGTAGAATATACTTTACCGAATATAGTTCTAAAATTTTTTTAAATGCTCTGAAATATTTTGGAATATTCTAGATTTTTTTGGATTTCTAGAATATTTTTGAATGTTTTATCATGTTCTAGAATGATTGATAAGATATTTAAATCGTCCATATTAGTTAATTAATTAACACAAAACCACACAAAAGCTTTTGCATTTAATAGTATAATTTCTTCAGTATCTGCCAAATCATAAAATATGATAACGTTTAATCAGAATCATCATTGAACATTGGATTCCACATTTTGAAAAATGTTCTTCTTAATAATAAATGTGTATGAGACTCAAGTAAATAACAAATGATTTTAATAAAAAGAAACATTTTGAAAGATGGTTCTCTTTAATTACTTTGCCGAACTAAAACGGAGAAGATTAACGAGCCAAAGTTTTCCTCAGCTTTCCGGAAGGCACTTGGCAGGATATAATGATAGGAAATAATGATAGGACAATCCAAAATGAATGACGTAAATCTTGAAACCTGGAATTCTGAAGGATGGCAGAAAACCCTTCCTACTAATTCATTTAATTATAAGTTTGTTGAATTAGTCGGAAATGCTAGAGCTAATTTTCCTCTGGACCACGAACCCTTTTCCGTCTATCATTCATCCACGAATTGACCCACTTCACACGCAGCTGACAAACCAGCCGTATGACAACCACCTGCTTCTTTTTGCACCCTTTCTACCTTTTCAATATTGTGAAATGTCAGATTGAAATTCGGTCCTCGTGCATAACTATTTCATACCCTGGTGCCAATTTGAATGCTTCACGAAGGAAAAGATTGCTTTTCAACTCTCACGTTAATCGAGTTTTCGATACAGGCTTAGAATGAAAAGTGATGGAATATTTTCTCGGAAACGTTTTTTGTAACTTGTAATGACATAAATATTAAGATTTTCTATCTTATTAAATTTTGCGTTAATCAGGAAAAATCAGGGAATTGTATTGGTCAGGGAAAGTCAGGGATTTTGCAAAAAATGTTGCAAAAGTCAGGAAATTTCTATAAGAGGGACTTTAAATAACTGTCTAGAATAATAAATTCGAAATTTGGAAATTTTATTTTGAAAATGTCTTATTCCGTTTATAAAAAGATTTTGTGGTAGCTTCCTCCTGAGGACTATATTTTTAGTTACACATTTTCTTATTTGGTTGAAAATTCAACCATAGAGAATTAACTTTTTGTTGAAAATTCATATTTTGATGTTCAAAGTTCAACTGAAGTATTTCTTGATTGAAAAATCAAGTATTTTTTGAAAATTCCTCTTTATGGTTTAAAAATTCATCAGTTTTAGAAGAAATTTAATATTTTGTGGATAAAAATTCAACTTTTTTGTTAAAAATTGTTCTTCTTTGGTTGTGGTTTCAGCTATATTTTGTTGCAAATTCGTCTTTTTTAGTTGAATTCAACTGTTTTTGATTAAAAATGAAAATATATTTTCTTGAAAATTCATTCTTTTCTTGTTGAAAATTCATTTCTTTTTACTAAAAATTGAACTATTCCAGTTGAAGATTCATCATTTTAGTTGAAAATTGATCTCTTCGGTTGAATGTTTAACTATTTTATTGAAAATTTATCTTTTTAAATTAAAAATTCAATTACTTGGGTAAAATTTGTACTTCATTGTTAAATTTTTTTTTGTTGAGGGTTCATCCCTAGTTGAAATTTGTTTGTTTAAAATTAACCTTTTCTAACAGAATGCAACTTTTCTATTTTCGGATAAAAATTTATATTTTTTGGTGGAAAATTCGTCGTTTTGGTAGACAACTAATCTTCTTGGTTTGAAATGTCTTCTTTGTCCGTTAAAAATACAACTGTTTGTTTGAAAATGAAATTTTTTGTTAAAAATTCATCTCTTTGGTTGAAAAATTGAATATTTTGTAGAAAGTTTGTTTTATTAAAAATTAATTTCATTACTGAACATTAAACATTTCCATTTTCGGTTGAAAATTTATCTTTTTGAGTTAAACATTCAACTATTTGGCTGAAAATTCATGTATTTTGTTGAAAACTCTTCCTTTTTGGTAAAAAATTAATATTTTTATTTAAAAATTCGTCTTTTTTTGTTTGTTTTAAATTTAATCTTTTTTGTAGTTATTTTGTTGAAAATTCAACTCTTTGGTCGAAAGTGCAACTGATTTTGATTAAAGTTTGATAATGTTTTATTAAAAAATTGATCATTTGGTTGAAAATTCATCTCTGTAAATTGAAAATGCGAACATTTGGTTATAAGCTCAACTATTTTGTTGAAAATTCATCCATTTTGCTGCGAAGTTCAACTATTTAGTTGTAAATTCAACTGTTTGGTTAAAAATTAATTTTTTTTCATTGAAAATTCAACTATTTGGTTGAAAATTTATCTTCCTCGATTAAAAATTCAACTGTTTTGTTGAAAATGCGTTCTTTTATTGAAAGTTCATATTTTATGGTAGAAAAGTCATCTTTTCTAGTTGAAATAAATAAATTTGAAATTTGATAATTCTAATCTTCAATTGTTTTATTCCGTTTTTAAAAGATTATATGTTGAAAATGCTACAAGATTTAAATGCTGGTCTTTGAATATTAATGGTCAGGGAAAATTAAAAATTGGTCCGGGAAAAATCAGCGAATTTTGAAAATGAAGTTTTGCGGCCACATGAGAAAGACAAAAATAAAATTCCGATTTTTATGGAATTTTGTACTTCTAATTCAAATCTTGACAGGAGCATCTAACAGTGAAAAATCTTAACGGATTCATGAAATCATAATTTTTATGTGCGAGCATGCTAAATTGAACCCTTAACGGTCAGACCTCCAAATACACCTTCAGATATTTTTGCCTGAAAAAAACTCATGACTGATGTTGAAACAATACAAAATCGGAAAAAATATCTCCAAAGCCTGAGTGATAATTTAACTATTCGAAAAAAATACTGAAAAAAAGTAGACAATCGGAAAACAATCGGAAAGCCTGTGGTGTGTGAGACACCCCGTGTGACCGTTAGGGGTTAAAATACATTACCACACCTTAATAATCGGAATTTTATTTTTGTATTTCTCAAGAGATTATGCAATACTCACAAGGTTGAATTGCTTCAACTAAGGCTGTTTCAACGCAGAATTAAATAAGTTTTCCAGCGGTTTTTTATAAATATTTTTATCTATATTCTGCACTGTGTGTAAATTATAAGCCTTCGAAATTGTACAATTTCTATTTGAAACGATAGTCATTTCAAATTAATTTTGAAAACGTCTAATAATAAATTGTACAATTTTAAGTTAGGCCTGCTGAAACTTAATTTAAATTATGATTGTAATTTGTTTCGTCTACACTTTACAATTACCTCTTAAAACAAGCCCTGCTCGAAAGAGTTTATTGTACTTACGATATGGTACAGGAAAAAATTACTGAAGTGGAACTCACCTGAAAAAGAAACAAGAAAACATTTTTAACATAAAGCATTGAAGTGGATCGGAAAATAAATCACGATTTAATTTTATAATCACATTATTGCATATTTACCTAACGGGTCTTATAAATGAAAGATTAAATCTTTTTGGTGAAGCATTAAATAAATTGCATCTTATGCGCCAAATATGTGGTTTCCTGTATCCTTCGTGCTGTGCATAACTTGGATTGCTCTTAGCATTTAGCTATTAAAATATTTTATGATCAAGTACCATATAACTTGTAATCAATCGAGCCGTCATCGAAGTACCAAATCAGGTATAAATCTCATCGATTACGTGGCTTTCCGACGGTTTAATGCGCTGATTCATAACGCTCGCGCGGATAAGAGCGCCTATATCCATGTTGTCAATTACCAACAGTAATTTGACAGGACGTCTGAGTCTTATTTACCCAGTCGCGTGTACCTATTCGTCTCGCGATTAAATCCGAAACTAAGCTTACTCGGAAAGGATTAATAATAAAAACAGCATGGAATGAGAAATTCAAAATGTACGTGAGACACTTGAATCTAATGGGAAGCATTAATCAATTTCAAAATTGGTTAAATGAAAAGTGTTACTGAAGGAGGAAGGGGGTCATAATAAATATTAGAAAATTGAGTGCAAATGTTGCAATACAAGTATGGGGCCGTACATAAATTACGTAAAGTTCCCCAGTAGAAAACATTTTTACAAAAAAGTACATAATTTCTACAACTGTAATTTTTTGTTAAAACCTGTACTTTTTTGTAGAAAAATATACAAAATTTAACACAAAAATACAATTCGATACAAAAACCTAATGTTTTCTGATATTTTCTGGTAGAAAAGTAAAAAAAAATTGTAATTTTTTTTCGATTTGGATGTTTGATGTCATGAAAATACTTTTAATTTTACTTAAATTATTGTAGACAATTACAAATCTTTACAAAAAAACACAAGATTTTATAAAAGTTGAAACATTGGAAAACTGTACTGGAAATTATGTTGTAAATACTGATAGTTTATTGTAGTAATGTACAACCCTCATGGAAATTTTTTTACAAAAATGTACAAAAAACTAAAACTATTTTTACAGAAATCTACAAATAAATACAATAAATTAAAAACAAAATTATAGGAAAGTACAACTTTATTCTATTATTTGGAAGTATTTTGTACTTTTTTTGCATTTTATTATATACTGTTGTATTTTATTGTAGTTGTAATTTCCTACAAGAATTTATGAAAAAAGTACAACTACAAGAATTTAGAACTACAATAATCTACATGAATGTACAGGTTTTGCAATCAAAAAGTTGTACTTTTCTGTATTTTGGTTGTAATTTATTGTATATTTTTTTGTAGATTCCTGTAAAAATGGTTTTAGTTTTTGTACTTTTTTGTACAAATTTTTCCACCATGGTTGTTTTTTAAATTCTTGAACCACATACCCCCCTTTGTTAGGATCCGTAAGTCTTGACACCCCCCTCCCCCTTCCCTATTATACATAATTTATTCCAATTAAAATTTTGTTCGTTAAATTATTTAGCGATCAACCAAAAAAAAGTAAATCATTTTCAGTGGTGAGGAGGTTTTTGGTGAAATCTTACTGTTTCTTATGAATTAACAAAGTAGTTCAACTTTCAACCAGGTAGTAGAATTTTCAGCCAAAAAAGATGAATCTTTAATAAAATAGTTGATTCCTTAACCAAAAAAAATTCACTTTCAACAAAAAATTTGAATTTTCAACAAAAAGGATAAAATTCCTACCAAAAGAGATGAATTTCCAAATCAAAATGACGAATTTTTAACAAGAATTGAAATCTTACATTTTCAAACAAATAATTGGATTTTCAAACTTAACAAAAAAACTCTCAACCAAAAAGGGAATAGTCAAATTTTCATAAAAATTTTTTTTTCAATTAAAGAAACGATTTTTCTACAAAACAGTTGAGTTTTTAACCGGAAAAAAAGAATTAAAAAAAAAGTTAATTTTCAATCTAATTGTTTAATTTTTTAGTCAAAAAATTCAATTTTAAACTAAAAAATAAATTTTTGACAAAAGATATTGATATTTCAACGAAAAAATATTTTAAATGAAAAACAGTTGAATTTAACAAATAAAGATGAATTTTCAATAAAAGACTTAATTCCTCAACTAAAACAGATTAATTTTAAACCAAAAAGTTGAATTATTAACCAAAAGGATATTTTCAACCAAAAAGATTAATTTTCTACCAAAAAAGACGAATTTTTAACAAAATACATTAATTTTCTACTAAAAATGATCAAATGTCTAAATTAATTTCCAAGTGAAAACGAAACGAATTTTCAACCTAATAGTTGAATTTTCAGCCAAATTGTTAAATTTTTAGTTAAGAAAATTAAATATAAATCTTAGAAGATTAATTTTGAACAAAAAGTGTGTTAGCTGATATTTAAACCAAATAAGATTTTAATTTGAAATAAAAAAACAGTTGAATTTAATAAATGAAGAAGAATTTTCAGTTTCATTATTAACAAAAAAAAAATAGATTTTCTAACAAAAAAGACCAATTTTTGACAAAACACATAAAGTTTCAACAAGATAGTTACATTTTTAAACAAAAGGATTAATTTTCTAGCAAAAAATACGATTTTTTAATGAAATACATGCATTGTTACTAAAAATCATGAATATTCAATCAAAAATGAAATAGTTACATTTTCAGTTAAAAAAAATTAATTTTTAACAAAAAACGAAACAAATTTTCATCAACATAGTTGCATTTTCAACCAAAGAAATAAATTTTCAACAAAGTAATTCTACTTTCGATTAAATAGTTGAACTTTCTACCAGATTGTTTAATTTTCGAGCCAAAAATACGAAATTTTTACAGAACAATTGAATTTCCAACAAAGAAGTTCATTTCCAACCGAAACAGATTAATTTTTAACCAAACAATATGAAATTTGTACAAAAAGAAATGAATTTTCAAACCAAAAAAAAAGAATCTTCAACAAAGCAGTAAAATTTTTATGAAACACAACTTTTTATAAAAATAAATTACAATCAAATTGTTCAATTTTTAAGCCAAAAAGACGAATTTTCAACAAAACAGTTGAATTTTCAGCCAAAAAGGATGACTTTGAAAAAAATTGTTAAATTTTCAAAAAAAAATATATCATCCATTTCTGTCAAGAAGCATCCTTTTAAAAGAAGAGGACACTTCTCTGAATTGTTCGAGAATCTTCTATATTCTAGAAATTTCTGGAATACAATTCTAAAATGTTTTACATAAAAAAATCTTTGACCTACTATAGATAAATCCCGAAAAAAGAAATGCGAAATTCACGAGTGGATTGATAGTGACCTACAAAACGGAATAATGTGCAATTTTGAGACATATTTTTTTACTTCATGAACAAATGAATACCAATAATAAAAGTTAAGAAAAAAAAGTTAGCTCACTTCTAGCATTTTGTTTAATTTCTATTTTTTTCGTTTCCCCTTTCATGGTAGACACTCCTCAGGTCGTAAAAATCCCCTGAAGATGTGATTATATCTTTAAGAACGTATGTAGCTTTGGCACTAACCAAAATCCGCCTAAAAAAGTTTAAAATTGTAGAAATGGTGCACATTTTTCATGATGAGCGTGAAAATACTATTAAAAGAAACGAAGTAACTGAAAACGCGGTTAAGGTTTTGGAAAATTTAGAATGTCCTCACTTGCAGAAATTTAAATTTACCTGTATATTCCGTAATTTTCAAGATTTTTAATAGAGGGTTTTCAAATTTTAAACATTTTAGACTCGAAGTTCAAACTTTCGAAAATAAGATATTTATAAAATTTTGAATTTAATCGATTAAAAAATTACGATTAAAAAATATTATATAAAGTTTCTGCATTTTGAAGTGTTTAAAATTCAAATATTTCATAAGTACTGGTGTTAGAGAATAAAAAAAAAACTAAAAATCTTAGCATTTTAGAAATTTTTAAGTTAAATCATTTAGCAGTGAATTACGTATATAATCAAAACTAATTAATATTTTCCTCTGTTTCAGGTAAGTTTGACTACACTACTATAAGAAAATTAAATCAGAAATTAGAGTAGGCGCTCGTGAGTAATGATTCATTCTTCAAATATTGGTATTTTTGCCACCCTTTTCAGTTTCCCTAAGCTCACAGAAAATATTTGTTTTACGCTTAGCGAATTTCGGTAAACCTAGACACGGCCTTTTTAATCACTAAATTTCACTAAGTCGCATTCCCCGAGTTGAATATTTGTGCGCATATGATTTTCTTGCTTTAAGAACCATTTTTGAAACTTTTGTTTCATGATTTTTGGGGATATTTCCACATTTTTATACAGAAGAATCTGTATTTAAAGTTTCATAAAACTAATTTTAATTTGATGGGTGAAAATAAAAATCGACAAAAACTTGTCCCGAGAAAATTACCGTCAAACAGGGTAATTTTGGACATGTAGGGTAAATTCGGACATTCCTAAATTGAACCACACGGAGAAAAATGGATGGTCAAAGTTAGAGGGTCAAAATTTAGAGAGCCAGTCCATTCTTCTAGATGGTCTAAAGAGCCTTTCAGAATTTTTTCGACATAGTCAGAGAGACTCTTATTTTATGGCCAGTCTGAGTGTTGTAATAAGGTCAGACTCACTATCAGGGATAATCGAAGTATCCTTTCGGCATGGTCAATACGATCATCTTGTTTTCACTCATTTCGACTATCCACGGAAGAGCAAATGACCCATCGCGGATGGCCAACCTGATTAGTTACCGTTGGCGTGTTTTTTTTTATTTTTTTTTGATGAATAAATGTGTGAGTCAAATGTTATAATGATCAGTTTCGACATCTCTCATGATCGGTTCGACTTTCTATGACGCTTGAGTCGACCGTCCTAGATGACCAAGTCGACACTGTGAGATGATCGATTTGAACCTCTTGTTTTAACCTTCTAGAGATAGTCGCTTTAGCCATCTTCAAGGGCTGTCCTATAGTTGACCCTGCAATATAGTCTGTCTGCACATCTGCATGGCTAAAATGACCTTCCATTTTTCTCCGTGGCAGAATCTAGAACCAGTTAAGGCTTTATTAAGGCTTTAACTGGTTCTAGAGTCCGGTTAAAACCCCCTTAAGTAATTTAGACTATCAATTTAGGAATGTCCGAATTTACCCCACATGGCCAAAATTACTCCGTTTGACGGTACACTTCTATTTTGAATAATATTTTGTTTTAAATGTAAGGATTTCCAAAACACGAGTTATATCCTATACAATACAATATATATACAGTATAATATCCTATATTTAAAGGACCACGCTGCATACGGGCGTAAGTGCCAAAACCCGAATTTTACAGGAGGAACAAAAAACTGTCTAACCTTCATGCAATTAATTTTAAACAGAAAAATACGAAAAAGATTCGAGGTACTGTTAAGTTTTATGGAACCATGAAACGAACATCTTGAAGGAAGCATCCATCTCCGAGAAAGTACAAGAAAAGAGCACTTTAAAAAAAATAAACATGTGCGAGAAATCCCTTGTCAAATATCAACGGGTCCCAAAAAAACTCAAATTTTGACACCTAAAAAGTTACGTATCTGTTTTATTTTTGAATTTAGACAAAAAACTAGAAATTTCTTTCGAGCTATTACTTAATTCTATACCAAACCGTGAAAGAAACATCCTAAAAGAAGCAACCACATCCGAGAAAACCTCTTATCAATGGTGCTGTGCGTCGCCAAAAACAAAAGTATGGACACACAAAGAGTTGCATAAATTTTTTATTTTTTAAATTAATAAAAATACAAAAGAGTGCTTTCAAGCTATTACTTAGATCTATTGAATGGTAAAAAGAACAGGCAAAAAGATGAAATCACTTTATAAACAAAATACCAAATATGGATTTTGACCCATTTCTAAATCGAACTGGACCATAGTCATATATTTGAACCAAATATTGCTAAAGTCGATGTGAAATGTTTAAAATGTTTGATATTGTTCTCGTGTACGATTTCCCTGACCACATTCCTAAGTTCTCAAAAGCCTTTATGCTACCTTTTAAAGCATGGGTGTATGCTTTTCCGGAATGCAGCTTTTATTTATAATTTCTAAGGATAAAAAAGAAGCTAATAATCGTTTGAATAATTTAAATTTCAAGATATGAATAGCTTTTCATGTATCCCGAGATTTGGATTACATTGTTGGTACTCGTATCCAGGGACACATTTTCTTGAGTTTTCAATTAAAATAGCAGTTTTCCATGTTTAAACCATATAACAAATGAATATTGACATGAGATTTTCAATGTACTTATATCAAAAACTGTCAAAAATCCTCTCTGAAAAAATATGTGGAACAAAGGTATTGAAAATCTCGCATTCATTGTTGTTAACTTGTACCTGATTGGTTGCCTACTGCGTCAATATGACTTTAAGTGGCTGTTTTCAGTTTGTTCTTTTGAATTTTCTTGAATTTTCTAAATCGAAATTTCCTAATGAGGAATTTTAATTCTAAAACATTTATTTCTAAGAGAAAGACTTTGAATTTATGAAAAGAATTTTCGTGATGTAAATATTCTTGATTTAACGTCTGGGAATAACAATTTAGAATTTTTAAGGAAAAAACCTTATTTCATCGACTTCTTCCAGACCATTCATTAAAATTATTGTACACAAAAATGACGTTTCGGAATCAGACCGATTCCCTCATCAGATTATCTTTAATATTTCGCAGATAGTCGGTTAATATTTTAAAATATAAATAGTAGGTGAAATCGGGGAAATTTTTCTCTCAAAAAATGTATTAAAATAGTCATTCTCAATATAACTATAGTCCGTCTCAGATGGAGACGGAGGGTGCACACTCTGTCATCTCTATAGATTCAAATTTTGATTTTTTAATTCTTAACTAAACTATTGTATAAATTTTCCAACTACGAATAATCAACATATTAATTAAAATTCTACATATTTTCATCACTAAGGTCCTAATTACTTTAAAATGAGCACTATAGTTATATTGAGAAAGACTATTTTAATACATTTTTTTGAGAGAAAAATTTCCCCGATTTCACCTACTATTTATATTTTAAAATATTAACCGACTATCTGTGAAATATTAAAGATAATCTGATGAGGGAATCGGTCTGATTCCGAAACGTCATTTTTGTGTACAATAATTTTAATAAATGGTCTGGAAGAAGTCGATTAAATAAGGTTTTTTCCTTAACAATTCTAGACTTTAATTTTAAAATGATTTTTCAATGATAAAGGCAACAATATTCTGTTCTTAAAGTTTTGACCAAATGTTTTGAAAATGAGAAAAGGATTCGATTTATAACTCCTCGACCATATTAAATGAGGTTATATATATTTTAATTATAAAGGTTTGTTAATTATTGGAAATAATTCTGTTCTCAACATTTTGTTGCCAGAATATAATTTGTAAACTTTTTCACATATTCAAAAAGATGAGAAAAATGAAATTGATGACAAAAACTTAGAATATCTTAGTTTACGAAATGTATAAACTGTAAATAACTATAACAAAATTGTCGATACCGTTAACCAACAAATTACTGGTAGAGATCAATTTTAAACAAAATGTAAATTTTTGAAGATTTTGAAATAAAATTTTGAAGATTTTTAAGAATTTTGAAGGTGTTATGGTGATCCAATTTTTTACTCAAGACTTAATGGAAAATTTCAATTAATTTTTTTGTTGAAAAAATTATTTAAAGAAAATATTTAAAAAGATTTCAAACAATTTCCTAACATTTCGCAATAGATTTGAGAAGAGTTCGAAGCAAAAATTTTATAAAAAAATTCAAATAAATTTAAGAGATATTTAGAAGTTTTGAAAGGATACAAAAATAATTTTAATAAAAACAAAATGTAGATTTTTTAAGATTTCAGCAAAAAAATTTGGAAGCTTTTCAAGAATTTTGATGATTTCAAAACATTAAAAAATATTTCCAGAATTATAAAAAAAAAATCGGGAAGATTTGAACGCATTTTTGTTTATTTTGCAGAATGTTTTAAAAATTTTAGGAAAAATTCAAATCATTTTATAGATATATCGAAGCTTTCAAAAACTTTAAAAATTATAAAACATTTCGAAAACCTTAAAACATAATGGAGGTTTTTGAACATTTCGAAATAAAATTTTGAAGTTTTTTTAAAGACTTTGAATGGTATCAAGATAAAAAAAAAATTTCTTAAGATTCCTGGGAACATTCAAAGTGAGAATTTTTTAAATTAATTTCAAGTAAATATTTAAAAGGATTATAAATTATTACAAAAGATTTTCAAAGTTGTCAACAATGAATCTGCAAGATTTTAAAACAGTTTTAGGAATAATTTGAGTGAGTTAAAAAGATGTTTAAGAATTTTTTGAAATTTTGAAGAGAAAAAAAAATATTTTACAACTATGAAAGGATTTCCGAACATTCATAATATATTCTTTAATTTTTCCCAAACATCAAAAAGTCGTAAATAAATTTAAAACTGATCAAATTTTTCTTAAAATTTTGTAAAATCCTCCGAAATAAAAAAAATTCTTAGAAATTTTTTAGATACTTTTTCGACATATCTGAAATTTTCAAAAATATTTTAGAATTTTCTCGAAAGACTTAGGACAATTATACTTATATAACCTTAAAGCAAATAAACATAGAAAATTAAAAATAAATAGTCCTTCAATAATTTTATTTTGTATTAAGAATTATTTGTTCCTTCAAGTTATGATTTGCTTAAAATTTTGTTTTATTCTGAACTGACAAACCTTTTTTGGTTGCATGTTCAAACTTTTTTTGAACATTCGTTATTTCGGTTTACAAATTCATCTCTTTTAGTAGAAATTTCATTTTTTTCTATTAAAAATTAATTTAATTGGTTAAACATGCGTAATTATAGATAAAAATTAATCTCTTTGGTTGAAAATGTAACCATTTTTTCTAAAATTTGTCTTTTTTGGCATGAAAAAATTCTTCTTGGTTAAAAATTTATCTTTTTGGTTGCGGATTCAACTATTTTTTTAACATTTTTTTTTAATTTAGCTGTGTTTTATTTAAAATAAACATCTGTTTGGATTGAAATATCAACTATTACATTTTTCGTTTAGAATGCATCCTTTTTGCATGAAAATTCAACTATTTGGTTGAAGATACATTTTTTTGATGAAATTTTGATTTGACATATCTGAATTTTTCAAAAATATCCTTAAGTTTCATCAAGATTCTTAGAAAAATTATATTCATACAAACCTTAAAAACAAATAAACAAACAAACCTGAAAAATAAATAGTTATTCGAAATTTTTATTTTGCATTGAAAATTGTTTTGATTGAAATTAAAGCAATGGACTGTATTTGAACTTTGCATTCTTTTTTCGGACGGATAGTACTGCACTGGGTTGCATTAATGAATTTACCACAATTTATTACATTTAACAAGGCTGACGCCAAAAAGCGCGGTCATTTTATTAAATTAACAGAAATAAATTACAAATGGTTAAAATTACTAATCTTGCTGCCAGCAACAAGCGAACTGAAATCAATGGTATCCGAAAATTGGAAAACGACAGCGAGAGTGTGTAAGTCTGTGAGTGTGTGTATGAGTAATCGAAATAAGACGTGTACGTGTAAATAAGAATATAATGACTAAAGACCGGTTGAAGAAATCGATATTTTGACGTCGCAGTTGATTGAAGAAGAATTCAGCAATTAATTAGAAATACATAATATAAAATAGAATTAATAGAAGCAAGTAAAATTGCATGTAAACCTTGAACAAAAATTATTTTGCCCCTTAAACCGAATAACTAAACGCGCGCGCAGCGCGCGATTAATAATGCTAATTGCAAATAAAATCCGCAATTCATAAATTTTACGAAACTACAAAAACCATACATCTTCACAATGTCATCGTGTCCCAGGTTTTTTCCTAGGTAGGGAGACTTTTTATAAGGTAAATTTAGCATGAAAATATTGTCCGTAAAAACTTATTCGTTCCTGAAAATTTACAGTTTATAGAAAATTAACAATAGGAACCCGTGTAGGAATGGTAACAGGGATCCGACCGGGAGCCGGCCGGATAGCCCCAGTTTAAACCGGGCGCTGGCCGGGGATACCGGCCGGGATCCGGCTAAAAACGTCACGGTAAACTGGTCGGATTCCGGCTTTCATACCGGCCGGGATCCGGTCGGGTAATCCGACCACAGAGCGGTTAAAAAATGTTGCTTCTGGCGAGAAATTGGTAACTTGTTTTGTCTTTTAAGGCTCATCGTAAAGAATACGGTGAACTTTAAATATCAAATCAAGTTAATAAATTCTCGTGAGGAAATTGAAGAAGAGTTTCAATAATTGATGCTAGAATCTGCTAGCAATTGTTTTATTTTGGAAACCACGTGGTGATTTGAGGTTAGGAAGGAAGAAAGGAAAAAAGTGAATACACAACACTATAAACTAATTAAAAATACTAATTATCCACGCAGTAAGTGGGGTTTTCGAACTGATTACTGAAATAAGGTTCATTTTAATTATGGATCGCGGTTTTATTTGCGAACTTCGAGGAGACGACACGTGCATTCTCGTTCGAGGTTCGAAACTGAAACTTACAAGTGTCTACGCCGACGCCAGCGCAGAAGGCGTCAGACATGGCGGTAAATTTGAAAGTGTACAGACTAAAAATTGTCTGAAAATAGAGAAAATTATAAAAATTGTAATAAATCTGCTGTTGCATATTGCAGAATCGATAACAATTTTATTTAATAAGTTAAAACATTTTAAAAAATCAAATCTTTTTTTTTAAGAATTCAAAAAGCTAGTTTCTGTTTTGCTGATCTGATAAATCTTGAAATTATACTTTTCAGATAATAATTCATCTAGTATCCGTAAATACGTCTTTGATAATGTCACGGCTCTTAAAAAATGTGTAATTTCTACAAAAAAAAGTATCCTGACCAGTGCCCGGTCGGCTCCCGACCATGAAATCTAACCAGGG
The DNA here is from genome assembly GCA_932195095.1 of Andricus curvator. NCBI lineage: Eukaryota > Metazoa > Arthropoda > Insecta > Hymenoptera > Cynipidae > Andricus > Andricus curvator. The sequence continues at coordinate 173,543 of CAKNYM010052775.1, forward strand.
TTGTCCCGGCCAGTAACCGGCCGGCTCCCGACTAGGTGATTCGAGAAAAATGTAGCCCGGCCGGCTTCCGACCGGTTCCTGGCCATGAAACCCAAACAGGGGTAGCCCGGCCGGGATCCGACCAGAAAACTTGTTGTAGTAGGGCCAACCGGGGCAATTTCTGCACGGGAAAGTAACCATTAAAAAAAGAATTTATTTTCATTAATATGTTTTCATCATGTCCTACGACCATTTTTTAAGTATTGAATGAAGTTAGCCATTGCCTTAAAAAAAATGATAATACTTAAAATGCTCAACAAAAACAGAAAAATGTAGTTTTGAAAAAATTGATATATTAGATGATGTTATTTGATGTCGACCTGGTAATAAAATTAATTAGAAGATGTTATGATTGTTGGTATACTGGTCCAAAAATGATGGACCAGTATACCAACAATCATAACATCTTCTAATGAAAATTTATATAATTTATTACTGAATGTAAGTACGACGATATTTATTCATAAAATGTGTTAAAATGTATATATAATTGTATCTTTATTCATTCCATCTCGTTTTGACAGCTGGAAATGGTAAATTATCATGTTGTTAAAAAAATACTACAAACATTTTTTAGCTATATTTCTTGATCTTATTCTCTACTATTAACGTTATATTTTAGATGAATTCTAACAGAAAAAATGTGCTTCAACCAGATTTAAAGTCTTTCTATTACCAAAACTTAATAGGTGAATATTGACGATTTTTTTTATTTCCACCTTTAAATGTTTATACTTTAAGTTTCATTTCTATATTGAAAGTGTAAATATATACTAAAACTTCTTCAAATTCAGAAGTAGGGTTCATATAAATTGTCCGCATGGATACATGAAATCGTCTAAGGCTTCTCGTTTGATCACCAAAGTTAAGCAGCGTTTGGTGCAATTAGACTGGGATTGGGGGCCGTTGTACAATATAAAAATTGAAACTACTTATGTGAATGACAAACTCAGTTCTATCAAAAGTAAAAAGGTTGAATATATTTTTTTCGCTAAAAGTATTCCTGTTAAAGTATATCCTAATTTAAAGTGAAGGGAAGGATGCGAAAGTGCAAATTGATTTTATGTAAATTCCATGGTTTCGGGGTTTCGAGTTGGCTATACTTTTGTAGGAAGCCGATAAGGTCGACATTTGAATAGGTAAACGGGGTTGCCAGTATCCGGAAATCCGTGGTCGAGCAATAATTTACTGAAAATTAGGGAGTGTATTGCGAAAGCAGGACGTGGGACCAATTGAATCTATTGAATTCCTCGTAAACTATTTATAAGTCATTATTTATACAAACTAGAAACCAACCATTTTCCAAATATCATCCTACAAAATTTCAAGCAGCAACAATGTACATAGTTTAGATTTAAAAACAATCTGGCATTTAAGATTAATGCAAGTTTCGATGGATAATTGCATTCAAAGTTTCACATTGATGTGCCTAAAAAATATTTTAATGTGAACTTTTACGGCACGTCATGGAAAGTGAGATGAAAAAAAGTTGCATGGAAATAAAAAAAAGAGACATGAAGACAGATATACAAATTAGATTGAGAAACCGCGACGAGGTTAATGAAGGTGTACCTCAGAAATTAGTTGAGCACAGCGTGACTTTCATTATTACCGATCGTTACACTTCTTTTTTTAGGGTTAATTCTGAGATGCAAAATTCACTGTCTCATAACATTTTTAATTACCCGGGTATAAAAAAAGTTCCATTGGTATGAAAAGAACTTCGGGATGTAAATATTCTTAATTTAATGTCTTGAAAACAACAAATTGAAATTTATAAGGAAAAGTCAAATTTTTTCGACTTCTTTCAGACTATTTATAAATAAAATTTGTTTATTTAAATAATTTGTCACAGCTTTTCTTTAAAATGTTTAAAGTATTAGAACAGTTTCCTTTTATTTTTATTTTGAAATTTTTATAAGTGCTGATGGGACTTTCATAGAACAAAAGTATCGAAAAAGTCTCAATTTTGTTTCGTTATTTTGAGCAAGGCTTTTGTAGGCTTAAAGTACCAGACAAGTCCCAATTAACTTTTTTTCAATTTTGGCAAGCCTTTATAATTTGTGTCCCAAAAAATACTGCTGAAATAGGATATTTCAGCACCAAAGTACAGCAAAAATCCCACTTATCTTATTTTTTAAGAAGGACTTCTTTAGCACAAATGTACCAGAAAATTTCCACCTAATTCTTTTTTTTTATAAATCCTAAATAATTTCTGTGATAAGAGTACTAGATAAGTTCCATTTTATTTATTTATTATTTTTAATTTTTACGAGTTCTAATGGGAATCATGTTCCAAAAGAGTACAGCTGAAATAGGACTAAAGTATCAAAAAAGTTCAATAATGTCCCATTTCACCAGGAATTTTTTACGAGAAAAGAACCGGAAAAGTCGGACTTAATTTTTAAAAATTTTTACAAGTCTTAAATCATTCTTAAATTATTTTTAACTCTTTTGGCAGTTTAGTCCTATTTCTGCAGTATTTTTTGGGACATAAATCCCATTAGCACTTGTAAAAATTTCGAAAACAAAAAAATGGAACTGTATTGATGGAAAATGGAACTGGTGGAATTATTTGGTTCTTGTCCAAATTTGAAAAGAATTAAATGTGTCTTTTCTGGTACTTTTGTCCTAAAAAAGGTCCTGCTGAAAAATAATTAAGTGGGACTTTTCTGGTACATTTGTCTCAAAAAATCCCAGCGAAACGAGACTTGTTTTGAATTATTTTAGTTACTTTAGTCCAATTGCATCAGCACTTATTTCGGTCATAAATTCTATCAGCACTTATAAAAATTTCAACAAAAGAATGGAACTTATCTAGTACTTTAAATTTTTTTAAAGAATAAGGTGCAACTTTTCCATTACTTTTGTCCTAAAAAAGTCCTGCCAAAAAAAATGAGTGGTATATTTTCAACCTTTTTGGTATTTTAGTCCTAATTCAACAGTATTTTTTGGACGTAAAATTAACGAACATTTGTAAAATTGTTGAAAAAACTGGAATGTATCTTATTTAGTACTTTTTCTCTAAAATTATTTATTACTTTAAAAAATTTTCAAAGAATAAGGTGGGACTTTTCCCGTACTTTGTCCTGAAAAAAGTCATGCTCAAAAAAAGCAAGTGGCACTTTTTCTTTTTTTTATCCTAAAAGAGTCCTGGTGAAACAGGACATATTCTGATTTTTTTTTGCATCTTAGTCCTAATTCAATAGTACTTTTTCGGACGTCAATATCACAAAAATTTGAAAAAATTGATAAAAAATAAAATGGAACTTTTCTAGTACTCTTGTCATAAGAATTATAAGGTACTGGTAAAATTTTTTAAATAAAATAAAATGAAGCTTTCCTGGTACTTTTGCCATAAAAATGTCATGCTCAAAATAAAAAAATTAATTAAATGGGAATATTTTGATACTTTTGTATCAGTATAATTTGTACAATTTCAAATTGGATACGTCAAGTTAAAAAAAATTTCAATTTATCCAAGATCAAATGGAACTTCTTTTTAATTAAACAATCTTTTCAACATCTTTTGAAAAATTCTGAATCTTCTAGTTATCTATTTTCAAGTTCAACCTAATATTATTTTAAAAGTTCAGAGATTCTGGAAATTATTTTTGTTCCAAATTGAAATGTCCAAAAGTTTTATCTCGAAAACGTTCAAAATTAGACAATTCTTACTTTGAAACTACGAGCATGAAATCCTCAAAATTGTGACAATTTGAAAATTAAATGGTTAAATTAAAGAACAAGATTAAATTAGGTGAAATAAAATAATATCAAGTTTTTTATTTTCAAAGTTAAACTTTGAACTAAAAAAAATATAGCATTTTCAAATTTGAAGTGTATAAAATAGTATAATAAAAACTGCAGGGATGAAAACTAAAAAGTTTTAAATTAGAAAAATTAAAAATTGATCATTCAAAACCTCAGTGTTCAAAATTGAACAATCTGAAAATGGAATCTTTCCGAGTTAGATGAATTCCTACAGAACTATTTTAAAAGTTCGAAAATTAAAAATTGAATTTACAATCAAATTTAAAATGAAATTATGAACTAAAATTGTAGCACTCAAAATTAGACAATTTTCAATTCGAAACATTCTAATGGTTTTTTCATTATTTGAACGTTGAAAATGGTACTATTTAAAGTTCTTCAGAGTTGAAAAATTTAAAAGAAAAATTGAAACTTTCAGTTTCGCTTAATGTTGGAATTTCGTGTCTGAATATTCTTCTACTCTACTAAGAATGGAGAACCTAGAAAATTTGCATTCGAAATTGTAAATGTTAATAGGTGCAAATGGCGTCAATTTACAGTAATAGTTTAAAAGGTCAAACGAAAATAAAACGGCTAAGGCACTTTCGGACTTTTTTTCTATATTTCATACAATTTCCTGAATACATAAGGAAAGAACATTTTCATGTTCACAGCGTGAAAAAGGATTATAAATTTGCAAAAATTCTGTTTATGAAACGCTTACATTTTTTTGTCCCTTTTCGTGTTGGGTATTTGGTATTTTGTCCCGGTATTTCAACGATACTTGTCACTTTTCTGCTTAACGAGGCAGGGACTCTGTTATCGATAACGAGTGTCGTCGTCCTGGTTCGGTGATCCTTGATACGAAGCTCAAAATATTCAGTCAAGCGGTATCAGCCGAAACGATTTTCTTTTGTAAAATATTGAAGATGGAACTATAAAGTTTATGATAAGGCTATTTTCAATATTTTTCAAGAATAAGGTTAATGTGACGAAACTTCATAAATCATCGATCAGGAAATTTTATTTTTCTACTTTTGAATGATATCGCACTCTTAAAAAAAATATATCGACGAAAAAGTACAACGCGTGCTTCAACAGTCTACAGGGACTTCATATACTTTTCATTATATATTTTTATTTTATCAGCTACGATATGGAAAGAAAAATGAACTAAAATGTAGAAGCAATATCAGATTTAGATCGATTTTTTTGTGAGATTATATCAGATTTGTAATTTCTTATCAATCTGATATCATCTTTATTTCCAGTCTTTTGATTTTTTGATTAAAGTTTATTTCCTACTATGTATTTTTTTTATGAGGTAATTTATCTTTGCACTCTGAATAAAATTTTCTTTGGGGCCGTTCAGAAACTACGTCACGCTATTTTTACAACTTTTTCCACCCTCCCTTTCTTCGTCACAGATCATCACGCAAAGCTTGACTACCCCTGGGTGGCATCACAAATACGACCCCCCTTTTTATGTTAGAATTTTTTCTTAGATTTTATTTTATAAGTGCCTAAAATAAAATACAAAACATACACATATAATATTTTAACAGACTTCACAGCCCAACATAGTATTTCTCAAAATAGGGGAAATATAGGGTATTTTTTCACACAAAAATGGAGAATTAGTTTTAATTCTTTTAAATAAAACTAATGTATATATATACGTCATTGTATTCAATATGAAACGTTCAAGATTTCGAGTTGAAATATATTGCATTTTCAACAAAAAAGATTAATTTTGTACTAAGAGAGATGAATTTTGAACGAAAGAGTTCGGCTCTGAGGCTAAAAAGTAGATCTTATTAGAAAACCGTTATTTTTAAACCCGAAAATATGAATTTATAACCAAAAAAGATGATTTTCCAACCCAATAATTGAATTTTCAACAAACAAACAAATTAAGTTGAGACCAAACAGTTGCATTTGCAACCAGTAGTTGAACTCTCAAGCAAAACAGACAAATTTTCAACAAAATAGTTGAATTTTCAACCAAGAAATACGAATTTTCATGAAGATCTTTCCTACCGAAAAGATAAATTTTTAATACAAAGGGACGAATGTTCTATCCAAAATAGTTGATAATTCAACCACAAAATATTTTTATTTTAAATCAAAGATAGAGATAAATTTTAAACCAAAAAAGACTTTTCATTCAACAGAGAGAAAAAATATGGAACAAATTGTTGAATTTTTTAAGCCAAAAAGACGAATTCTCTATAGAACGATTAATGTTTGACCTAAAAATATGCATTTTCAATCTGAAGGGTTAATTTTCAACAAAACATTTGTATTTTCTACCAAAATAATAGAATTTGCAACGCAAAAACATGAATTTTTAACTTGGCAGTTGAATTTTCAAGTCAAAAAGGCAAATTTTCTACAAAACAGTTGAACTTTCTATCTGAAAATACGAATTTTTAACAAAAAAATTAATTTGCAACTAAATAATTGAATTTTTAAGAAGAAAACGATCAGTTTTCAACCAAAAATGGGGTAGTTGAGTTTGCAGTTAAAAAAAAGGATTATTAAAAAAAAAAACGAATTTTCAAGAAAATAGTTAAATGTTTCAACCAAAAAGATCTTTAACTAATAAAATAAATGTTAAATAAATTAGTTCAACTTTCAACCAAGCAGTTAAATTTTCGATTAAGAAGAATTATTTTCTACCGAAAAAGATTAATTATATTTGCGACAAAATATATTAATTTTAAACGAAATAGTTGAATTTTGAACTAAAAACGATCAATTTTCAAATTAAAATGGAATAGTTAAATCTTCAGTTAAGAAGATTCATTTTCAAACAAAGAAAAGGAATTTTTAACATCATAATACAATCTTCAATCAGTAAAGTGAATGTTTAACAAATTAGTTTCATCTTTTACCAAGTAGTTGTATGCTCAACCAAAAAAGATAAATTCTCAATGAAAAATTTAATAGCCGAATGTTCAAACGATCAATTTTTAACAAATTTGGATGAGTGATATTTTCAGTTAAGATAATTAAGTTGAAATGAAATAAACTAATTTTCAAATAATCAGTTAGATCATTCACGAAATAGTAGAATTTTTAACCAAAAGAGATGAATTCTGAACCAATAATATTATAGTAGACTTTGAATTCAAATGAGTTAACTTTCAATGAAAAATAGTTGGATTTTTTTATCAGGTTACATTAATTTAGTTCGCATTTAAGCGAAAAAGCGAGAAAACGCGGAAGTTTCTTGAAAACGGGGGGAAAAATAGGAATTCTTTTAAAAAAGAGAAAAGAAAGGAATAGGGCAAAGAGTATGAAGTCTATGTATTTAGATGCTTTACTTTTAAAATAAAATCACTATTTTTCGTTTGTTCGAGCATTTCAAAATTTTGTTATCCAGATTAGTATTTAACCCCTTCCTCACTACGTCAAAAAGCGTCAAAAGCCTCCCCCCCTGGCAGTGAGACGTGCGTACTTTCTAATCCGTCCCTTATTACCTGCTAATAGAGAAAGACAATTTTTAGTTGGTTGTGATATTGTTTTGATTTATTTGAACATTTTGGGAAGGTCTTCTGGAAAATAAACAATGGAGAATATTAAGTTTGTACATGTGGAGAGGGAAATTATCCGTTGAAGTGCTACATCATAAATCAGAAGGATGATTACGTTTAGCAAACGACAAAGCCATTTAGAAACAATGCCGTAACTTTGTGGTCGGCACAATATCCTGCATCACGAGACAGGTCCAGATGATCCATGTTCCATCTAATACATATATACATATCTATAGTTTCAGACAATCATTGTGAATAGAGGAGATAGAAAACGCTTATCAGTTAATCATCTGTCGCTCAGAAGATTATCCTAATCCTAATGCACATATACTATAATTGAAATTTACGCTGCAGCCAAATCCAATCAATCGATTTTAATTGAACTGTGCACAAATATATTAAATCAGCTGTAAATATGCCTCTTTTTCAGAAGAAATTGATCCATAAACGTATCATGGGGTTAAATTTCAATTTATTAATAAAAATGTACTATTTTTAACATGCAGACACATCGACACCCACAACGAATTGATCTATTTCGATTAATCTTTGCATAAATATAGTAAATAAGGTGTACATTAGGGCTTATCGAAAAAAATAAATGTTAATCTTTCCTTTTCCGGGTGCCTGAAAAGTTTCTACACTGTTAGAAATGTTTGGAAAATTCAGTAACGAAATTCAGTAACTTTAATAGTGAATTTACTAAATTTTTTTAAAATTCAGAGACGCTATCTGAAAATTACAAATAGCTTCCTCAAATTCCTAAATGATAACAGAAATATAAGTTATTTTGACCAAAAGAAGTGCGGAGTTAGCAACTGCGCACTCCTCGCTTCTCGATCGCGTTCGAAGCGGATAAAGCATGGTGGTTGTGGTCATGGGCGGCAATGCACTACAAAAGGTTGTGTTGAATTGTAACGATGCAGTAAACCTATTTTTTCCGAAATTGAATGCTCTCAAGCGTGAAAACGATTCGAAATTTGCACGAGAAGAAGAAACTGAAAAAAGTGTTTAAATCGCGAGTAGAAGCAACGAACTAGAAGTTCAGTTGACGAGCGAATTATCTTTTGCAAAAAAATAGTTACAACATACTGCGATTATATGACTCGTAAATGAACTTTTAAAAAAGGCACATCAGAGTCGGTTGTTTACGTCAAATGACGCTCTCTTGGCTAGATAGGATATATATGTAATTTTAAGTCGTTCCATTGATTCGTTAATTTTAGTAAAAATTTGCAGTCTATATTTGTCTTAACAATATAAATTATAGTAAGACTATATGTTAGCGAAGTTTATATGTAAATGACTACGTATGTCTCTATGTTATATATAATATATATACTTAATGAATCAAATGTGTTTATATTAACTTCACTCATATTTTCTTACTATTTATATTGTCAGGTCAAATATAGACTGCATATTTTATACTAAAAGTAGGTAATGAAATGAAAAAAGTTTTTAATCCCTTGAAATTTTTAGTTACAGTAACTGAAAATTACTAAATTTTAACAGAATTTTCTAAAACATGTTACTAAAGCTTTATGGAGTTAGGGAAACATGGGGCAAAATGACGACAGGGGCAAAACGGGACAATGATTATATTTCCTCTGTGGTGTAACGCCATCTACTGGAAATTGTAGGAACTTCGTTTTGAGTCGTTCCCGAGATTTCTCATGTCAATTTGTTATAATTTTTTTGTTATTTTCCAAGTTATGAGACGCATGGATCATTCTCGTGCCCAGTTATAATTTTGACTGATTTTCAACTACACGTAAGTAATACAAATGTTTGTTTAATTAAAATCGCTTCAGCACCATTCCATTGTATACTTAACAGCCCTTCTTTTACGTTGAGGCGTTTTTGATTGCGAGTATTATCGCGATTTTCGGGAGTCATATTCGAAAAAGTACTTTGGGGGCAGAATGGGCAGGGGCAAAACGGGACACCGCGCGAGATGTAGTAGAGCGCACATTGCTTTCGATTTCTGCTGAATACAGTCGCTCCAATGCAGTTCGTGCGACAATTGGGCTCATCAGTCTTGCGCAGGTTTCGAGAGTGAGGGCGAAGACGAAATTCATGTCTGCGTATTTTGTAAGGCCTGGTCATGGTAATTTTTATATAAAGAATGGACAGTAAAACTTGTTACAACAAGTTCTTGTAACTCTACTACTTATTTGTTTAGTCTTTTTAAATTATTTTCGTTCATAATACAATTCATTTTTTATTTAACAAACCGTCCCGTTTTGCCCCATGTAAGGTGCAAAATTGGACAAGAAACTATTTATCAAAAATCAATAAAAAAAAATGGAACATGGCATTTTTTCAATGCGAAATTTTTTTTCCGTACATTATTAGTTGTTTAAGGCACCTATATTGTTGAATGCGGAAAAAAAGTTTGTAGTATGAGAAAAAAAATCTTAAAGCAGAATCGTCCCGTTTTGCCCCATGTTCCCCTGCCGTTGCTGACATTTCTGTTTCTGTTTAAGAAAACTTAGAGAGGGTTTCTGCATAAAGCTTTAGTGACGCGTCTCTGAAAATTCCTACAGAAATTTCTAACAGTGTATTAAGCGCCAAAATGACACCCAGAAAATTTAGGCAAAAAAACAAAAATTCTCTTAGTTCGTACAACGCGGTCAATGGTCAAAATCACAAAAAATTGTATTTTTCTCGATATTTTTAAGCAAATAATTTTTTGTTGTGATTCTGGTGAACGCTGTATCGTGTATCAGTCACATACCTATGTGGCCTATGGCCTATGTGGATCATTCCTGCGTAGGAAAAACTCTACTGTCGATCACAATTTTATTGCAATCTTGTCAGAAAAAATTATTACTGTACGTGAATTTTTGATTATTAATAAAAAAATGAATGAATTATTTCATTGAATTAGTTAAGTAAATAATGCTTTTCGGTTGATACAAAAAAAATATAAAAAAATTTGGCGGGCCTACAATTGTCTATAAATAATAAATATAAGTGTGTCAACATAAGAATAATAATAATGAATTATTATATCACAAGACCGTCAAATTGGTTTATTCCTCTGAAATATTAATTTATTTTTTCTTATCAACCAAAAGAAAGATTTATTAAACTAATTCATTGAACTAATTTCACAACTTTGCTTACCATGGATATAAATAAATAAAATATTAAAATTCAGGCAGGTACTTGGCGGAGTTTTTTCACACTTAGTGCTTTTATTGGGATATTATACATTTAAAATTAATATAAATCCGATATTTGTCAAAATTGTAACGATATGGATGCTATCAATATGTCTAGAACAAATTATAGAAATGTCGTTGATTATCTCCAAGGACGCAGCAGTGCATTTATCATTATTAATTGCAGATTGATAAATTATTGTTGTCAATGTCACGTAGTTTATTATCAATATTATTAATTTAATGGAAAGTGAAACAGATGGAGGAATGTATATCTCAGAATTTTTGACGCAGGTCAATTACACATTCATATGTAATTGTAGTTTATTGCGATGCAATGTAACTCATTGTAAACCAAAGTAATTAAACAATTTACAATTTAAGTTTAAAAAAATTATTTTAACATATGTTTAATTTAGAATTTAAATACCTATTTGAAATTAAAGTGTTCAAATTTACACAAAGAACAATTTTACTTGTGAAAAATTGAATAATTTTAAATATTTAAAAATGAATTATTTAACATATTAGATCAATCAAGATTGTATGTCATGATGAAATCTTGGAATTGAACGAATTAAACATTTGAAACTAAACCACATGAATCTCGAAATGAAACCAAAATTTGTAATTTAAAACATTTTGCATTTTGCAAACCTGAAGCATCAGAGGCCGTTTAAAAAATATATAACGCTTTTTCCTCACAATTGTGACCCTCTCCCTCCTCCGGCCCTTACGTAACAATTTTTGTATAGTAAGTGTGTATAATTTTAACTTTAGCGTAACGCTGGAGGTACCCCCCCCCCCCAAGCGTTATATATTTTTTGAACAGCCCCTCATGAAACGTATAAAATTGTACGATTTCATTTTAAAGCCTTATTGGAAAAATAACAATTTCATATTGTAGTAAAAATTAAACAATTTTCTATTAAAATTTGGAACATTTACAAATAAATATAGTCTCATTGAAAATTCTTTAAGATCATGAAAGTTTGGAAAGTGAAAGATTAAAATTTTTAAATATCTAAATTGAAGTATTTAAAATGATAAGAATTTGACATTTCAAATTTTTAAATTGCAACGTCTTTCAAAGTTGAACCATCAAAAACTGAAAATTTGTTATTTTCATGGAATACAAATTTAAACAGAAAACTGTTCAATATAATGACTAACATGTAAACAAGTTCGAGTTTTCAATTGGATGTTTTTAACAAATAAGAACAATTTTTCAATAAGTAGCTTCTAACAAAATTTGAAACTTATTCAGAACCATTTAAAAATGGCAACATTTTAAATTAATTGAACTATTTCAAATTGTAGTGTCCAAAATTTTAAATAAATTTGGAAATTGAAATATTGAACATCAAAACATGTTGACCTCTCAGAGTATTCAGAATTCTAAAATTTAGAGCTTAGGGCGTGTGATTTCAAATAGCATGCATCGAATATTATAATTAGAAAATTAAAAATAAAGAAAGCATTTTAAATTAGAATACTTGGATTTCAAACGTTAAAAATTTATATGAACTGAACAATGTATAAAGTTGTGAAATTCGAAATTGAAGTTTTGAAATAAAAATGTTCAAAATTAAAACATTTCAAACTGGAAGCATTTATTAACTGCAAGCAGTTCATACTTGAATACTTTTGTAACGGAATCATATGAACAAGTGTAGACCCGTTTAAATAAGAATCATCATTTAAGAATTTCCTAGTTTGAAATTCAAATGTTTAAAGCTATACAATTTTTATTATATGTAATTATTTTTTGGTCCAAAATAAATTTTAAGCGTTCACAGTTTTTCAATTGTAAATTAGAAGATGATCACTGATAATAGGTTAAAAATTGAAAAAGGTAAAATTTTGAATAATTTAAGGGCGTGTGACGATTTATTGAGTAAACAATTATTACATGTTATTATATTCGGAATATTCATAATTAGGAAACTTATTTTATTGTGCTGAAATTTTGGAAAATGGTTCAAAATATATAAAGGTACGTCTGGCTGGCCCATTTGAGTTTTTATTTTGTTTAAATAATGTAAATTATTTAAACAAAAGACATATGTGTCAGACAGACGTGCCCTTATATATTTTAAACCATTTCTCGGAATTTCAACACAAAATTAAGATATTTCAAATTATAAAGCCGCAGAATATATATATATATAAACCATCTAATGGATCACGTGAAACTATAGTACATTCTCTTAAAATTTAACAATGTTTTAATTTAAAACAACAATAATTTCGAATGGATTTGTAAATTTCTTGATGCTACATGTAGCAATATTAAGTGAGACACATTCAAAGGTGAAATTCAGATTTGTATTAAAAAATTTGCTTAATATCTAAGCTCGCTAGATATCCCTTAAAATTGAGCTTAACATCTTTAAAAATCCTCCAACATTCTTTGAAATCCCTTGAAAATTTCGAAATCTCTTGAAATAATTTAAAATCTGTTATTTAGAAACTTAGGATAGAACCTAATAAAAACGACATCTTCCAGACTAATAGACTAATACTATTAGTCTGGAAGATGTCGTTTTTATTAGGTTCTATCCTAAGTTTCTAAATTATAAATTTCCCAGACGTAAAAAAAGAAAATTTTATTCTACCTATATATTAAAATCTGTTAAAATAACTTAAAATCTTTTAAAATTCAGTAAATCCTTTGAAATAATTGGAGGTCCTATAAAAACTCTTAGATCTTGTGAAGCTCTTTAAAAACCCTTGAAATCCTACAAAATTCTATAATATTTCTCGAAATTGGCGAAATCCGCAGAAATTCCGGGGAATAAAATTTATTTTATTTCCAAAAGTTCTCTAGAAATCGTTCAAATCCATTAAAATCCATTGAGTTCTTTGAAAATCGTAATAATCCATTAAAATAAGTAGAAATCATTTAAAATACTTTCAATTCGAATGAAATGAAACTTACTTATTAAAGTTTTCGAAAGTAGACCATTCAAATCCCTAGAAATCTTTAAAAATTGGAAGATTCAATTAAATCGTTTCAATCCTGTTATATTTCAATCTGTAAAAATTCACTGAGGACTATTCACTGAAATTTCAGTAGTTTTTACTAATTTCCCTGTAGAGAAGTTACTGAAGTTCCAGTAAACCATGTTTTACTAATCAATAAGTAAAAATTTACTGAATGACCAGTGAAAATCCTTACTGATTTGGTTCAGTGACACACCTATCACTAATTCAATTGTAGCGAGAAAAAACTTGAAATTTTATTTTATTTATTTTACAAATTTCTCCAGAAATCCCTTAAAATCGACCTTGAAAGATTTGGGAAGCCTACAAAATTCTTTGAAATCCCTGGAAGTTTTTGAAATTCTTGAAAGCTTTTTAAATAGCTCAAGAATTTTGAAATTTGAAATCTCTCGAAATCTTTGGAAATGCTACAAAATTTTGTACATTCCTTTACATTTTTTCAATCTCTTGAAATTCTTTGGAATCATTTAAAATCTATAAATATACAGTCTTAAAAATACATTAAAGTAAGTAGAAATCATTTTAAATCACTCGAAAATCAATTAAATTAAACTTATTCACTAAATTTCTCTTTTAAAAAATCGTCCAAATCCCTGGAAATATTCGAATCCCTTGAAACCTTTATTTAAGTTATTGGAGATTCAATAAAATCCTTTAAATCTTATGAAATTCTTTGAAATATCTTAAATTCCTTTGAAATGTTTGGAATCGCTAGGAATTCTTTGAAATTTTATTCATTTTGATTTATTTCCAAAAGTTGTCTAGAAATAGCTTAAAATCGAGCTTTAATCTTTGGAAATCTTAAAAAAATCTTTGAAAGCCAGTGACATTTTTTTGCATTTTTTTGCATTTGCGCATTGAGTATTTTAGTATGACGTCACGATCATGATAGGATAGTTGGAAATGTCAACAAAAATCTTTGAAGTTCCTTGAAATCCTTTAAATTCTTGGAGATACAATAAAATCCTTTAAATCTGGTGAAATTCCTTGAAATACCTTAGAATCCTTTGAAATGTTGGAATCGCTACGAATTCTTTGAAATTTTATTTTATGGTTGTGATTTTCGTCACTTCTTTTATGAAAAGACTTCGAGCCATGAAAGTGAAGAAAGTAATTAGAACCTTTTATAAGAAACCTTTGAGTTGAAAATACATTTATAAAATATATGAAACTTAATTAGGTGTCTTAATCATGTTTAACAAGTATTCGTAATTAAGAGGAAAAAATAGTCTCAGCGAAAAGAGAAGAAGACTCATAATACCAGGAACGATTTAATGTATAGTGCTGGCGTAATCAATTGAGTTATATATCATAATAAGAAATGATGGGGGCAGCGAGTGCTGGTAAAAGTGGCGAAAATTCATTTTAACACGAGGATACTTCCAGGTCTCTTTCCTCCCGCTCGTTTATCGCCATTGCTTTGCAGACTTTTATTACGCTGAGATAAATAAGTTAAATCTGCATCATGGAGTTATGAGCAAAAAACACGCAACTTCTCACCCAGATATCATTGCACATACCCATTTTTTACTTTTAAATTATAATTTGGGAAAAATTATTTTAAAAGGGTTTTTATTTATTATATAAACGATAAACGACAAAGTCTTTGATATAAAAAAACTCTAGAAAAATATTTCTCTCGAAAAAATGCAGACTTTTATCACGCTGAGATAAATAAGTTAAATCTGCATCATGGAGTCACGAGCAAAAAACACGCAACTTCTCACCCAGATATCATTGCACATACCCATTTTTTACTTTCAAAGTATAATTCGGGAAAAATTATTTCAAAAGGGTTTTTGTTTATTAAATAAACGATAAACGACAAAGTCTTTAATATAAAAAAAAACTCTAGGAAAATATTTCTCTAAAAAAAATGCAGACTTTTATTACGCGGAGCTAAGTTAAATATGCATCATAGAGTCAGGAGGACAAATATGCAGCTTCTCATCCAGATTCCATTCCAAATGTCCATTTTTTACCTTCAAAGTATAATTCGGGAAAAATTATTTTAAAAGGGTTTTTATTTCTTAAATAAGCGATAAACGACAAAGTCTTCAATATAAAAAAAAACCTAAGAAAATATTTCTTCCAGAAATATGCAGGAACTTTACTTATTTTAAACGAGCAGTGAATGTATGCGCGCGAATCGCACGTTCAAGTTTCTGTATTTTTATTTCCTAACATTGAAAATATAAATAATTTAAAAAGGCCGGCGGGTGCCATGTTCAGGATTGGCTTGCTAATAAAATGTTTTTTTGTATTTGGTAAAATGAGTTTTTTGCCAATTTTACCAATTCCATTTTACACAATAAATTAAATTTTATTTCGAGGGATTTCTATGGATTTCAGCTATTCAAGGAGAGAATATTAATATTTGTAGACCTTCCATTTTTTAAAAAGATTTTGGGGGTATTACAAATTGCAATGGATTTTAACAGATTTTAATAGATTTAAAAATATTTTCAAAGGAATCGCTATTTTTCTTTACTTTCGTATGAGATTATGAGTGGTCGAAAATAAATATTCCCTTTATGGTTTCTTCACTTTTTACAATAATTCCTACCATACTTTTGTATTATTTATTTCAATGCTGATTATGATAGAGCGGATTAGTGCCACCGTGAAGTTAGCTAGCGAGCTTCGCTCGTCTCTCACGCGCGGAAAACCTCCCCGGTTAGACCATTAGTTCTTGATAATTTTTGAATTAAAAGCGTTTGAAATTCTATGAAAATGTATGAAATGATTTTTAATTGAAAACGTCCTTATTCCAAATATTTTAGATTATGTAAAATTTGAAAAAAGGATAATATTTCGAATGGAATGAATTGAACTTGTATCATTTCTGAAAATTTTGGATCATTTAATTAGATAATTTTAAATTGAAAAATTTTTTAACAGAAGCTTTCAAAATTCAAAACTATCAAACTAAAATTTTTTCATTTGGAAAATTTCATTAGGAAGAAGTTGAAATTGTATCATTTCTAATTCAAAGCGTTAGAAATTGAACAATTTTATTTTGAATTCAAGATCCTCGAAATGGAATCATTTCAGATTAAAATATCAAAAATAGGACAATATCAAAACGTTAAAAATTAAATATTTTCCGACTAGAATTTTGAAAAATAGATCATTTAAAATTCAAAGGAATGAAAATTGTATGATTTCTAATTAAAAGCATTCAAACTTGAAAACTTTTTAATTTTAATTAATATAAATTCGAAGGGATTAAGAATCTGACAATTTGAAATTAGAAACTAAATTGAATGTTTTAAAGTCAACCCAACAAGAAAATCCAACTATATTTTTGGGTAAAAGTTCATTTTTTCATTGAAAAGGCTACTATTATATTTTTGATTCGGAATTCATTTCGTTTTGTTGAAAATTCTATTATTTGGTTGACAATTTAATTATTTTGTTGACAATGTAACTATATTGTTAAAAAGTCATATTTTCTATCAAAAATTTAACTAAATTGTTAAAAATTCATTTTTTTAGTTGAAGGTTCATCTCTTTAGTTGAAAATTTAACTATTTTGATGAAAATTCGTTTCATGTTTGGTTGATAATAAATTCTTCAAACTGACAATTAAACTATTCCATTTTTGGTTAAAAATGTATCTTTTGTAGTTGAAAATTCAACTATTTGGTTAAAAACTTATCCTTTTTAGTTGAAAGTTCAACTTTTTGGCTGAAAATTCTTCTTTCTTGGTAGAAATTAAATTTTCTGGGTTAAAAATGTATCCTTTTTGGTTAAAAATGCAATTGTTTGTCAAAGTATCAACTGTTACATGCTTCGTTGAGAATTCATCTTTTTTGGTTGGAAAGTCGACTATTTGATTTAAAGTTGAAATTCTCTTTGCAAAAAATTAATTTTTTTATCAAGGGCTCATGATTACAGTTGAAAATCAAAATATTTGCTTTTAAGTGAACTTTTATGTTAAAAAATCTACTATTTTGTAGAAAAGTCATCTTTTCGGCTTGAAAATTCAACAATTTGGTAGAAAATTAAATTATTTGGTTGAAAATTAAACTTTTTGTGTTGAGAATTCAACTTTTTTGTCAATAATTCGTCTTTTTGACTTTAAAATTAAATAATTTTGTTAAACATTCATGTATTTTTTACAAAATTCGTCTTTTTAGGTACAACATTAATCTTCTTGGTCGGAAATTCATTTTTTTGATTGAAAATTTAACAACTTTGTTAAAAAATCATTTTTTTTTGGTTAAGAATTATTTTTTCATCTGAAAATTTAACTATTCCACGTTTGGTTCAAACTTTATCCTGTATATTGGATGAGTTGGAAATTCGTTTTTTCATAGAACATTCATCTTCTTGGTCAAAAATTCATCTTCTTGGTTGAAAATTTAACAATTCGTTTTTTTTTTTAGTTCAAAGTTGTTTCCTTTATCAGAGCTTTTATCTGAAAATTTAGCTATGCCATTTTTTGTTGAAATTTTATCCTGTATATAAGTTCAAAATTCTACTATTTGGTAGAAAATGTATGTGTTTTGTTAAAAAGTTGTCCTTTTGAGTAAGAAATTAATCATTTTTGTTGAAAATTCAACTATTTGGTAGAAATTTCATATATTTTGTTAAAAAGCCATCTTTTTTGGGTAGGAAATTATTCTTATTTGTTGAAAGTTAAACTTTTTGGTTGAGAATTCAACTATCTTATTAAAAATTTATCTTTCTTGATTGAAAATAATCTTTTTTGTTAAAAATTCATCTTTTTCGATTTTAAATTCCACTGTTTCCTGAAACATTCGACTTTTTAGCTTAGAAACGTTACACTTTTGTTAAAAATTCATGTTTCAAAATTCAACTGTCTTCTAGATAATTTGTCTTTTTGTTTTTAAAATTTAAATATTTGATTGAATTCTAATCTTTTTTGTTCAAAAAGTCGACGAGTTGATTGAAAATGCATCTTTGTATGCTGAAATTTCAACTATTTGGTTAGAAATTCAACTATTGTGTTAAAAAGCCAATCATTTTTGGAAAATTTAACTATTTTGTTAAAGTCATCATTTTTTGTCGAAAATTCAACTATGCTGTTAAGAATTCATCATTTTGGATTGAAAATTCATCATTGATGGTAGAAAAGTCGTCCTTCTGGGTTGAAAATTTACCTTTCTTGGTTGAAAAGTAATTTTTTTGTTAAAAATTCAACTGTTTTTGGAGAAATTCATCTTTTTGGCTTGACAATTTTACTGTTTGGTTAAATCTTTAACTATTTTTTGGAAAACTCGTCTCTTTTAATGAAAGGTTCATCTATTAAGTTGTTCATGCAACTGTTTGTTTCATTTTTTTTTAATTCGTCTTTTTGTTTTGAAAATTCATCTTAGGAATTTAAAGTGTTTCATATTGAATTCAATATGTTATATACATTAATTTTATTTAAAAGAATCTATGAACGTGACATCCATCTTTACCCAACGGCTACTTTACTATCGGGGGAGGGGAGCAGGTCAAAAAAGCTCAAAATTGGTAACGTAGTTTGTGGATGGCCCATAACTGGAAAAATGTACCATGTGACAAGAAAGTAGCTCGGGGCCGCCAGGCCTTCAAAAACAGTATCCTTTCGTCGCCAGGTCCCACCAGGCCTCGACTACACCACTGGATTTGGGTGAAATGGATGTTATATTACAAGTATTACATCTGTTTTACAATGCTCCATTTACGTAGCGGTAACGCAGCGAGACACGGTGACCACGTTACATATGTATATTATAGTGAGATAATAGAGATATATAATTTTGCTGTCCCTATGAAACGCCAGTTTCTGAGTCTCGTTTAATGTACAGGAAAATACCTGTCACAGGTTTCTATAACGTTGCATGTACCTCGGCAATTTCACTGTCCATAGCCGTAATTTACATTCCGCTTTCCATTCTGAATTGTACTGTTCCAAATCTCTGTTGTCAATTTACAATAAATTTATTTAGAAAATTAATTTCCATGTCGTAATGTAGCTTTACACAGTATGAACGCTAGTGAGGAAAAACCTGGAAATCAGGAAATTTTGTGTCAGGGAAAGTCAGCGATTTTGAAAAAAAATTGCAAAAGTCAGGGAATTTCTGTAAAAAGCACTTTAAGTAACCGTTAGGAATAATCATAGATACTAAACGGACACTTTTAGTCACTTTTTTGCTCAAATCACTCTTGAGTCACTTTTTGGAGATAAAGTAACTGAAGGATGACAGTGCAGAACTAAATAACCAAAAAAATCGGAATATTTCAGGAGAACGAAAAATCAATCTGTAAAATCGAAATCATCATTTATGGATAAGGAAGAAGTCCACTTCCAAGATGATGTGTTACTGATTTAAGCACACAAAAAATTGATTCGAAACAGTTATACATTTCGAGGAAACCGATATATCAGCTAACAACCTGAAAGTGATACTGCGACCGCAAATTGCAACAGGCTAGGCTGCGGATTTTTGATACAAACAAATTGACCCGTCGGGTGCAATAACCAGCCCGACGCTCGAAAACGCGTAAAAGTACTGTCGGATTGTCCTAAAAAAATAAAATTTTCAAAATCGAAAAATCAATTTTTTGAAAATGTAGAATTGTGGAGAATAAGGAAATTAAACTTTTTCCTGTTAGAATTTTTTTTGCCAAACGTTTATTTTTAATAATGAAAACGAAATATTGAAAAAAATGTCTCCCTGATTTAATTAAGTTTTAAAACTTGAATCGTTCTAACTCGGCCAAATATTATGGAAATGAGTTTATATTTGCAGGACATGTTTAAAATACTCTAGCGATTCCCAGGAAATCATGAAAAAGTTAACAATCGCTTATTGTTTACTAATGATTAATTGCAAAATGAGGTAAATCGATAATTGTGTTTTCTTGGTTTCGCCGGTAAAAAGTATCTAGGTAACTTCGACTTTTAAACAACTTCCAGTGAGTGATTTGTTCAGCAATGTTGAATGAAGTTTTTTGGAAAATCTCATATCGATTCGTTAAAAATTTACTGAGATATTCAGATTTGGAAAAAGCACTCGACGTCTGCCCGCGCTGTTAGCTAATGCGTCGCGAGGACTGCTCTGTCAGACAGCGTTCTCGAAGTTCAGTTTGGATTTTTTGGTAATGTTTTGGAAGGAGGTAGGATAGAAATTAGTATATTTTAATATATGTGTAATAACAGAAAAAGTTATTTTATAGGCTATTGCGTAATCCTCGCGTGCACGATGTTGATGTTTACTAGGCAATGAACTGAAAACAGAATAGAAAGATTTGCAAAACAATAAATTTCGCTTTAAAATAAAATAGATCATTGTAGTTTTCACTAAAAAGTCTTCACCTCGTGCAACATTATTTTATTACAGTTAAAGTAATAATTAAAATTAAGTTTCCAAATTTAATTGTCACATTTTTGTTATTTTTTCACATTTTGATTGAATTTAAGTCAAGTCCAATTTTAGGTGTGTATAGTATAAACTTTCTGAATAATTCAGGAGATTTGCTGTAAATTGAGATACACAGATCTCTAATGTAATATACATTTAAAAAATTAAAATTTTCAATTTAGATTTCTGGTCAGGAGTGAACGCTGATGTGAAACGGATCTATGTGTCGTTCTTGCATAGTGCTCCTTAATTAGTCTTAAATGTAAAAAATAATCTACCAATTGAAAATAAATATTTGCAATCCATGTCTGAAAATATAAAGCGTCTGGAAAAAAAACGTTCTCTAAAGAATGAGTTTTCCAAAAATACAGTATTTTTTATAGTTGCTTGATAGAGCAATCCTCGCGACGCATTAGCTAACAGTGCGGGCAGACATCGAGTGCTTTTTCCAAATCTGCATATCTCAGTAAATTTTTAACGAATCGATATGAGATTTCCCAAAAAACTTCATTCAATTTTGCTGAAAAAATCACTCACTGGAAGTTTGTTTGAAAGTCGAAGTTACCTAGATACTTTTTACCGGCGAAACCAAGAAAGCACAATTATCGATTGACCTCATTTTGCAATTAAACATTAGTAAACAATAAGCGATTGTTAACTTTTTCATGATTTCCTAGGCATCGCTAGAGTATTTTGAATATGTCCTGCAAATATGAACTCATTTCAATAATATTTGGCCGAGTTAGAACGATTTATGTTTTGAAAATTAATTAACTCAGGGACATTTTTTTCAATATTTCGTTTTCATTATTAAAAGTAAACGTTTGGCCAAAAAATTTTTATAGGAAAAAGTTTAATTTCCTTATTCTCTACATTCCTACATTTTCAAAAAATGGATTTTTCGATTTCGAATTTTTTTTTTGTTGAGACGATCAGACAATACTTTTACACGTTTTCGAGCATCGGGCTCGTTATTGCATCCGGCGGCTGAATTATTCTGTTCCGAGGAAATGAAAACTTAGCGTGACGGTATCGCACTGAGATAGACGATTATTCGGTGAAAGGATTATAAAAAGAAAAAATGGTTTTTATTTTCAATAAACGACAATAATTAAAAAAATATATCGTGAAGGAAAGAAAGAAATTATTACTACCCTAAAATTCCACTCTAAAATTTAAACTAAAATTTAAAATACATTTTTTTATTACTGTATTAAAAATGAGAATTTGAACAAATCTTTTCATTACAACATTTATTATATTTCTAAGAATTTTTTATACAATAAACCTATTTTCGAAAAAATGTTGGTTATCTAGTTCTGTACTTCCACCCTTAAACTTGTCACTTTTTAAACTGCAAGGATCATTTTAGTTACTTTCCTTCCAATAAATCAACCCATGGGTTAACCACTATTGAATTCCAGTCTATACCTATTTCTGAATTTTCTTGAATTCAATTGAAATCTTTTAGAAAATTTTCCAATATATTTAAATAATTTGAATGGATTTCAAAGGATTTTAATAATTTGAGGGTATTTAAAAAAATTCTAAAGCATTTCCAAGAGCATTAAAAAGTTTCCAGGGATTTCGAAAGATTTCGAAGGATTTGAAATATTGTTTGGAATTTTTAATTGACTTCAATGATTTAAACGGGATTGCAAATGATTTAAATATTCTAGATTATTTTAAATTATTTCAAGGCATTTTCAAGAAATGAAAAAATTTTCAAAGTATTTCTATGAATTTTAATGATTTTAAGGAATTTGAAGAAATGTTCATATGTCTGTAAAGAATTTTCTGGAATTTTGGAAAATATGGAATGATTTTAATATATTTTCAGGATTTTATGAAAAATCGTTCGATTTCATAGATTTTCACGAAATTTTTAAATATTTTAATGGATTTCAAAGAATTTATTCACAGGAAGTGAGGGATTGCATAGGGTTTGAAAGATTTGAAGAGATTTTTGTATATTTTTTGCAATTCATTTAAATTGATTTGGACTTCACCCTGAATTCTTATAAATTAATTCTGAATTCTTATTAATTTATTCTGCATTCTTTTAAATTATTTGTAATTCTTTTGAATGTTTTCAATTCACTTGAATTTTTCTAAATTCACTTAAATCTATTCAATTCAATGGATTATATTTTTTTTTTTAGATTCTTGTTTAATTCATCCTGAAGTATTTTAAACTCACCATGAATTCAAATTCAAATTCTTTAGAACTTCCTTGAATTTTTCTAAACTGATTTCAAACTTACTGAATTCAATTTATTTTTCTCATTTACCTCAAATTCCTCTAAATACACTCCAATTTGACTGATATGAACGAAATTTTTTTGATTGTCTTAATTTTTTTTTCCAATTCATTTGAATTCTTTTGAATTTTACTTTCATTTTTCGGCTTATAATTAATCTAATTCTTCAAAATTATGTTATATTCAAAAGAACATTGGTCACATTATTGATGCATATTTTAGGCACTTAAATAAAAAATGTTACAAGATTAGAATTTTGTTCTTTGAATATTAATTCTCAGGAAAAATGAAAAATTAGGCGTATGTATGTATTGTAATTTTACAATACCTCATAGTTTCAGCGTTCAAACTTTACAATACAATGTAATGTAATTTTACTTTGCAATACCCTTAATTTAATTTTGCATTATATTTTTTCTGTAAAAATGTCTAAAAATATGCTAAAATATCTCAAAAATATTCAAAATTCTACCAGCTCAAAATTTCTTTTTTAAGTCAGTAAAACATTCTTGTGCAGGAATGATATAGGAAACAGTTGAATAATTTAAACGTTTTAGATGCCATATTTTCCTCTTGAAAGAGCAGTCTCTCTACGGCGCAAGTCCCAAGCTTCAATGTATACCATACCAGTGCTTTTACGTTATTCAATGTTCATTTTGAACCAGAGAGGATAATTCAGCAAAGCTTGTCGAATGCAATAAAATTTGAAATTAAACTGAACTGGTTGAATAATTTTCTAAAGTGCATATTTATAAAATATAAAAATATTTCAATTTCGTTTGCACTGCTGGAACTCTTATATTTTGTCGCTTTTTCACAGAACAGAGAGCATAACATTTGAATTGCGATAACTAAAACATGAGGAAGCTCATTTTTTATTTCATTTTATTTTTTATTATCTTTTTTATTATATTTTCTATTTTATTCTTTATTTTATTTTTTATTTTTATTTTTTACATCTATTATACCTATTTATCTATATAAGATTTATTTTGATCTTATTTTTTCATTAAAACTTAATATTTATATGTAAAGCTTAAAAGACTTTAAATGTCATTCTGAAAGTGGAAACGAAGGGTGGAAGTACAAAGATGGATTTATTGCATAAAAAATTGTTTAAAAAATCAAATAAACGTTGTGAGAAAAAAATTTTTCATAATATAATGTTTTTATAGTATCATTGTGTTAACAAATTTCAAATAAAATTTATTTAAATTTTCAATGTAATAATAATTTATTCTAACTTTTTAGCACAGATATTTAAAAAGTGGAGTTATCTCATTTTTTGATACAATAATTTAAAGAAATATTTGAATAAAATTTTGTTGAAATTTTAACGTAGTAATAATTTTTTTTAAATCTTTTAGCGTTGATATTTCTTGAAATTGTTATTATTTAATGAAAAAACAAACATATTTTCCTTTTATTCGTATTTTTAGCAAATAATGTATGTCATCCTATGATATCGTGATATTCAATTTTTATTTTCTCGGAACAGGATAATTTTTTTGGATCAAATGTTTTGTATTTCTCATTCAGCATCCCGATATCTAGGGAGCAAGTTTTTATTTTTAAAATAAAATTCTAAATTGAACCGAAATGGTTTAATCATTTTCTATAAAGTTCATGTTTATAAAATATAAAAATATTGCAATTTCGTTTGCACTGCTGGAACTCATATTTTATCGCTTTTTTCACAGAGCAGATAGCATAAAAAATTTTTTATATCTATCAGTACCGTTTTTAACTAAAAGAATTTTTTATTTGGTCTATAATTTATTTATTTTTTCAATAAATAGTATAAGAAACACAATTATCAACATAACTTTATGTAAAAAGTTGCCAAATTTGAATTTGAATTATTATTATTAATAATTCGAGAGTGATAAATTAAACATCATCTAAATACAGCGGCCCCCATCTGAGAAAAACCGGTCCAAGCGCTACCTAACTTCGGTGATAGAAAGAGAATCCTTAAACAATTTCATGTGTTTCATTCTCAAACATTTAAAATTATCAATTCGTGGATTCTATACTCTGAAGTCATAAAAGACATTATTATTTGGCCGTGTATAGGTAGTACACCGAAATTCGCTGAGCATAGAAGAAATGTTTTCGGTTAGCTCAGGGGAAGCGGAAAGGGCGGTATGCCTAGACACTTCGTTAATATTTCTCTATGAACGATTTATTTTTATCTTACATTTATCTTATTTTTATATCGAAACTTAAACCAACAGAAATGTTTCAGACGGCCCTGTATGTTTGAATTTCCAACGACTGCTTTAGTGCCACGGCCAGTGCGAGGCAACCCCCGAAACTGGCCTTATATTGGACTTATTGTGTACATATGTCAACTGATTCATCTCGAATTGAAAAATCTTTTCTAATCTTGCATCAACTTTAAATTATGCGAATGAGAAAATTTTTACCCTAAAAATATATTTTTCAAATAATATAAATTACCATATCGTCCTTACTCTTTAATAAAATATATTAACATTATAGGTCAATCGATTTGTCTCACATCAATGAATCTTTTATATTTTTGTATTAAATTTGAATTATGTTAATGAAAAAAGTTTTACTATGAAAACCGATTTTTAAAACATTATAAAGTGCTTAAAAAGGGTAAAGTGTGTGAATCATGTGCATATCTATACACGCACACATACACCCGGAGAATTGTTCTCAATTTTGTATTAGACATTTTTTAATGGATTTTTTTCTATCATTACTTTTAAGTTTTTTAAATTAGTAAAATTTGTTATTCTATTGACTTTAGGACTATTATGTTAAAGTAAAATCGATTAGAATTGAGAAAGCATGATTTTTACGATCATAATAATTTAGCATTTATTGACACAAAATGATAAATACGAGTGTAAAATGTCTGGGTCACAAAAAGGATATATTGTGAGACGATTCGCTGATAAAAATATTACACACACGCACACAAATGCATTTCATAAAATGGTTATATAGTAAAATGATCGCTGTCAAAAATTAATACCAAATTTGTTTTTATACGATAATAATTCATACGCTCGCAAATAAAAAAGAGTACTCAGCCAGAAAATCAAAATTGTTGCACCGTTCTCGTTACAAACCGTTCCCAGTTGAAAATAGGCTGAAAGTGGTTCATATAATCATGAGGAATATGGTTTATGTGGATGTAGTCGATAAAAAAAGAGCTGGTTGCGAAGTGGCTTCAAATCACATTGCCGCTGGCCAAATGTTTATGTGTAATTTAGAGTAGTCAGTCAATGAAGAGATTTGCCAAATTAAAAAAACACATAAACGTTTGGCTAGCGACAATGTGATTTGAAGAAACTTCGCTACCAGGTGTTTTTTATCGCCTATTTCCACATAAACCATATTCCACATAATCATTAGTACTCTGTTTTATTTGCGAGCGTATAAATTATCATATAAAATCAAATGTATTCATTTTTGAGAGCGATCATTTTACTACATAACGTTTTTATGGAACGTATTTCGGTGCGTGTGTGTAAATATTTTCATCTGTCTATTTAATTTTTAAAAACGAATCGTCTCGCAATATATTATTTTTGTGATCTAGACGTTTTACACTCGTATTTATCATTTTTGGATAATGAATGCTAAATTATTATGATCGTACGAATCATGCTTTCTCAATTCTAATCGATTTTATTTAAACATAATAGCTTATATAACTTTTTTCCGAACCACAATTTATTTAAATAAAAATCAGATTTTATCCTGAAGTCAATAGAATATCAAATCTTCCTGATTTAAAAGAGTTAAAATTATCGATGAAAATTCATTCAAAAATTAAAAATTTTAGTTGGAAGAACATAAACTCTTATTTGAATTTGTTTGAAAGAATGTGAGTGAAGGTCCAATATGATTTATGATTAGAAATAACATAATGAACTCAAAGTGACTCATTAACAGTACACTGTTGTGTAATTCTTAACTCGAGCTTCCTTTGTAAACATGGCTGACCAAAACCAATCAATTTAATAAATTTTGTATGAAATCAAACTCTTGCGTGAGGCGTCAGAATGATTACAGAAATCAAACTCGAGAAATTGCGAAACCAAGCACAACAAAAAGGGTATGCTGGTTTTCTCGAGGATGATGCTCTCGTTTTTTATCCTAAAAGAAATTTGATGGTTGATGGAAAGAATTTATTTCATTTTTATGACTCCTCAACCCCAAATATTTACTCTAAATTCAAATAATTATTCATTGTGCTCAACAGTGTTGATTGATATATTTAATGTTCCTTTTCCGGCTTTTTAGATAACAATTATCCAGTAATATTCATCTCAGAGGAGTTGTTCAATTATCTGTGTTTACATGATCAGGTAACTGAACTTCCGATTTAGAATGTTTTGCTAAAAGTAGAGAAGGGAAAAAGACCAATAGAAATTTCGCGAAGAATTATTATTGGTGTTCAAATCGGAAAATCTTCAATCAAAACTTACTTTTTAGTAATCCCGCGTTTACAAATACCAGTCATTTTCTGTAATAATTGGATTTTGGGAAACAAAGCTTTTATTGATTCGTAAAACAAAAAAGTTTTCATTGGCGGTGTGCCGATTCCGGATTTGCTCGTCTCGTTCTTCCGAGCGTCGCGTCGTAGCAAGCAGTCTTTGCTGAGAATAATAAAATTTACATTCAATTGTTTGATAATCAGATCATTAGAGAAAAATTATTTCATGTGGAAAAGCAATCCTTTTTAGATTCAAACATTTCGAAAATATTGGAGAAAGCTGATTGTTATTCTAGTAATAACAACGAAAATCAATCTTCTGATAAGATTCAAAATAAGATAGCAGTAACTTCTCCAACAGCTTATGTAAATATCAAAGATTTTCAATGTCATGATACTGTTTATGATCTTTCTAATCAATCATCTAGCTCATGCATCAATGGTAATAATATGTTTGTTTGTGAAAATGTGTATGATGTATCTGTTCTATTTGATTATGGCAATTTAATTGATTGTAGTATTGATTTATTATTATTATTATAGATTAGCAGTTCGAACTCGAAAGTTCATTGCCTCATCTACCCGAGACCGCCACACATCTCTGTCTTGTGCATTCTCCATCCAGTTTAGGTAATCATGTCCTAGTTCTTTTAGATCATCCCTTACATTTTTCTCCCATCTGTTTCTCGGTCTGCCTAGGGGTCTCTTACCAGTCGGTCTCCCTCTTAAAACTTGCGCCACTGTTCTTTCATTGCCCATTCTTGCTACATGCCCCGCCCATCTTAATTTACGCGCTTTCATTACTCTATTAATATTTGCTGACCCGTAGAGAGCGTGCAGCTCATCATTATGCAGTTTTCTCCACTCGCCGGTCTCTTCGTCCCTTTTTGGACCATAGATTTTTCTAAATACTTTATTCTCGAAAACTCTAAACCTATTCTCTTCTCCTTTCGTCAGCGCCCACGTTTCACACCCGTACATGACGACCGGCATTATTATCGTTTTGTAAATTCTTACTTTGATGTTTCTAGATAGCGATCGCGATTTTAGTAGCGTGTTTGCTGCATAATAGCACCCATTGCCAGCGTGTAGCCGCGCATTGATTTCCGTTTTAATCTTATTTTCGCTAGTTATAATAGACCCGAGGTATTTAAACTCGTTAACCCTTTCGAATTTCATATTTCCGGCCATTAGATCCCCGTCTTGATTACTTTGTCCGGACCTGACGACGGTCATATATTTTGTCTTCGATTCGCTAACTTCCAAGCCAATCTCTTTGGCTTTTGCGATCAAGATTTCTGCATTTTTAGCTACCGTTTCTTTATCATCCCCTAGTTCGTCGAGATCATCCGCATATCCAAGAATTTGTATTACCCCATTGAGGGAAGCACCGGTCGGATTCGCCTGCACTTGCCTAACCACGTATTCTAAAACTAAGTTAAAAAGGACGCACGAAAGTGCATCGCCCTGTTTCAGGCCATCGCGGATCGAAAACTCTTCAGATAAACTACCGTTTACGCGTATTCTACCCTTACTGCCGCTTAAGCAAATTTCGATAAGTCTAACCAATTTTCTTGGCACACCCAAGAACTCTAGGATCCAGTACATTCGCGCGCGTATAATAGAGTCGTAAGCTTTTTTAAAATCGATAAATAGCTGATGTACTGCTTCTTTAAATTCCCATTTCTTTTCTAACAGTTGTCTAATTGTAAACATTTGATCGCTTGTAGATCGGTTTCGGCGGAATCCACACTGGTAATCCCCAATGATTTCCTCGGCAAAAGGAGTTAGTCTACTTAGGATAACATTAGACAGGATCTTGTAGCACGAAGGCACAAGTGAAATTCCCCGATAGTTGTTACAGTTAGTTTTATCGCCTTTTTTAAAGATGGGAATAATGATAGAGGTATTCCATTCTTCCGGCATGCGTTCTGTTTTCCAAACTGCGCGTATCAATTTACAAATTTGCCTTGTGAGGCAAGGGCCTCCATTTTTTATCAGTTCTGACGGTAGGTCATCGATGCCCGCGGCTTTGTTATTTTTCAACTTCTTTATGGCCATTTCTATTTCTATATCAGTAGGATCGTTAATTAATAGATCAGCAGTGTGGATTTCGCCGAGATTACCTTCAACGGGGGCTTCGCGTACATTTAATAGTTTATCGAAATAATCTTTCCATAAATTCAGTCTCTCTGTCGCATCGGCTACTAGATTGCCATTTTCGTCCCTCATTACTTCCGTTCTACTTTGAAAGCCTTTCCTTATAAAATTGATTCCCCTGTACATCTCACGCTGGTTATTTTGTTTATTATGCGCTTCTATTGCTAGTATTTTATTCTTTTCCCACTCCCTTTTCTTGGATCTATAGAGCCTATTTGTACTTTTGCTAATCTCGAGATATTTCTTATGTGTTTGATCGCACTTATTTTGTAAACTACTTAGTCTGGCCTTCCGACGTTTCTCAAACCAGAGTTTGCACTCTTCGTCAAACCATGGTTTGCTTTTGGTTACTTTCTTAAAACCTATCGTAAGTTTCGCGGCTGCCTTTATCGCCTTTTTCGTATTGCTCCACAGGGTTTCCGGGTCCTCCTCGTGATTATTGTTATCGTCTCTCTGTTCTTGGAGAGCGTCGAAACTATTAGAAATCTCAACTTGGTAATTTAATGTTTCTGTTGCTGTTTTGAACTTATCTATATTGAAACGAACTGTTGGCTCTGTGCGGCTTGTTTTCTTACTTAACGCTAGCCTAGATCTTAGTTTTACTATCACGAGAAAATGGTCTGAATTTAAATCCGCTCCCCTATACGATCTTATATCGAGAATGTTTGTATGACGTCTTCTGTCAATTAGAACGTGATCAATCTGATTGTGAGTATTACCATCTGGTGATGTCCAGGTGGCCTTATGTATATTTTTATGCTTGAAATATGTGCTTTTGACAACGAGGTTCTTTGAAGCTGCAAAGTTTATTACTCTGGTTCCATTATCATTACTGACGTCATGCAAACTTTCTGATCCTATTGTAGGCCTATACATTGGTTCTTTTCCAATTTTCGCGTTGAAATCCCCCAATACTATTTTTGCGTCAAACGTTGAGAACTTGTCAAAAACCTGCTCGATTGTTTCATAAAAAAGATCTTTAGTGTCTTCGTCTTTGTCCTCGGTGGGGCAGTGCACATTGATTAATACGTGTTTGCTGAAATTACCCTTTAGTACAATGTATGATAACCGGTCGTTAATGAATTGCATGTCGATAAGTGCTTGCGAAATTCGTTTATTAATAAGAAAACCAGTCCCCAGTCTTTGCCCCTTAGCTCCTCCCCAGTGCAAAGTATAGTTATCCCTAGAAATTGACGCGAAATCGCCCGACCAGCAGGTTTCTTGTAATGCTATTAAGTCAGTTTTGTAATCAATTGCTATCTTAATGAGTTCGCTAAATCGGCCAGTTTTTAGACTACGCGCGTTTAGAGTTCCCACCCGTAGATCTTTAACTGTAGTTTTTTGATTTTGCAAGTTAGCCATGGTAGTTTCAAGATAATCCGCACGTTAGGATCCTATTCCGATCGTAGGTGAGTCCACTGTCCCAGGAGTGATAACCCCCATACCTCCCTAGGTCTAAGTATGGGAGCTTTCCGACTCTGACAAGGACCATGTCAACTTGTCGTCAGACACATTACAGTTTCATCCTCGTACCCTAACGTCCCCCTGCAAGGCAGCGCGCCTACTGGCATCAATACCCCTTTGGCCCTATGCAGGCGAATCATTCCACACATCCCTTGAGGGCAGTGTCATCGCTGCAGTGTCCAATGGGCAGCAGGATTTTTCCCTTACAAGATTTTTAGTTTTGGTTCGGGTATAGTTTCTAGGTGGGTACACGCGGCACCTTGGCTTGCCAGAACCCACCCATTGTGTATGAACGCGAATAGGTGGGTCCCCCCAAGCCATGGTTGTCGTGTACCTATTTTTGCCAGTGCTAGATTCACCACACCCACGACTGGCTCCTATCGGCTGTCCGCGACTGCTTATTCTTGTATTCGCAGCTAACCTTGGGGGCTGTTCAGCCTTACGGGCCGTTCCTTTAACTGAGAAAAGAGAACAGCTCATGGGCGATTTCCCTGAGACTAAAAAAGTCTTGAAAAATCTTCTAGCTATACACGACCAAAATGATGATTTATCGCAATGAATTTGTTTTGATTATAGCAATGCTTTAGAAAATTGTGCTCCATCTTCGAATGAAGAAAATAACAAATTTGAAAATGTGCTTCTTGTAAATTATTTAGATGTTAGAACAATGAAAAATACAAATTTTTAAAATGAAAAATGCAACTTGGAAATCAATAACGTAGAATCGGAATCCGATTCCTTCCTCGATGGGGTTCGAGGGATCGCAGCTTCGCTTACGGGATGTAGCGGTCTGGATCGTCATACCCCAATTGAAACTAGCAATACATTTAAAAAAAATTTTGAATCCATAGTACACAACTTAGATACAAACGACAAAATGCTCTCGAGGATCGATTTTGCAGACGAGAATAGGCAGAATCCACTGCATCATTATTCTCGAAGGCAAACTATTGGTTCGCTTGATGCTAGAGAAAGAAAATAATGCCAGATATCTTGCAACATGAAGACAGTTGACTCTTTTAAACTACTCTCTCTGATACATACATTCATTCTGATACATTCCTGTCTCCAATTGAAATTTTTTCAGTAAAATCTCGTATTGCTGGTGTGATTTGTCGAAAAACGGAATAAATGTTTTCCATTATCGTTCTCACAACCATCACAAAACAAGGGTTCGGCGTTTTTCTCGCGATGACCAGTGTTTCCCTGTGCAGAGCATTGATAACATGATTTGCTTCTATGATTTCACTTATAAACAGCTAAATATTCAGTGTTTCTTTCTATGGGTTTTTTGTGAATATGTAATCGGCTGTGTCGCGTTATAATTGTAAAATATCTCTACGAAGATATCCACTATGCTTTGAAAATATTATGATTTGGGAGTTCAATGTTAGGAATAATTGGAAAGTGGCATGCTTGTAAAACTGTTTTTAGCCCAATATGGTTTTTTATTTGCGAGTCAATGTCAAAAAAATCTCCTCACAAACTAAAAAAGCGCGACAATGAAGGAAATTATTTCTTTAACAGTTGAAATTAGAATGTAGCGCCGTATTAAAAGAAATTATCAATATAGGCGATAAGAGGGACTCCCCACTTTAGGCTGTAACTATCTGGATTAGGAAAAGCGATGATTAGACGATTATAATCTCTGTAACGAATACCACCTTTTCGCTTACGTGAGAATATTTTACTTACGCCGCGTTACTCGTACTGAGAAAGATTCGAAAGGTATGTTTCTTATTTTATAAAGCCAAGGTACAAGTGCAATAAGTGTTTGTTTTGCTGCTTGTGAACCAGCGACGTTGTATTATTATTTACAGCGTGGCGTTTATCATAGAAATGGTTATAACTCAATTGGATCTTTGGATTCTTGGATGTCTGCTTTAAAGATTGATGACATTTGAAAGAACTAATCAGGGACTCCTATTGTCGCTTCAACTACCGAAGATGCTCCGTTTCTCGAAACTAATCAAATCCATCATCGAATCTTCTACGCGGATCATAACCCATCAATTCGGATTTATAAACAACAAACGTAAGATTTAATAATGCGTCTATATTTTATTCTCCACTATTTGTTACATCGTCTATTAATTCTTAATGCTATTTGTTTTGTGAACTCTTTGACAAATCATCACTGTTAGAAAAATCAATACTATATTTAGTATACATGTAATGGAAGCAAGAATGCACAACATGAAATTAAATATAGTATACCAGCGTGAAATTTAGTATACGTGTGTACTAAATTCAGTATGATTATACTAAATTGACTGTACGCTGGTATACTAAATTTCATTTCACGTTGTGCATTCTTGCTTCCATTACATGTATACTAAATCTAGTACAGATTTTTATTTATTAGATTTTATTCCCGTGTGGAAAAATTTCGTGGCAGTCTTGAATCATGCTAAAGCCAGTACAGTTTTTCTCAAGCCGGTCTATTCACGCAATACTAGCCTGGCGCTTCACTGGTGCTGTCTAGTTTTGCTGCGTGTTTAATTCAAAACTTTCTGCTGTCTAGTCCCAGCCTTGGCGCTATCTAGGAGTTCGTTGCGAATTTGAATATATAAAGATTGTCCATATTTTAGCTAGTTTCTAGATAGAATCACGGTTTGGACTTAAACAAAAATTACAGAGGTGAATTCAGAAAATAATCATTTTTTAATAAAAGATTTAGAAAATTACAATACACAATCGCACAAATGCTTAAGCAATAATTAATTGTACACCAATACATATTTAAGATAGTAAACAATAATGGTTGAAGGTGATCGAAATCTTAATACAAGAACTGTATTCTTAAGAACGATTTTTTTAAGAATGTTTGAAAACATTGTTTTTCAATTGAATTATGTAGTCAATTTATAATAAATTTATATTGAATTTCTAATAATTATAATATGTATAATGCTATGTATAATATTGATGATATTCCAGAAAATCAAATTTGAACATAAATGATTTATTCAATTTATTTTAATTATCCATTGATTGTGTAAATAATAATTAAGCCTAACGTATTAATTATTTGAAATAATAAACAATCATTATTTAGTAGTCTAACCGCAAGAAAATCATACAAACTTTATTTTTTTCAATGATTTATTCACACATCAAGCACTTTTAATGTTTAAAAATTGTTCATGTTCTATTCTAATAAATATTGGGATGTGATGAATTGAAATTCATATCCGACAAAAATGAAAAAAAATTTAACTTTTAGATGGCCGAGGTGTTAAGGCGACGGGACAAAGTTACAACAATATAATAGGAAGTTACATCAGAAGTTCAACACCCGGCGTATGTACAAGAGATTTGCGGAAACTCATTTCTTCTTTTTTTTTTGTACAAAAACTTTTTTTATATTTTTAATTAACTGCAAAATCTATATATTGAACTTTTATGGCATACAAAATAATTATATTATTTAATTATTAATTATTTTTTACCAAAATAGCCGATCTGTCTAGAAACTAGTCGATCCGAGCGTTACATCCCAGTCTAGCTACTGGACAGTCAGCCTGTGGAGTGCCAGTGTCGACTCAAGGCGGACTGGACAGAAACAGTGCAGCGCCACGAAATTTTTCCACACGGGTTATACAAATATCACAACGCAATATTTTAATAGCCAATATTCATCTCTAATGTCAGTTAGCTTAGTAGCTCTCTCTTTCTCTCTCTCTCTCTCTCTCTCTCTCTCTCGCAAATCATTCTACTCTTTTATAATCGCGTATTTTTTAAATATCGAATGGGTTATGTGTGGCTCATTTGATTCTCGATTTTGTTATACAAATATCACAACGCAATATTTTGATAGCCAATATTCATCTCTAATGTCAGTTAGCTTAGTAGCTCTCTCTTTCTCTCTCTCTCTCTCTCTCTCTCTCTCGCAAATCATTCTACTCTTTTATAATCGCGTATTTTTTAAATATCGAATGGGTTATGTGTGGCTCATTTGATTCTCGATTTTGTTATACAAATATCACAACGCAATATTTTGATAGCCAATATTCATCTCTAATGTCAATTAGCTTAGTAGCTCTCTCTCTCTCTCTCTCTCTCTTTAACTTGAAAATAAAATAAAAAATCTTATTTAAATTCTTGTTCCCCTCCATAAAACAGACCATATTCATATCGTGTTGTATGATTGATCAAATGTACCAGTAAGAATTTTCACAACCAATTTGATACCAGTTTTTTTCCCCCACCGGAATACTATTTCTACTAAAATTCAACCTATGTAGGTTGTTATTTGATGTGCCACTACAACCACCATAAAAATAATGTAACCTGTCAAAAATTTGTAGTGCATCAAATTTATGAATTTCAATTAATTGACCTTTCTTTGATAAAATCAATCTTGCTGATCGCTCTATTAATATTTCAATGATGAATTAACAATTTTTCGAAATTTTTACCATGATAAAACTGCCTCTATTAGAAAGAAAACATAATCTAAATTCAATAATAACTTGTGTCAGCTTTAGACTAGAAATAAAAAAAAATTAAAAGTACACGGGAATTTTTCAAACGAGTTATTAATTAAAGAGAGATATGAAACGAACATTAGAGTATCTCTTAATGGAAAAAGCAATGCGTTTATGTAAATTTACAATTATATTATTCTGAAGCTTGTAGATCTACAAGGCACTTAGTTCAATTTCAGGGTATGATATAGCATTCTAACGACTACGTTGCGGTGGAAAGCAATTATCAATAATTAATTAGTCTGTGGGACATTATAGGTATACCCCTTTATCCCATCTTTATTCAAATAACACGCTAATGTCCATTAAAGATAGAATGTCGTGCAATGTAATAATTACCTAATTGTTCAGTCTTTCATTTAGGGTTTTTTTTTATAATTGGACATTTTTGCGGAAATTAAATTTTCTGTCTTACACACAGAGAAATTTCCTTTTGTGTCAAATGGATATTTTTGAACACAAATGGAATTTCCTCTTATATTTAAGGTTGAGAGGATTTTCAACAATGGACTTTTGTTACAAGACAATTTTCTAGTTTCTCTTTGAGTGTGATATAAGACTTTAATCAGTTTCAAATTACTGAAATTTAATCCTAAAAACAAATTTAAATCAAATTGAAGACTTAAATAAACAATTTAAAAGGATAATTAAAATTATAAGTTCTCTTTTTATATTTGGATCCTTCGTATACAGAAGTTTGTAATCAATTAAATATTTTGTCATCATATTATCTGAAGGAAAAAATTTACGGTCATTATTTAGAATCGCGGCTTTTCCGAATTTTTCGGTCTGGTTCTTTTTGAATTTTTTTAATTATCCGTTATGGCACTCTTAGCGTTCACTGACCTGAAAATCGAAACACGTATAAGGTGTCGTCCATAAACTACGTTACTAATTGAACTATTTGATTTTTAAAGAAAATTTAATTAAAAAATTATTTATTTTGTTGAAAATTTTTCATGTTTGGTAGAAACTTAATTTCCTTAGTTGAAAATTCATTTTTTTCGTTGAAAATTTAACAACTGATTTAAGACCATTTAAAGAGGAGAAACCAACTAAACTAAATTAATTTTTTTTTAAATTGAACCACCTGGTAGAAAGTTGAACTACTTTGTTTAAAAACCATTTTTTTGCTAAAGATTAATAATTTTGGTTGAAACTTCATCTCTTTGTTCAAAAATGTAATCAGCCTGTTGCAAATTTCATTTTATTCGCTGAGAATTAAATTGTTGAACTGAAAATGTAACTATTTTTTTTTATATTGATTGACCATTTTTGTTTAAAAACGTAACTATTTGGGTGAAAACTATTTTGTTTTGGTTGCGGAGTCAAAAATTGTGCTGAGAATTCGTCTTTTTGGTTAAATTAAAATGTTTTTTTTTCAAATTTAAATATTTTTTGGTTGAAATATCACGACATTGAAGTTTGCTACATATATGGATTTGAAACTTGTGTAATTAAAAAAACAACTAAGAGTCATATCGAAAAACTAAAAACACCTGTAGATTCTTCCCGGAAATATCTCGGTGTACATTAAAAAAAATTGGTAAACAATTACATTGTTTTTTTATATTTCTGCAATTATTTTAAATATACTAAGCGTCGGATCGAAAACCCAAGTACACCATTGCATTCGTCTCAAAAATATCTAGGTGTTATTTTATTTTATTTTTTTTAACCATTTGATAAACAATTTGCGCATTTCTTGTTTAGCGTAAATTTGCTATCTGGAGGTTTTTTAGTTTTTCGATATGACTCTTAGTTTTTTTTAATTAATTACACAAGTTTCGAATCCATATATCTACAGGTACACAGCGAATGTACGCTGAACAACAAATGCGCTAATTGTTTAACAAATGGTTGAAAAAAAAATCACACCTAGATATTTTCGAGACAAATGCAATGGTGTACTTGGTTTTTCGATCCGACGCTCAGTTTGTTTATAACAATTGCAGAAATATAAAAAACAATGTAATTGCTCTTACAAATTGTTTAAAGAAAAAAAAATATTAGAAAAATAACTTTTTTGTTAAAAATTCATATTGTCGGGTTGATAATCCACCTGTTTTGTAGAAAATTCATGTACTTTGTTGTAGATTCGTCTTTTTGGTTAGAACATTATTATTCTTTTTTGAAAATTCACCTTCTTGGTTCAAGATTTAACTATTTTGTTAAAAATTCATCTTTTTCGGTTGAATTTAATTGGTAGAAAATTCGTTTTTTTTGGTTGAAAATTAATTTTTAAAACTGGAATTGTAAAATGTAAAATTCAGCGGTTTTGTCTAAAATTCGTCCTTTTGGATTGAAAATTTATTCTTTATGGTAGAAAAGTCATATTTCTTGTTTTAAAATTCATCTTTCTTTCTTTTCGATTTGAAATAAAGTTAAAAGTTCAACTATTTTGTTCAAAATTCAATTATTCTGTTGAAAATTGAACTATATTGTGAAAGTCTTTTTTAGTCCCAAATTCCACTAACAAGAGCAACTCAGTGGAAACGCAAAACAAACGCAAAACAAACGCGTTAAACCCGTGTTTAGGCAACGACTACATTAATTTCGTGTGGGGGGGGGGGGGGTAAAAGTAGCCAAAAATTGGTAACGTAGTTTATGGACGGCCCTTGATATATAATGGAAAAATGTATCCCAAACTCGATCCCAAATATAAACGGATGTAAAAGAGTGTGGGATTTGGAATTGGGGGCGGGGAGGGTCTGAAAAAGCTGATGGTTGCTAGTTCCAAATCACAATTCCCCCCCTCCAGGCTCCCTTGATATAAAATGAAAAAATGCCTTTGTCGCATTTTCCTGTTCTGATTAATCAAGCACAGTGGCTGTGAAGAATGCAATTAACCCGAATTACTCCAAATAGTGGTCTACAAAGGATATTTCAACTTAATTCAAATATACGACTCTATTAATGTGAGCCATATAAGTCACGTATTAAAAGTACGTTAGAATGTTCTCGTCATTAGATTTTATGTTATGCTTCTCTGTTACACCCAGAAAAAAATAGAAAATATCCCGAAGAATGTTCCTTTTCATACCATCAATGCTTTTTTACAATCCACTAAACATCTGCGTGTTTATGCTCTGGAATGCAGCATTTTTATTTTTATGTATTGGCTTATATTCATTTTTTTGAAAGACACGATTTTTTAAATAAAATTATGTCTTAAATAAAATTAACAGATCTTAAATTGCTTGAGACATTATAATTATTATAAAAATATTAGTTTGCAATAATTTAAATTTATAAAACCCTTTGGTTTGTAGACAAAAGTTTACTTTGACCTAAATCAAAATACTATTCTAGATATAAAATTGTTATAATATTTTTCCAACTAAATTACAAACAATTCTTAGTATGGTGTAATTTATTTCCAAAGTTTTGTACAGAGCTTGTAATTAATTAATACAAATGTTCTGAATTGAACAATTCTTTGTTTAAAGTTTCAACAAATGTAAATAGAAAGACTTTTAAATGAAAAGGGTTTAAAAGTGTGAATGTTTAAAACTGAAAATTTTCGGATAAAACCTATCTAAATTGTATACGATTTCGCATTGCAAGTTTTGAAATAGAATAATTTTAAGTTTTCGGTCTGAAAATTGAACAGCGTTCAATTGAAAAAATTCAAAATTTACCTCTAGAAAATTGAGCCATTTTGAAAAATATGAAAATCGAATCCATTTCCAATTAGGCTATAAATTCAGCTTCAAATCACAGAATCAGCCGCCCATGAAATATATGTTATTTGCCAAAGAAAATGAGAGGACACATATTTTAACGTTTCGATACAAAAAAAAACTTTAGATCTAATGAAGATATTTTAATTTTATCTGTTGACTTGGATGAGGTTTATTTCTATTTTACCAAATCTGGCGAAAACATGAAAAATTGTTGAAAACTAAAAAAATGGCGATGATTTTTCTGAACATATTAAAAGTCGATTTTCTCAAAAACCCCATGATTTTTCTTACTCAAATTTTTCTAATAATTGAGTGGTAATATTACCAAGAAATCATATCAATTTCATGCAGGTCAAACAATATTTTGGCCAAGAGCATTTTTTTCGAAATGTTAAATTTTTAAATTTTTCTTACAAATAACGATAGATTTCGACAAAATTCTGAGGAAAAAGGTTGCTCTTTTTAAAAACTTCTACTAAAAATACCTCTTACTCTTCTATGATATCTTGCATCGTTTGCGAGAAAAATTAAAATTTCAATTTTTGAGAAAAAATTCTCGTGGCCACAACAATAATTTAGCGTGCATGAAACTCATCAAATGTATTCCTTATAAAAGCATGAATTTAAAAAAAATTATTGGATATAAAAAATCAGTTGTTCCTTTAAATCAACTTTCCATGTTTTCAAAATTCAGCTGGGAATATTAAGTCCAATTGTATAGAAAACCCCACTTTCTTAATTTTATCTAATTTTTGTTAATTCGTGCCTATATTAATGCGACAATCAGTAAGTTCCATACAAGTTAAATCATTTT
Source organism: Andricus curvator (assembly GCA_932195095.1). Taxonomy (NCBI): domain Eukaryota; kingdom Metazoa; phylum Arthropoda; class Insecta; order Hymenoptera; family Cynipidae; genus Andricus; species Andricus curvator. The sequence continues at coordinate 213,769 of CAKNYM010052775.1, forward strand.
TCTAGCCACATGAATTTTTTTTCTTGAAAAATTGAATTTTTAAATTGATCTCGCGAAAGAAGCAAGAAATCATTTACCGTTAATTAGAAAAAAGCAATCAAATTGGAACAAAAAAAGGTGGGGTTTTTGACAATATCGACTTTTAATATTTTTAGAAAAACCGCCACAATTTTTATAGTTTGCAACATTTTGTTGAGTTAATGCCGAATTAAGTTTCTAACGATTTAAAAAAAAATTTTGTATTTAAAAAAAAGTAAACTTAAAATTTCGATAACAACAAGCTTAAAACGTAGTAGCCTGAACATGCACAAACACCGTAATTTTCATGTTAATTGTTGTTTCATGTTAATGTTAATCTATTTTTAAATTATGTTTCTATGTTAACATTCTTGGAATTTTGCAATAAAAATATAACTACTCAGCATTATTCCTGAACTACCCATTAGTTTTTTTAAAAGAACTAAATTTTACGATCAAAACTCATTAAAAATTACACGCAATTTTTTCATTGAAAAATTAGATAATTAAAATAAAAAATATCATAGGACGAAAATAGAAGAAACAAATATCCATCGTTTAGTAAAGACGTATGATGTTGAAAGGGCAAAATGGCAACTCATTTATATAAAATATCGTTTTTCGTTTTACATTTATCCTACGTCAGTTAGGCAGAATGAATAACTGACAATTCGTTTTCACGTAATACAATCTTGCAATTTATCGGTCGGAGAAAATTTTCAAGCTGTAAAAATTGAGCAGAATTTCGTAATTTCATACTGGTTACACCCCAATGCAACTGATAAGAAAAGTTGAATCAAAGAAATAGTTATGAATAAGTCTGAAGAAATATTTCTTAGAACAAGAGAAGATTTTTTTATGTTAGTGGAAAGAAAGAAAATTCTTTAAATAAATGGAATTTTCTTGTGAGTGTGAGCGAAGGCATAATTTGTGGAAATATTTCAAATTCTTCCGTTTAAGGTTCAAGGAATAGAGAAAGGCATTGTTGCAGAATATAGGTAGCTTGAGGGAAGTATCAGATGAAAAGATAAAATGAAAAATTTAAAAAGAAAATAAAAGTATAAAAAGGTGAGAGTACAAAGTACAGGAAGGAAAAGAAGGAAGAAAAATGTTCCGTCTCTGAAGCATATATTGGATAATTCGCACGAAATGTCTTCCACAGAGGAAGTCAAAATAAAAAAAAAATACAAATAGGTCAATCAAAGTATCTCTAATCAAGGAGCCTCTTCTATTCTTGAATAAACTTTGAATTATGTTAATGAAAATAGTTTTCTCTGTTTAAAACTGATTTTTCAATTTATGTAAATGACCATAACTTCCGTACTCTGAAATACAATATATTAATTTTATAGGTCAATAAATTGGTCTCGAATCAGAAAATCTTTTCCGTTCATGTATCAATTTTTAAGTATGTTAATCTAAAAAGTTTACCTATAAAAAAACAATTTTTAAAATATTATATTAATAAATTTGTTCCTTGATTTTTTTATTCCTGAACAAATGGTCAATATTGAATGTTTTTAATTGGATATCCTTTAATTTGGAAATGGTTTAGTTTGGAATACTTCAATATATTAAATTTTTGAACTGAGAAAGTATAGTTTATAACTATTTGGAAATTCAAGATGTTTTAAATTAAGCCGTCATCTAGAAAAACCACTTAAGTAGACTTAGGTTTAGGCAAAAAATTGCCGAAGAAACTTTTCAAAATGTATTTTTAAAAACCAGAATTGATATGTTATCGTTTTCAAAATGTTTGGGCAAATAGCCAGGTATTTTCGATACGTGTAGACACTCCCATAAAAAAAAGTTCCAATTGTTACCGTGCGCTAATGAACGTTATTGTATTTCCTGAAATCGCACTTTTTAATTAAACTACCGCAAAATTCAAAAGCCTCCTTGAACTCGTCATCGATTTTTCGTTTATTCAAGAAGGCGAGAAAAAACCTCTTCCCACTTATCACTGTTTCTCATTTTTCTTTTTCTATCACCTCCTTTCATTATTTTTCCATCGGCATCTTAGCAGCCTCTTCGATCACATTGTGCACTGCACATTAAAAAGGAAAAAACCTTTAAATCGAAAAAGTTCGATTTTCTTTGATTCGCCCTACAATGGCATTCGAATCTTTTGTGGCTCTAATGCACTTTTCCCGGGACAAAGAGGCAGTCCTAATGAACAGCGATTAATTTCGTGTCGAACTCGGTCGTTAAAAAGGTTGCACAATGGTTTTCAGGAAAAATTGGCTGCATTATCGCGATCAATGCTCCTCGGTTAAGTGGGAAATAGGCTTTCCAGTTTGGTTTATCCGAAACTGCTTCGTCTAATTATTTTGCTCGCTAGCCCACAAGTAACGTGATAACACCAGCCAACAGCCTTTGGGTGACGCCTGTCGCGTTGTGATACTAATAGTAGTAATACCTCAATTTATAATTAACCATGCAATTAGCTACGAGGGAAATTTCACCTCTCCCGATCCATCAGTGCAGATAAATCCATTGCCTTCAGCAACAAAGCTTATATTAATTCCTTATCTTGACCGAAATATAAAGAAAGTGCATTCTGTTGTTCTTTCATCCGCGTTCAAGAGTTATCGATTTAATGCAAGATTTAATTTTCTTATAAGCTCGTAAAACTCATTACTTTATTCCAACATCGATCCTATCGGCTTTATACGCTCACTTTGTGAGAAACGTTGCAATAGCATTCTGGAATTCAAATTAATAATTATTTACTACCATATGTTTTAAGGATGTTCTAGATGTACAGTCAAGCTAAAAATTGCTTAATCGTTAACTTTAATCATAAAATTGCTAGATAAAGACCCATTGACATTTGCAACAAATTTTATAAGAGAAACCTGAGCTCAAATAATAAAAATGAGTTGGGTCGTAATTATTTATTTAAATGTAGTTATTTGTAGGTATATTTGTGTTTTTTTCGTTTTAGGCGAAATCACAATTTTCGTTTAATTTTAATTTGCAAAAGCTTATTCATTTCCTTGAAAGGTTCTTCACAATACTATTCATCACGTGATTATTAAATATTATTTAGGAAATTGTTGTTTTTTTAATTACTAACTAAAAATAATTGTATATACAATTTCTAAATGAAATAATCTTCATAAAAAATTTAACGAATAGAGTTGTAAAGAACTCTTCAAGCAATAGAATGAGATTTTGTGAATTAAAATTGAATGAAAACTACGACTTTTGATTGATATAATGCAAAATATGGACAAACTGCGAACGAATAATTTGTTTATTTAACGCAGGATTTCAAGTTTTTTCAAGAAATTTGACAGGATTCTAAAAGGCTCAAAAGATTTCAAATAAATCAACAAATTAAAAAAATTTTAGGATTTTAAGGCTTCTGACAGAATTTCATAACGATTCAGAAATTTCAAGGTATTTCAATTAATTTTGGAAGATTTAAAAAAATTTTTAGATATGTAACTAAATTCTAGAGACTAAAATTTCAAGGGGCTTCTCGAGATTTCAAAGAATTCGAATTAATTTCACAAGATTTAAAGCAATTTAATAGAATTTCAAGGATTTCAAAGATTCCTAGAGATTTTAACGAGTTTTTAGAGGACTTCAATGAATAAGTAGATAAGGATTGCAATTTGTTTCTACTTATTTTAATGGATTTTTACGACTTTCGAAGATATTAAGAGATTTCAAAAATTTTTGTAGGATTTCAAAAGATTCCAAGGAATTTCAAAGATTTCAAAGAATTTGACAAGATTAAAGGGATTTTATAGGACTTCCAAGTATTTCAAAGATTTGAGGTGTTTTCACAAATTTCAAGGAATTTCAGCGGATTTATAAAAAACTTTAAGGAATAAATTAAATTTTATCCCAAGGGATTTCTACGGATTTCAACAATTTGAAGACTTTAAGGATTTTGAAAAAATGTCCAGACAATTCCAAAATTTGAAGGGATTTTAAAGAATTGTTTAGGATTTACGAAGATTTTAAGGGATTTCTACATAACTAAATTCTAGACAATGAAACTTTGAATGATTTCTAGCGATTACAAATATCTCAAGAGATTCTGAGGTATTTTAAGGAATTTCACAATATGTCAAGGATTTTATTGAATCTCCGAGGATTCGTAGGGAATTTAAAGATTTCTAGGGATTTTACCGTTTTTTTTAAAGATAATTAATAAAAGAAAATTCTTTTAATGAATAAGTTTAATCTAATTTATATTCATGGGATTTCAAATGATATCTACTTATTTCTACTAATTTCAATAGATTTTTACGATTTGCAAAGATCTTAAGAGATTTTAAGGTATTTCCAATTTTTAGAGAACTTTAGGGAATGAATTAGATTTTATTCGAAGGTTTTTTGAAGTTTTCTTTCTATGGACATCAACAATTCCAAGGAATATAAATGAAACTACAAAAATTTCAAAGAAGTTTATAAGATTTCCAAAAATTTGAAGAAATTTTACACGATGTAAGGGATTTACTGGACCTCCAAGTATTTCAAAGATTTGAGGAGATTTGACCAATTTTAAGGGAATTCAAAGGATTTATAGATTGAGTTATTTTATTGTATTTTTGAAGGATTTTTAATGACTTCTACTAATTTTTAACTATTTCAAAGATTTCAAATGAATCCTACGGATTTTAACAGATTTCAATAGATTCCAAAGGATTTTTATAGATTTCAATGATATTGCAAATGATTTTAAAGATATCAAGGGAATTCACAGATTTTTGCTTGTAAAGTTTATTTGAGCACAATCACTTTGTGTAGTTCCATATGAGATTATGAGCGGTCCAAAATAAATCGTTCTTTTGTAGTTCCTATACTTTTTTTGTTAATTCCTTCAATATCAATATTAAGACAAAAGTTCCAAACTTTTTAGAATTCCATGAACTTTAATTTTTTCTAAATTGAAAATCGGTCCACAACCTCTAAACTCTCTTGAAGGAAAAAAGTGAAATTTTTGCGAAAGATTCTGTAGTTACTAAAAAAGTGAGGATGGTTACTTTTTTTGTAAGTGTAACTAAGAAAAAGTTAGATTTTGAGATGGTAACAATAACCAGATCCTTCTAAAAAGTAACTTGCTCATCACTGATGATAAGGTATGCAAATTATCAAAATGAGAATAGTTTCAAACTAAAATCACTAGCTTCTTTGAAATCAAACATTATTTATGCATCGCTCAAACTTCGAATATTTGAATTTAAGCACCTTCGATGTAGAATTTTAAATATGTGCCCCTTCGCAACTAGAATGAGAAATTTCCATTTTAATAAAATAGAGGTTCTATATTAAACTTGGAATACGTTTTAAAGTTCCCAAAACTTAATGGTATGCTGATATTGTTTCTCATATATGCCGACATCGCTCTTTGATTAGAACCTCGTTCGTGCTCTGAAACCACTTGTTCTCAAACAAATCAATTTTGCATGTATTACTCCTATGTATGTAGAGATCGCGTAGTTCGCGAAGGGAAACAACCATATGCCTCTGGAAGAGAAAACCTCGAAGAGTTGATTCCCTTGCGTGCTATTCTGACTTTCTTTCTACAAGATGTACTAGATGTACTAGATAAACAATATTCACATAAACATACATTACAAGAAGGGAGATGTATGAGAAAAAGAAAAATTTACACGAAACGCGAAACACGAAAAGAAAATTAGTAGAGGTACTTTATTCAAAAGAGTAAAAGAAACCCTCGCGATCATTCTTTGAGATCCTCTTTCCCCTTTTCTCTTCAAATATTTTGCTATTCCCTTTAATCCTATCCAATCATATTTTTCATTATATTTTGCTTCCTTTATCTTATTTTTTATTATTTGTTTTATTATTTCTTTTACCAACCATTCCTATTTGAGAAACTTACTCTATCTTCCATTTCCTTTCCTTCCTCTATTCCCAATTCCTCCTCCTCTAGGCATGCTTTAATTATCGTTCTACCATCGATTTTCAAGACTTTTTTCTTCAAATTTACATGCTCTGTTACCTGCTCTTATTTTCGGTTTCTCCCTATCCACCTCTTTTAACACTATTATATACAAAGGCGTCCGTCTGTCTTATGTATTTCTTATGCAGTCTTTTAACCTCCTTATATCCTTTCAACTCCCATGCTTCCGCTCCATACATTAATGCACGCGAGAGTAACGCCTCGTACATTCTTCTATCCAGACCTTTTGGACTACTCTTGCTTCTCTTACTCTTTCCCTCACATTCTCTCTAATGTCCCCATTTTTCTTGAATAGAAACCCTAAATAAACAAATTGTTTCACTTCTTTAATCTTTTTACCTCTCCACTGTCATTCCCTTTCATCTTTCTTTCTGTTTTGATTGCCGAAGACCATTTCTCTCGTCTTATCTACATTTAATATAAATTTCTTTTCTATAAGGTGTTTCTCTAATCTATTCATCATACTTCTCAACACCTCATCCACTCTAATCAGTAACACTATGTCATGTGCATATCTCAGCGACCAAAATCTATTTCCCCTTACTACTAATCCCACTTCTCTATTCCATTTTAAATTCTTCCTCCATATCCGCTACTCTCTTAAACTGAACCAGTGAAATTGTCACTAGTTGAATCAGTATTTTGAATTATCACTGGTGAACCAATGATTTTTCCACTCTGACTGGATTAACCAGTAAGTGATTCAACTAAAATAGCGCTACTGATTCTACCAGTAACGCCAAATCATAGATTGAACCAGTGATATAGCGCTCCGCGCGGGCAAGACATGAACCTCCAGTCGTCTGGCACGCGCGTGTCGCCTGTCAGGTCTTGGCATTTCTCAAGTGAAAACGAACCTTATTGTGTACTAGTGTTTGTATTATAAATATTTGGTTCCTGGCTGCAATGAGCAGGGGATATAATATCTTTAGTTAGATGATATCTTTGCTGTTTTTTCGCAAGATATCGTTATTAATTGACCCAAGTATCAAGACTGTAAAGAAGAT